>CM057814.1:93217717-93817913 GCA_030067965.1 Latrodectus elegans | reverse complement strand
TGATTGTTTAATAAAATTACATTTTGTCATACACTAAAAAGTATTTTTCATGTTCATTTCTCAATGAGATTGAGGAATTTGAAAACTATTCATTCAAATAATTTTTAATTTCCAAAAAGAAACTCGTATTACAGTCACATAAAATATATTTGTACAATTCTTATTAGAGTATTAGCAAGAAAATACTATCTTTATATTGGGAGTAAATTTTACTTGCAGTGATTTGAATTTAATAAATCTATGCTTCTTAAATTATTTTTAAAAAAACCAAAATCGTGGTTATTTTGTATATATTACCAATTAAAACTACGCTAGAAAAGAAACACTGACACACACCTATAAGAGTAACTTTTTCAGAAATATCTACCGCAACTCAAGGTATGATTGGAAGTATTTTCATTTGTATTTTCACTTTTATTTTTCAGCCACAAAACGTAATTGATTATAATGAAAAAAATTAGCTAGAAATGAAGATGAATATGCTTCCCTTTTAAAAAGAGAATTTTAAAAATCACTTTTGGCCATTAAATTCTTCGTTCTGACAAGTCCCTGATTTTTACGACTTTCACACACAAAAAAGCATGGCATATTCAAACCTCCAAGCCTCCCTCAACTGCTCGTAAAAGTTTGAGCAGGGAAAAAGTCAAGGACTTTACAGGGAAAAAAAATTCATGTTTCAACTGCTGTACCACCCAGCCTCATCGTCTGAGACACAAACTTTCGTAGTACAACAGTTCTACCACCGGGACGAAAAGGATAAGAATATGAAAATTGTTTCACTTGAAATAAATAAGTTTATTTAAATTACCTTCAGTTCATTTTTATTTAGGGAAGAAATAACCAATACATTTAATGCAATTAAGAGAATTTATATATAAAGGAAATCTTCTTTATGTAGTTGAGTCATATTTAAAGTTTTTATTTCAGAAGTGTAAAAAATAGAAGTATATAGGTTATTTTTACGCATTACCTAAGAAGACAAAATACAAACAACAGCTTAAACAATAAACAGATTTTATAAGCAATATACAACAGTAACGAAATAAACAGGATAAAATTCACACTCGCTAAATAACATTTACTCTACAAATAAAGTGCTTGAAGTTATCTCCTAATTATTTATTTTATGTTCACTGAAAAGGAATTTAAACAATTGCAATTTGATTTTCATTTTTGAAATTTTTTTCTCCTCTATATCATAAGAAATATATGTTATATATTTATAGATATAGGAATTTATACATACATACATACATATATATATATATATATATATATATATATATATACTATATATATATAATAGTATATTTTATAAAAGATAATAACCAAATATTAGATGTACAGGAAGAAATAATACATTGTGAAAATAAGAAATATAGTAAACAGTTGGGAAAACGTTCAACATATATTTTAAAATTTCAAAGAAAATGGAAAATAATACATACTATAAAATAGTTTTTGCGCTGAATGTATTGCATAAATATTTTTATCTATTCTTGTACTTTTCAATTTTGTTTATGATACTTCTAATTTTGCATTATACATACATATATATATATATATATAGAGAGAGAGAGAGAAAGTTTATTAACCAGGGAAAAAAAAATGATGGTAATGTTTCCATTCAAGTAGAATAAAATTATATATGATGTTAACAAATTTAAATTTTTTGGAGATCAAAATTTACTAGCACGTTAATTCTAAAAAAGAGTTTAACATGGAATAAATTTTCTGTGACGAATTATTCTGCAGGACCATAATGAGGAAGGAACCAATAAAAGCTTGACAAAATATAGAGAGTGCAGGAGTCTTCCGGAGTCAAAGAAATTGGTTTTTGTCACTTTTATGTAACTATAAGCTGCAAAATTTTAGTTGTATCATATAAACTTTTAGTATTGTGTGGTATTAATTTTTAAATTGTTCAGATACTGGTATTTTGATTTTAAGTCGAAGAACTGCATAATTAGTCTATGGAAAATTTTTAGTTCAGGTTGCTTGTATAGTTCAAGAGCCATTACTTCCAGTTTTTTTATTTTCCACAGGTTATTGTACAAATTGAAGGCTGAAGAATTGTATGTAAGTGGTTGATGGTAGTCATTCTAAAACTGGCTCTAAGAAAACTCATTTCTGAAATAATCTTACGAGTTAGAAATAAGTTTTAAAAAGCTTGTTTAGCTGGGCTTCCAATACTTTTAAGTTCAGTATTATATGCTTTTCCACAAACTGTAGAAGCACAGTAATTATTGGCCTAAAATAGGGTTTTGTAAATTAGAAGTTTGCTTAAAAAGAAAACTTGCAGATTTTGAAACAAATAGAGAATAGATGGCGTATTTTTAACTGCGTGAATTTAGCTCTTATTTTTGATGAAATGAAACTTCAATGTGGAGACATTCATCCCATTATAACCCCACTTATTAAAAAGCAAAACTATAATCCCAGGGGATTTCTAAACTATCACAATTTATTTTTTTATTTATTTTTATTTATTTTTTTCCAGCTCTGTAAATAGGACTGCTTGAGATTTTTGAGTAGTTGAATCTTCCAGACTCTGAGTCATTTCTAAATTGGAGTCATATGCTCAATTAACTTGCTGTATACAATATTATGGTCAGAGTGAATGGATAGAATGGAAGTGTCATCTGCAAAACTAATCATGATGATGTTTGAGTGTTGGGGTGCTATCGTATATATATATATATATATATATATATATATACGATATATCTCTATATATATATATATATATAGTACTACTGCACTCAAACATCACTCATTGATATCATCATAAATGTATATATACTACATTATATCCATATATACTATATATATATATATATATATATATATATATATATATATATATATATATATAAATAAAAGGTATCATAAATATAAAGGTATCAAAAGTATGCAGATGTCTGTTTTGTAAATAATGATAGTACACATATTTATACTTATATATTATTTTGATTAAAGAAAACTTATAATTATTGTACGATAATTTTTTTATTTAATTTATTTCACATCTTTAGCTGTCAGAAGACGTAATTAAAATGCCGTAAAAACTTAATCTTTATATTCAGAAATAGTAATAATTACTTTTTGTGTATCTGCTAAGAAGTAAATTTTTATTCAGGATTAAAAATGGAATTTTTCTTCATGTATTTAAGACGCTAGATATGTAATGTTTTATACTATGAACGTTGATTCTATGTCTAATTTTGAGGCTGAACCATGAATTGAGTCTTTATTTCCAACTGTATATTTTTACATGTGATATTATCTCGTTTAATAGTTTGTAAGATATTCTGTAGTTTTAATTGAAAAACCATCAATCAAGTTTTGGAATTGAGTATCATGCTGATAGGAGCTTATAATGTCAAAAATTGTTTTATATAAAAAGAAATATTACTATAAAATATTTAATCTTAAATATTTTTCGGCTAAGATAAACAAGCAGATTTTAATTTCAAAGAATAAGAATAAATGGTCTAGAATTGACGATTTTTTGTACATAAAAACAGCAATTTTATTTTACACAAGAAGCCCTCTAAGAACTTTGAAATTAGCTTGAATGTATGACCCGAGTTATTTTAACTCGAAATTCCCTTTCTCTTGCTGTTTGGCAGTAAGTAAACTGACCACATTTTGAAGGAATTCATTTCTGAGGAAACCCGCGAAACTAAATCGCTTGAATAGCCTACATTTTCAGGCCTACTGTATCTGAGTCATTCACAATAAAGAAGTGTCCATTCGTTTCACTGAGTTACTAGTGAAATCTTTATATATAGAATATAAAGCAATATACGGATTCACGCATGAAATAAGCTGAATAAATAATTTTGAAATTCTAATTTTTAATATTATTTAAATAGTAAAATTATTTTATGACATTAAATCTACCAATCACATTTATTTATGCAATATATGAAACTTAGTAAATGAGAGTATATATATACTATATATATATATATATATATATATATATATATATCTTATATATATATATATATATATATATATATATATATATATATATATATATATATATATATATATATATATATATTTTATTTATTATTATATATATTAATTTTCTTATTAAATAATATTTGCTCCCAAGGAGTACACAGATACATATCTGTAAGAAATTGCCTACTTGTGATTTCTTTGAAAAAGAACATCAAATAAATTGAAATCTTTTTTAACATGTTACATTTCCAGAAATTTTAATTACAGCAGGAGATTTTGAAAAAAATATAAAATACCTTATATTAAAGTTTATTACAAAATAGAGATAAATATCTCTTAAGTAATATTGCTTTGAGAGAGTTTTCTTATATTCACTTCATAAAAAAATATGTCAATTATTAAATGTGAATAAAAAATGAGACAAACCACTAAAAAGAATTGTTAATTACATTTTCTTTCGTTTATATGTCTGCTATCTTCATTATAAAAACTTAATATAAAGATAAATATCATTATTGTCCCAGATTAGTAATGTAGAAGAATTTACCACTTGCCTTTTATCATTGAGCTGCACATAACAACAACATTAAAATTATCGTTTTCGGAAAAAGGAAACCAGAAAATATACTAAAAAAATTACTGAGATAAAATTTTTACCAATATGAGCACTATATGTGTCACTTAGATAAAAATGTATTCTAAATTTTCTCAAATAAAGAAGAATATTTAAAAAACTGCTCATTCCAACTTAATAACAGAATTGTAAGCAAAAAATCACAACAATTTTCTTCAGCAAAAAAACTCTTTTCAGAAAAATACATTTTTACTGTTTATACTTTATATATCATATGTTAAAAACAGCTATGCATATAATATGATATAGCAGTGCTTAAAAGACAGTAATTTAATAAAAACTTTTATTCAATATAATTACTTAAAAACTATGCTTTTTTTTTGCACTAAAAAATTTCTTACGATTATTACGGTTATTTTTAATTCAATAACCTTAGCACACACACACAATGGTGTCAAACCAATTTCAAAAGAAAGTCCTTTCTGAATTTCTTTAAGAATTTTCACAGTATTCAAAGGATCATTATTTTTTCTAAGCCAGCTTTATGAGTGTTAATTTTTAGCATGTGAATAACTCGTACTTATTAGAATTTTCACACCACACTTTTGATTTCATTAATATTTACATACAAATTTAATTTTAATTCAAATTCTCTTTTAATTCTGCAAAATCAAGCTCTGGCCATAACTTTACCTATAACATATATATTACTGTACAGAGCCAATATTTTAAGGCTAAACTTAGATGATTTTCATCTTACATTACATTAGTAACCTAAGAGAGGGAGAATTCTTGGAAAACCTTCTACCCATAAGAATCCCACTGTTTTTTATGACAGAGCAGGAGAGCAGCTTCCTTGTCGAGAAAGGAATTAACTTTTCTCACTTTAGAGTACATGTTACACATATATGGATAGCAAGAAATGGTTTCTGTAAATAATGCTGTTAGATTCTCTTATTTTGGATTGGGAAAATGGCTATATGTATTTTAACTTTAAATTCATTATTTTCATTTAAAAGTAGATTTTAGGATTGGGATACTAAAAATATTGTTCTTTATATATTACTTACTCTTTATATATTACTTACTTTATATATTACCATTCAACTATAATACTTACTCTGATATTGAATATGGAATACCAAATATTATTCCCAAAATTAGAGAAACTAATTCTAATACTAGATTTTCCTAAATTATATTATTTTTTATTATAAAAATGTAAACTTTAACAGTAAGAAAGAAAACATGTTCATGAGAAATAACTTACAGTATTTTAAAACAAAAGTCAATCCTTTTTAAATTATTTTACTTAAAGTTATATATATATATATATATATATATATATATATATATATATATATATATATATATATATATATATATATATATACATTAACGTTTTCAAACATCTAGACATTTATTTACTTTATTAGAGAGAAAATGTAAAAATATAATGAACTGAGATACGACTCCCATAAATATATTATACCAATAAGTGTAATATTGGCAGCTTTATAAATATTTTCACTTTATTTAAAATTTCTCTTAGCATTGTGTTTTTATTAAGAATTTTAATGTATTTAGAATTTTGTGAAGTTATTTTAAAGACTTTTATTTTGGAAGAATTTCAATCAGAAAACAAAACACTTTTTATATAACAAATCAGAGAGGATACTGTATAACAACATAAATACCACAAAAGTTGTAAGATTCATTTTTTATATAAATGGAAAGTTATGTTTTGAGGATTACATTTTATGTACATGAGATTTGTCTAAAATGTTATGTTAAGTGTAAAGCCAAAATGCCATACTTCTGATAAAGAAAGGTATGAAATTAGTAAAATATTAAGAATGAGAAAAAACATTGGATGAGATTTTGGTATTAAAAGAAAGTAATAATAGTAGAGTACTTCCAGAGACTAATGTCTCAATTAGGAAAGCCCTCCATAAGACCATTATCTTTTTATGTAAAAAAGTTGAAGCGCTTATATATTTTTAAAGATTTCAAACTGTATGTTTATTCTCTTTCCTTTCTTCACACACACAATGAAAATAAAATATATGAGTTCCGGCAACTATCTATTCACGCAGGAAATAACCGTTTTGACGGCCTTCAGTTATAAATAAATAATTTTTATTTTACGTGGATTCTTAGTTGCTCTGGGGAAAATAATATTTTATAATAATCAAAATATTAGAATTCTACTCAAATTGGATCGATTTTTATAATTTTTTTGCTTTGATGTACACACTTTGTGAATTTATACAATTAACCAGCATGTATAACGATATGAACGATTGAGAATTCGACAGTGTTATCCATTATCAAAATGACACTATTGAACAGCTAGATTAAAAATGATTTCCATCCATGTAATATCATCACATACCGATCCATACAATGCGTGCCCTTGACGCTTTAAGTGAAATAATTATGTAAAAAATACATTTATTCTTTACCTAAGAGAAATGGCTTTTAATTCAGTTACAAAATATCTTCTTCCCGTGTTTTTCCACTCCAATTACTCGTCAATCTTGTCCTCGGAGAATAAATTTCTAAACCTGGCAAATGCCTTTTTAACCTTAACTTTTAAATAACGAGAGATTTCAAAACCACCATTTAGATCTCAATCAAGACAGCATAGATAACTTATGATAGATATAATTTCTCACAGAAAAATCCCTAAACTGATCAATAAACTCTTTACATGGAATTTTCGTTAATTGTCACAAATATTTAAAATGAATTCAATCGCTCTTCTTAGTTGTTGAAACAAACAGCAAATATGTGATTTATTAGCCAAAGTTTTTTTTTTTTTTTTTTAAGAAGTCTGCAATTGTTTTCACTTTCTCAAATGTCTTCATTATAAGATTTTATTCTTTTTCTTTTATATGATTGAACTGAACTTTCCCAAAAGATTGTAATTTATTCCAAAATATCTCTTTAAATGTTTCACAACTTACACTTCTTTGTGATTAATGAATGGAAAATTTGTTTACGCTGGCTCCAAATAACAACTGCTCCTACTAGTTTTTTTACTTTCCATTAATATTGTTTCCTTGTTAGACAGCTAATTATGTAAAATATATGCAAGCTAAAATTTTTTAAATATCAGGACTTTATTTATGCAATGAGTTCAATTAATTTACATAATTATATATATATATATATATATATATATATATATATATATATATATATATATATATATATATATATATATATATATATATATATATATATATATATATATATATATATATATATAGTATATATATATATATATATATATATATATATATATATATATATACTATATATATATATATATATATATATATATATATATATATATATATATATATATATATATATATATATATAATTCAATAATTTCAAAAGTAGCTTTTCATTAAGAACTGTATGTAGTGGAGTGTCCAAAATTTTAATTTCACCAATGTAACAATCTGCTAAATAACAGTCTAATACAAATAATAATCTACTTAGAAGGATGAGTTAATATGTTTTCATTTCAATAAGGACTTTAAAATATATGTAGAAATCCTCATTGGAATGCATTGGATGCAACTGGTTTATAGTGAAAATGAAAGAATAGAACCGGTGACAGTTGAACGGGATTTTTAATTTATTCTTTAGTTGACTATTTACTTCTAATTGACCGTTGTATTTAATCCGCACGAATTCATTCTAACTGTTACAAATTTTTACGTCTCCTGACCAATTAGACTAGGATGCTGGTTATTATGCGTAAATTACCATTGCTTACTTAAGGCGCAGCATGCTCATTATATTTCCAACTGAAAATCTGCTATTTGTCTCTCTAAGCAGTTTATACAAACATCTGTAGGATGAGCGCATGCTGAGTTGCGAAAATATAACTCATCGATATTTGTCTTAAAATATCATCTATTCTTTTTAATTTATTCAATTAAGTCAAATCTGCCTTCTGCAAGCAATTTCATGCGAGACTGAAATAGAAAAATGTTATTGAGCAATGAAAACAGGAAATTAGGACGCAATTTACATGTAATAACAATTAAATGGTTGACGCTAAATTAAAATATATATATATACATACATAATTTGATTACAGTAGCAAAATGGCAGATGATGTATCGAAACGAAATAAATTTATATTATTTTCGGTTCTTTCCTGACGAAAAATAACGGCTTTCTTCGGTTTTTGTGGTTCAGTTCTTGTTCAAACAGTATGGAAAATTTTATTGTGTTGTATGAAGTAAGTTTTAGAATTTCCTTTATAATATTTTATTTATTTAATAAAAATAAATAAAGCATATATATTATATGTTTCATTAATTCTTATATGAAAGGCTAAAAATTTTTAAAATTGAAATTAAAGGTACAAAATATAATTACTACCGTTTTCCCGGCGTGGATACTGTAACTTTGGAACAAATTACGAGACTATGTGTTAAATATTAATAAAGATATTGAGTATCCATTAAACATTCTCCTTATCATGCTGCGACTTATATAGAAATAGTATGATACGATAAGTAGAATTTTTATCTCCCTTTTGTATAAATCTTCTTTTTTGGATTAAGTACAAAATATAATACATCCATTTCAAATCAGAACCTTTCTGATTTGGAGATCTTGCACATCCTGATTATTACATATTTTGGATTCTTCAAATAGATTTCTTTCTTTTCTATAAATAAATTAGATAGGCATACTTAAGATACGTCAAATAGACGTTCAGTGTTCCTCTATACTTATAAACTAGTAGAGAAGAACATTATTAATCATTTTATTACTCGGTAACACAAAGGTATTTTCAGATCTACTATATCAAGCTCTTGTACATTAAAAACTTTTTGCAACACTCTCCCTAATCTTTAATTAACAATTTTAAACATTTGATTTCCTTAGAGAACACAAACAAATTAAAAGGAAAGTATTATAAGATGTTTTTAAAGGAATCAGATGCAAGTAGATGTAACGCTGATATTCCATATCTAAAATTTAATAAGTATTTTAAAAAATTGAAAATTTTAAAGAATAGATTATTATTTGTAAAAAATATCTTGAAGTTTATTTAAAGTAAAAAAGAACTCTCAGTTTAATTCCGAAATACATTAAGTGATTGGAATTTAAAAGAGCTATTTAACAAAATATAGAAGTTAAAAATCAGGATATATATATATTTAAAATAACGTCAAAAAATATTAAATCATGAAGATGGAAAGGAATATTTTATCTATGTAAATATGAGAAAAACAAAAAAATTACAGCTTGACAACTTTAAACTATGCCACGATAGGTTATTAGCTTTAAAAACTTTTTATTTTTGCTGATAGAATAAGAAATAATTAAATCAATAGCTCATATATAGGATGTTTGCTATTGACTCAAGTTTTGTAAGGGAAGAAAAGCTATTGAAAAACTAATAAATGAATTACAATCTTAATAAATTAACTGAATATTATTAAAATGAAATTTACAAAGCTTATGCTCGTTTATACAAGCAATTAAAATGATATATACATACATTTTTAATAATTCGTGTTTCCAATTTTTATATTTAAACATTTTATTATTTTTGACCATTTAATGAAAACCTAAAATCATTCAATGTGTGTGCGAGGCAATGCATAATTTTTAGTATGATTAATAGTAAAATTATTAAAACCGTACTCTAAAATGAATGTTTTTCCTCAATATCAGCGGAAGAAGGAAATCTATTCTTTCTCAATGCCTGACAAGGTCGTCAAAGTGGTATTCCGGTGTCGGTTTCAGTGACCATTTGAAGTAGCTTCCTCCGCCCGTGCTCTAAAACGTCGGGGGGTAATTTTATGTAGCTACTCATTAACGAAACAGGTTGTGGGACATAGAAAGCACCTTTTCTGGTATTGAATACAAAAAGACTCATGGCGTTAGTACGTTTATCTTCGTAAGGAAGTAAAACATTTTTTAAAGAAAATATTTGACCCAAGAACAATTCACATAACAAAGAATGCATTAATTTTAAGTATGTATCATTAATAAATGAAATATAATAATTTTAAACACTTGTAATTAAACAGATGAAATTTTCATGTAAATCTTGAATATTGACTCAAATAAAGATTTATTTTGTGTGAATTTTTTAAACGTTTGTAATTTATTTTATTCACAAAGAACTTCTTAAGGAAAACCTGCATTTATTTTAAAATTTCTTTAAATCAAATATTTTTATGTGGAACCTTATCAAGACATAACTAGTACAGTATTTCCATATTTCTCTAGATTTTCATTTCGCATGAGTATATTATTTTGATGCGCTTGAAGTACATAACCACACAGAGAAATTACTATTTTTAGAAATAATTTTTCTCCTTTTGCAATCGGACTCAGTACTAAATCACTCAACTATTTTCTAGTAATGATCTGGCATTTAATGTCTATAGTTATCCAATACTGTTAGCTTCAAAGATAGTAAGTGTTTGAAAAATTTTTGTTTTAAAAACCTTTTATTAAAGTTAGAACGTAAATTAATGCTTCAATAAAATATACAGAATTATGCAAATTTATTGTATATAAGAAATAAAAGATATTGTGTGTAAGAAAATCAGCTGAATACTATTAATTTTCTTTATTTCATTATAATAAGGTTAAATATAGCTACATATGGTTAAGATTCTTTCTTTGTATAAAGAGAATAGAATATTCTAAATTAAGGTTTAGTATATAACATAATTTAAAATGATGGCGAAAAAGAATAAAAATTTGCACTTAATATGTTTCTTACAATTCCCGTGAAATGTGAAATTTCCTTAATCATGCAAATGATATTAATTTACACATTTTAGTATTTACTTCAATTATTTTTCAATATCTAATATGATTGCTATAGTTTATGGTTTCCATGTTTGAATGAAAAATTATAAACTATAGCAATCATATTTCATGTGTGTGTATGTTAAAATACTTTTTATGTTGTTCATTTTGAAATATATTTTTAAAATAAATACGATGCAGTGTTTTTATGAGTTTCAAATTAATTTTTACAATAAATTCTAATACTTTATCAAAGAAATACAATTTTAAGTGACGTGTATATACCTGACATGAAATGACAACACGAGAAATCAGCTTTTTCAATGTGTAAATAAAAAATAGCTTTAATAACTGATAACATTAATTTAACGTTATCATTGTAGAAATTTGAAAAAAATTTTCTCGTTAATTAATTTATACATACGAAAATAAATTTTTTGAATATATCTTTTAATTTAGTCAATAATATTAAAAAAATATTTAATTGATCTAATTATAATTAGTTAGATATTATTTTGTAATGATGAACTAAAAAATAAACTTAAATTTTATGTTTAGAAAAATACTTTTTTTTAAATTTCTTTGATTGAATTTAGCATTTCTACAATGGAAAAGATTATAATATTTTGTATGAAGGAATGATTCAAAAGGGGTTTACAATTAATTTAGAATGCTCTATTTTTCTGACATATGTGACAGTATGTAAATTTCTAAGTAAGTTTCTAAGTGAAGGCAACTGAAATGTTTATTGGTTTCTTGTCGTTAATGAAAATACCTCACAACTTATTCAATTTATTTAACGTAAAGTTTCTCACGGGTCTCTCTCATTAATGAATTATCTTATAAATATTAGTCCTTAAGATACTTCCTTACAATGAAAAAAATTTTTAATGTCGTTAAAATTAATTTGCTTCTTGTATGTCTTCATATTTAGTAAGACATGGGCAAAAGAAATCCAGAATTTCAAAAGCAATGAAAATGTTGTATTTGTCAAACGTTTTTATTAGTAATACTTTTTACAAATACATTATAAAATTACAAATGTGTGATTTCTAACTCATGCATATAAACATAACAAAGATTTTAACTTATAAAAATTGGAAAAGTTCCTTAAATTTTTAGAAGGAAAAAAGCAATTTTCTAATTTATATATATATATTTGTTATTGTACTAGAAATATCATTTTTTTCCCTTTCGTTCAACTCTCTGATTCCATAAACCAATATATACTGAATGATATTTTACACTCTTATTTTCACACTTTTAATGTTAAACATTAAAATTATTCAATCTTCAAGAGACTGAATTAATAATTATGCTTATAATGATTTCAAAAATTACTAATAAATTTAATCTGAAGTATTTAAACTAAAAGTTGTATTAGAATTATTTATTTTTTAAAAAGCAAATTTTTAAATCACAATGTATTAAAATATTTAAAAGAATTTTTTTGGTATTTAATAAAACTTAATTTTTATTGCTGAAAAATATTAGATGGGAGCGAAAACATGTATCCACTTAAAATATTTTCCAATCACAAATTAGTTTACTGTTTAGTAAAAAAAAAAATGCTTCCAGGTGTTCATTAACTGTTTCAGGAACAATCAGGATTTTTAATCAAAAATTTTTTTAAAATATTATTGCACTTTTTAAACATGATGGATAAATTCTTGTTAAAGCATTATTTTTATTGACCTTTTACATTTTGTGTGAAAAAATATATCGTTTCTTTTGAGATTCTCTCCGTGGGATTTTAAAAGAAAAAATAAGTTTTATGCTAAATTAAAGAAGCAAGTAAATCTATTTTAAGTGCTACGTAAAATACAGATTACAATATAATATTCTCTTTTAAAAGAAAGCATATATTATCCTTATTTGCATATGTGTATATGAAATCCACGTATGCAGGTATGTATAAGAGGTCCGTGGTTGGAGGTGTGTATGAAAAGTCCCCATTTACAGGTGTGTATGAAAGGTCCTCAGTAACTGGTGTGTATGACAGGTCCTCAGTAACTGGTGTGTATGAAAGGTCCTCAGTAACTGGTGTGTACAGAGGTCCTCAGTAACAAGTGTGTATCATAGGTCCTCGCTTACCTTGAGAAAATACATATTTGAAAAAAATTAAAATATTGAAAAAATTTATGTCCCACGATTGTTAAAATGTTATTTTTAAACCATAATAATGAATTTCATAAAAATATTCCTGTAAGTTTAGTATATAATTTGGGTCCTCGGATTGGCGGTGAAAACACATAGAGCGCACTTGCCGGTTTAGACCAACCTGTGTGTGTGTGTGTGTGTGTGTGTGTGTGTGTGTGTGTGTGTGTGTGTGTGTGTGTGTGTGTGATTGACAAGCTTTTATACAGTCTAGTATTCCCACTCTCTCGGTAAATGGGTTTTCAAACTAAGTGAAACAAAATCAAAATATCACTTGAAAAACTACTCATTTACTTTGATTTTGTTTACTTATTCTCTTTATAGGTTCAGTTATATTAATAACTGCCTTATAAAAATCAAGCTTCTAAACAAAAAAATAAATATATTTATATTATAAATATATTTATATTATAAATGAAATTTTCATAAGTGATGTTAACTTTCTAGCATTCCGTATTTAAATTAAAATTTGACATCTGGCAACAAAATAGAAATAAGTGTTTGTCAAAAGTTTTATTCCACTACCCTTCAATCGTAAACTTAATTATACAATTGATAAATCCTTGTGTACTTCAAATGAAGTAATTATTGCAAAATTATTAAATTAAAATTATATTATACACTCATAGAATGAAATCTCCAATCTTTTTCCAAGATTCTAATTTTACTTATTGCAACACTGATTTTTACTTACTATTTAAATACTTTTTAGATATTTAATTTCTTATCTTATGAAATTGAGCGAAATATTTTTTGAATAATACACTGCTAGCTAATTATATATATATATATATATATATATATATATATATATATATATATATATATATATATATATATATATATATATATATATATATATATATATATATATATATATATATATATATATATATATATATATATATATATAATATATATATATATGTATATACATATATATATATATATATAAACTTTTATTTCTAGAAAAAATTACTGTGAAAATTAAATATTTTTCTCATTTATTTTACAAATTAGATCTAATAACTTCCTGACTTGCCAAATTTTCATCAACCTATTTGAATTAAGCATTTTCTTCCTTTCATTTTTATAAAAATTTCTGTCTCTCAAAAACAATTCTGTGCACAGCAATTAAATTTTGCTTCTATCTTACAGCTGGAGACTGCTTTGAACTGGGAAAGCAAGCCTATGAAGCTAATGAGTTAAACTTTACTTTGCAATGGATGAAGGAAGCTTTAAGCCGCTTAGACGAAGAAACAGAAGAAACTGCGAACAGAACAGAGATAGTTGAATACATGGCATTTTCAGCATTTGTGGTAATTATTGAATTATAGAATTCCCAGAAATTATAATGGAAATGGCTTTTGGAACTTGAATTCATTGCTGTAATCTCTTAATTAATTATATCAGTAATTAATGTAATTTAGAAATTGCATACATTGGTGATGTAAAAACGCCGGAACTTAAAAAAAAGTTCATAAAATTCTAAATTGTAGGGATTTAATTGCTTTCGTTTGATACATCCGATAAGTTGTTGTTTAAAAATACTACCGTTTCTTGGTCTGACCAATGAAACCGTTGACATAAATGAAGTCCGATGCAACACAGGAACAGTTACAGATATCCTACCAATCCAAGATGCATTGAGGTGATGCCTGTTTTTGCCGACGTTTCGGGTTAAAAGGAAATCTTTTGCTAGCCCCAGAGTGAGACTTTACATCCAAAAAGCAAATCATAATTCTGGAATAAAGTATACAATAACGAATGGAAATCTAAAATGTTGAACCGATTCTTATTTATACTTCAAGACTAATTTTTTTAAACTATTTATATGTTTAATATTCATTATCTGGTTGAAATTTTGTATTTTGTTGTTTTTTAAGAACCACTAAAATAGAAGATTATAACACTACGTGGCACGTACATATACAAGGGGCTTAATAATTCTCGCGATAAATTCCAAGGGCAAAAAATGAAAGAGTTTGTCTTTTGGTATGAAATATTTGCAACGTTTGGCAGCCATTTTAATCTTTAGTAACGAGAAATAAATGCAAAAGAGTAAACTTGTTAATTATTATTTTAGGTTGAATAATTAGCTTAATTGATTTAATTGAATAATTTTTTATGAATGTTAATAACAGCTATGGTAGAAATGGAATATTACAAATGTAGTAAGAATACTTGTTTTTTGCATTCCACACGCATAAGTAAAAGAAGGGTTTCCAGATCTTGCTGATGAAAGGTTAGACACTTGCTTTTAATCTGAGAAATATTAAGTTAAACTCACGATTTTATTTTAAAACTTTTGACCCAAAAATTATCACAACACATGGGTTTTAAGTAATTAAACGTAAAATAAGAAGTCTATAGAGCTATTCATAACTGTTGATTATCCCATTTAAACTATAGAATACCGCTGATGAATGGACCCTAGGTTTTCTAACATGAATTAGAGTGTCTTACAGGCGGACCGTTGATGTTTTACTTTTATCAACAAGACTTCCTATTATCATGAATTTCATTATACCAAGACCCATAAAAATTAGATAACATTGCACGAATAAAAATTTAATGACAATTTAGATAATTCTGATCACGTTCAATATCATGATGAGTTATTTATACACAATTCATTTAATTTAGAACATTTGTGGAAGACTGTCACTTAGCTATCCTGAATGAAATAGCAAAAGTAGTTAAAATATTTTAGAAATTTTAATTTAAAAATTATTAAATATGACTTTTAGAATTAAATTTTAAGTCTTTCAAGCAGGTAAATGAGAAAAGAGCAAGATTTTTATTCCATTTGTTTAGTTAATTCCATTTTTGTATGTTGCTTTGATAACACTAAGCTTACTTTTATCACAAGGCATTGATATCATTGATGAAGAAAACAATTATAGAATATTTGAAGTATCTAATAATGTTGTTTATAGAGTAAAAACGTAAATAGACTTGAACTAAAAATTTGGATGCTTTTGATTGGCAAGTTCATATTTTTTCGACACGGTAATTGATAATCTAAGGTCAATAAATGAAATTAAAATATTTTGTTAGTAATGTTTTCATTGACTGAGGAATTTTTCCATGAAAGATGACACGGATCAGCAAAGTCATCAGATGCCACTAACATAATGTTATGCAGCAAAATCAGGACTAACTTCTTTTTAACTTCCACAGCTTCTAGTTGGAATTCATCAAATCATTACTTTGATGCTTTTCTGCCATGTTATTAGAATAAAGGAAAGCTCTGTTCCTTTTCCTTAAAAAAAATGGACAGAATTTTTCCTTATACTCAATATTTATAATATTCTTGAGATGATGTTTATTGCGTAATTTTATTTTTGATCATTCTCTTTTATAGCTGAAGAATTACACTTATTCTATGGAATTGAATGAATACTTATTAAAACTAAGTAAGTCCATCTACATAATAGGCATTGAATTTTCAATGCTTATCAAGTAGATTTTAAGTAATAAAAGTTAATAAGTGTAAAATTTTAAGTAATAAAATTTTATTACTTAAAATTTCATAGCAGCAGCTTTTTTCTCTTGCAGATCCGGATCATAGTTTAGCAAACGAAAATTTGTTGCATTGTAAGAAGCTCATAGAAGAGGAAGAATTTGAATTTACCGAAGAAAGTTCTGAAGAAGAAAATCAAATTCTAATAAAATTAAATTTGAATGCACATGGCCTGTCTTATTCTGAGTTTATGGAAGCATATGCAAAATCATGTCGAGGAGAAACGCTTAAGGTAGGGATCACATCCTAAAATACAACACACAATCAAAATAATTAATAATGATTTCAAGATTTTTTTTTTTTTCTTTTTTTTTTTGCTTTGGATTTGCTAACAGAACATTTCATCTATTTTATTTCACTAAAAGTACATAAGTATTTAAAACATTTTGATAACTTTAAAATGCTTATACGGTCACATTAGTTATCTAAGTAGCATCTTTTGGAGAAATTAAAAACCCTAAAATATTCAAATTATATTTTTAAACCAATTTCTTTTTTACATGGGCACAAATTTTGCGATTTCATTCAATCATGTCAAATGATGTTAAAATGCTTATTTCGATTTCATAGCTAGAAATTTTTCAATAGAATTATAAAAGAATAAGTGTTTTAACTGATAAAGTGCCAATATGCGATAAAAAATGTGACACTCGTGCTTGGGAGGGCCATGATAGCTATGACATAACCAGTCTAATAAGGGGATTTATTGCTATTTCAAAATTTATAGCTAATTCAATGCTATCTGTTTTCAATAAAACTTTAAGAAAGTATGTCATAATACATATATATAAGAATGTTAATCACAGAACTATTTAACATGGATTATTGGGCTTTTTTAATTCGATTTATAATTACAAGTAAGAATATAGAGCTTGGATGTTTTTATTGGTTTATTATCCATTTTAAGGCGTAGGTCCCGGTCTAATTAGCCCTCGTGTTCACGAGATGACCGTTGAGCTGCAAACAAAAGAAAAACAAACAGGACTGATTCCGTATGACCAATGGTCAACGAATTGCATCATTTATTAAAATGACAACCCCGACTTAATTTTAAATGTTTTCTTAATATAATCTTAACCTAAATTCTCAGATTAGTAGCAATTAAAAGATAAAAGCTTGAAGTCTGTTGTAAAATTAATTATTTTAAGGAAAGGTATTTCTTAAGAAGGTTCTGAGAAGGAAATATAAACTGAATTTCTGAATATTAAAATTTATGAGAGGTGAACCAAATTTTCTTTTAGAAAAACTCCTTTGTACAATTTATTTATAACGTTTCAACGATACATTTGTTGCTTTCAAAAATTACTTTTTCCTATTTCAAGTGCCATTTCTTTTCCAGACTCCTGATGAACAAAGTAAACTCTTCTGCTTCTACACAACCAATAACAGCAGCTACCTTTTACTGCAACCCGTTAAAGCAGAGGTTTTGAATCTAAAACCACAAATTGTTGTTTACCATGGCATTCTGACGGATGCTGAAACAGCAGTAATTAAAATTTTAGCCGCTCCAAGGGTACCTTTTTAACAATTTTTATCTCTTTAATCCTTCCCGTGTTTAATTGTGTTTTCGTAAATTAACGTTTAACTTATTTTCATTAGTTAGAACGAGATAAGGTAAGCAACGCCACATCAGGAGTGGACGAATTTGCAACATACAGGATAAGTGAAGGGTATTTCACGTACTTATCATTATATAAAATTGATGAATAGAATAGTAATTACCTAATCTAAATATTTTAAAATATCTTTTTTCTTCTTTTCCAAAAAAAAATTAGGTCCTAAATATTAAAGCGGCTCCTTCATTTTCCCAACCATTCCTAACAGATAATTCTTTCAGAAAATAGATTTAGAATTAGAAAATTTTTAGCCTGATAATACTTAATAAGAAGAAAAATTTATAACTGTTAACGAAATATAAACTCTAACTTTTTTATATTTTTCCAAAATTCATTTTATAATATTATTAATAGTTCTCATATTCGCCCATGATATTAAAATAAATTACCCAATTATATTTGAATTTATATTATATATTTATTGAAAAATCACTAAGATTCTAGAGAATTTATGTAAAATGTAAAACTTTAACGTAAAAATTTCTTTAACAAAAAATTTTACAAAATTATAAAACATATGCATGTATATATTTAAACGGATATTATTTATTTTAAAAATCATATTTAATTGTTTGCCTGAATGTAGAATTATTTTCAAATATTGGAAAAATTTATTGACATGTTTTTAATATTTAATTTTTGTTAATACTTCGTTGAAATTTCATAGTTTAGGAAAAACTCTTCAACTGAATCAGTCAGGATAATAGGTTTCTTAGATTTATCTTTAATTTACTTCAGGCTGAGTTCAAGCAGGAAATCTATTCAGATGTCATTTCACTTAGAGAGCAGTGTGATCCCAACATATTTTACATGAAAAAGTCGTAATTAATGGACACTGCTTATTTTCAGAAGAACACGAAATAAAATAAATAATAGAAATACAGTGTCTACATTGAAAACTAAAGATATAATTAAAAACACTTGAGATGGCTGTGACCAGACTCAAAAAGGATCCTTGTCACTACCGTAAACGTTTTATATAAACGTAACACGGACGTTCTATGCAGACTTAACCAAAGATTCACCTGAAAACATAAATTACGTCATAGTCGCAATATCTTCCAAAGGAAATGATAACACAGGAGTGATTAATAAAATCTTGAATCTTCTGATTGGTCTCTGCTACTGTATTTCGTATAACTTTATTTGAAAACAAATCCAAATAAATAGACATATCAAAGCAATTACGAAGAACAGAAAACAATTAAGAAAGCAGTTTAAAAGGAACAAGCCAAATTAATAGTCTATAATTGTTGGTAATTCATGAATTACATCTGCTTTCCAATAAATTCCAAGAAAATGGTGATGCCCTCATTTTCTTAGAATTCTCTATTTGAAACTTTAGATATTAAGAGGAGGTCAGAATGAAAGGTTCCTGTATTACAAATTGGACACTCTTCGGAAGACAATATTTTCATATTGTACAGATGTTCTACTAAACAATCATCTTCTGTTTGAAGTCTAAAACCTACCTCTGCGTCTTTTCTAGACTTTTTCCATTTATCTTGAATTGTCTTTGGTTTGTTTCATGATTTTTCTTTGATAAATTAGTCAAATTATAGTTATTTATCTCATTGTATTTTTCAATCGTATAATTTTTATGCTTGTCTAATATTTCAGATGTCATTTCTTGGGGCATAGTTTTTCCAATTTTTGCTAGAATGTTCACATTTTCATTTCCCACTATTTAAATGTAAGTGGAAATCCATTAAAAGTGATTTTTTTTTCTTTTTTTTTACAATTTTTTGAAGATGTGTAGGTTTTGTTTAGTTTCCTTTATGATTCTAGTTTCATAGCAATGATTTTCTATTATTGCTTGTATTGTTGATATGAGTCCACCAATTATACCAATTTAGAGAATTTGTTGGAATTAGTTCTTAAGTTCTCCCTGCTTCTAAATTACAATGATTCACTTACTTTTGGGGTTATGATGGCGCACCCACTGCATGCCTCACAATGTAAGATGCCTTCAGTTACATGCCTTGTGTCAAAAGGCATGACATATTTCCATAATTGGTAAAAATTTGTGCGTTTGAAGCAAAAACAAAAAAGTGATTATACTTTTATATTTCAATCAGTGATATCATTCAAAACTTTAATTTAAGTAATAATTTAAAATAAAGTACACATAAATAAAATTTCGCATTGCACTATAATCCATTTCTTTTCTATGAAATTTCTTAATTCTCTCTACATTTGTTTTACATTTAGCACAGGTGTGCATCACCTTGAACACCCACTGATCCCCAAACTAAATAGGAGGATCGAATATATAACAGGTTTAAGCTTGGACACAGCAGAAATATTGGATGTCATCAACTATGGAATTGGAGGTCACTACGAGCCCCATTTTGACTATGCAATGGTACATGCATAAATTACATATTTTTACAATAATCAAACTGTAAGTTATGCCCTTTAAAAACGGATTAAAATTTCAGTATAGAATAAAACAAGTAAGTAATTGATTATTGTTTTAATGTAAATAAGAAAATTAACAAGAAATAGCATTTAAATGAAATATTACAGAAAAACATATAAATATACTGTAGAAAAACTATTTTATAGTGTTAAAATAATATTATAAAAAAATGTAAATAAAAATTATTAAGTTATTAAAATTCTATAAAGTCGAAAATTATTTGTTTCCGAAAATAATTAAATATTTATGCCTAAAGCTGTATTTGCTTTGTTAATGGTAATAGTTATATATCATTACCAAAAAAAATTATTATGGGTAATTGATATGTGCTAAAAACTGTAACCATATTTTTATTTAAATTATTTGTTCAGAAAAGGTTTCTTGAGAATTAAATTTACTTTTGAACTTTCCATTATACCCCCTGAATCGATCATTGAAGCAATAGCTTAGCAGTTTCTGTCAGAAATAAACTTTGAAGTTTAAATAAGTTTTTTCAATAAATGATATTTTTTTTTAAGTTTATAAAACCCAAATAAAATTTTTTCTGTTTTATATAGTAGTTTCTAAAAGTGTAAAAACATTTTCAAACAATACACATCACAAATATTTACGGTTTCTCTTGAATATAGAATTTACTTTTGAACTTTTTTTTACCTTAACAGAAGTTTCAACGAAGAAATAATTTGTACAAAAGTTAATTTTATAGAGGACAATTTTTTTGATTGAATGTATACAACCGAAGAAATGTTTACCCCTGTATAAAAAAATAATTTATGCTATAAAGTGATGTTGCTTTTGTGTTTATAACATGAATATACTTTTTATTATAAATAAGTTTGTTTACATTTTTATAAAATTTGTAACAGATTTTTTTTTATTGAAATGACTTATAAATAAGAATTTTCAATTATAAAGTTGCAATTTATTTAAATTAAAAAATAGTAATTTTATATGGTTACTTATCCATCAATTTATAGGCTAAAAGATAGGACTTATTTTATAATATTAAGGTCTTAAAAGTAAATATTATGATAAAAACGTCTATTTTTTTATATTGTTTAAGAGAAATTTTAAAGATTATTTCATTTGTTTCAGATTTTCGATTACATGAATAATGCTCGATTTCAACATATCTAAATCAGTGAAACTCAACTTCAAACAAATTTATTTTAATTAAAATTGTGTTTTTTGTGTCATGTAACAAACCATCTCATAATAAACTTGCTTATGTTTACATAAGAATCTGTAAGGTTCAACGAATAAATACTTGAAAAATGTTTCTGGAATATTTACCTCAGCTAAATGTTATGTAATACTGATAGTCCATGCGCGGTACAAAGGTATCATTTTGAAAGATTCTGTATAATTCAAGATTTTTAAACCAAAGTCTAAAGATTTAACCCATAGACCACATCTTATAAGTAATCAACATATATCTTCTTAACTATAATCAGTCAAAAAATATACAGTATTTTTATCTTGAGTATAATTCAATTTAAGCAAATTAAGTAAAATCTAACTTTTTCAACAATAATGACAATAATTTGCTGCTTGAATTGCTGTATTTTCTAAAAACATTCATCAAAATTAATAATCACTAATAATTCGATACAAACAGGTAAATTTGAGTTGAATGCTTATCCATGAAGACAATTTAGTGATAAATATCGAAAAAGATATTCATCACTAAAATTATAAGTAGATCTCTCACAGTATTAAATAAAATGAATTAGCAAAGATATATTTTGGCAATTCTAAAAATTCAAATAATACTTTCATATATTTATTTATATGTGTGTGTGGTGCATTTGATAACATTTTATTTATTTTCTATTATTATATAAAAATTAAATAAATTCACTTTTTTTTAGCCAGGTGATAACGTTACATTCCTTAATGAATCTGGCAACAGAATTGCAACGTGGATATTTTATGTAAGTTTGATAAAAGTATTTTATATGCAAATGAATAATATTTCAGAGTGGTTTATATTATTCCGTCGAAAATTCTCGCGAGAAAAATGTCATCAAATGTAATGATATGGACGCAAATATTTTAATATAATGATTGCATTCACATTATATATTTTTATTATATTTAAAATGATTTTCTTTTAGCTTTTATTTTTAGCTCCCACAAATTTTAAATTTCTGTTTAAAAAATTGGAATATGAATCAAAAATAAAAATTTATTTATTTGTTTCAATAAAAATAAAAAGTTAATTGTTTTTTTTTTTTGTATGCTTTATATTTTGAAAAACATTAAAAATTGCAATATTGGCAACATTTTTTGAAAAAAATTATCATCGGGATAATAATATGTAAGTACTTGTATTTCTTATAAAATAATTTATATTCGTTAAACTTATAAATTAATATAATAATATACATTCGTTTCTTATAAATTAATATATATCCTGTGTGTGTGTGTGTGTGTACCTGACATGGTTCTCTGTTTTTGTATTAGATCCCTAATAACAATAAGTCTACTTCTATGACAGTTTTTCTAATTTTGTTTTTTCCATATCATTCAATCAAATTTTTGAATATATTTTTTGTCACAGACAACATTATAGACTATTTATGTATAATGTTGTTTCATGTCGCATGTAACAAGTACATCAGATGTTCTTTATTAATACTAAATCAAAGAAATATTTCTTTCTTAAATCACAAATATTCAGTGTAGAAAATACTTGTTTAAAAAGCTTTCGAAAAAGGTTTTAATTTAAATTTTGATCACTTTTATTAAATTGATTTTTATTTTAAAGCTGAGTCATGTTCCTGCTGGAGGGTCAACAGTTTTCCCTTCCATTGGAGTAGCAGTGAAACCTGAAAAGGTAATTTAAATTTTATGTAGTTGTTAAGCAGATAATTATATGAGCTTGTAATTGTTTGTAAATAGTAATTTTTGTTTTATATATTTTCTGAACTGATATTCGGAATGATTTTCATGCCTGCTGTTGATTCTAGGGCTCTGCGTTGTTTTGGTATAATCTGAAGAGAAATGGTGAAGGGGATCCAAATACAAGACATGCGGCTTGCCCGGTGTTGATTGGTTCAAAATGGGGTATAGTATGCTGCAGTATTCTAAGCATTTTAATTACATAAATCAATGTTTTATTGAATCATATTTCATAACTAATATATAAGACAATTATATATACAAGTGTAATAATCTGGTTATCAATTATTTTACCTATTTTTAGTTAGCTATTAGAAAAGCAGCTTATATTCCAATGAATGAGAAAACGTAATCAGAACACAAACATTGCACAAAGATCATCGCAAACAAATTTTCTTTAAAAAAATTTTTTTCAAAACTGAAAGCTAAAAATGTAATTCTTTTTGTTACACTGTTGATTTGAAATTTCTAAAACTATCGAAATATCACGAAATGAATGTGTGTATTGCTACAAAATGAAAACAAAGGAAAATTGAATAAAATAAATAAGGTTTAATGCTAAGTCTGTGTATATTTCATCTCGTATATATATATATACGCTGAATATATTCTTAAGACTTAATATCTTCTTACTGATACGATATAAAAAGATAACGGTTAATTCTTATGGTTGACATCGTCATTCGTCACCATGGCACAAAGTTATGAAATGTAGAAAGATTATAAACTCAACTCGTTCCATACATCTAATGTTCACAAACTGCATTTTTAGAGCTTTTTGTTTCAAAAACACAAGTGGAAACATTAACCGTATAATAATTATAAATGAAACAGGTGTATGTGATACAAATCTTATAGTATCTGAGTTTGCTTTCGGCACCTTCACAAAGAAATTTTTTTCGTTAAACTGGAAATTTAATTGCATTTTTTATATGCAAAGAACAATTATTGGGAGGGTGTTCTTCCTCAATGGGTTGTTGGAGCTCCGTGGGTTTGGGGACATGTCTGTGACGTCCAAAATTCTTCCTCCACTGTGGCGTGGATTGGAAAGGAGGGTTCCAACTCAGGTGTGACCTCGTAACCTGACTATGGCTCAAAATTATGAGGCACTTGGTGATAAGCAAGTAATCCAAATTCGTTAATGTTTAGGTATAGTCCGAGAGGGCTTGCCTGCATCACAATCTATGTTATGTAATATTTTAGTATTTTAAATGCCGTATTTTTAAAATTACAATCATTAAACTTTTAAATCAGTTTCATAGATTTTAATTGATCATAAATACAAATGTATGGTGCTGATAATAATCTTCTTTTACAGTTGGAAATAAATGGATTCATGAAGTTGGGAATGAGTTCAGGAGGACATGCAGTTTGGATCCATTGGAATGATATCATCTATAAATTATTTATAATCAATATAATAAACAAAAATACCGGCTATGATGTGATTAATTTTTATTTCATTATTTTTACCAAGAACCCTTATGAGTAACTACAAAACTTACACATGTCTAAGTTAACCTATAAATGTGACTATTAAGACATCCTTTAAAAAATCGCAGAAAGTGACACAAAATCATGTCTCAGTTTTGCTTTTTCAAAAAATCTTGCATTACGATGTAATTTAAGATACAAACATCCAGTTATATATAAAAAGAGTTAATTTTCTTGTCTGCGTAGTATAGTCCTATGATGGAGACATCAGCCTTAAATAATCAATATTAGAAGCGATACAATATTACAGGATTGTTATAGTTCAGATAACCACATTGTGGCTAAAACAGAATAAAGATTATAGCAAACAATATAAATGTATATTTCTCCATTAAAACTAAATTTGAAAAGCATTAAAATCAATTATCATTTCTTTTTGCTTTTCTCTTCACATAAAGTGACTCAAAAGACTGATTTCTCTTAAAACTGAAACATAGGAAGTTGCAAAAATTTTTGTATTTAATATTTATATTTATGCTTTTGAAACATTTGAATCTGATGCAAACTTTGCTTAAATAAAAAAATGCATTCATAATAAAAAATATTTTCAATGGATAGAAATTCAGTAAAGAGTGTATTTTTTTCGTCCTTTATTCACACCCTAGCGCATGACTTATAAATTGTGCAACAATGAAATTAAAAGACTTGACTATAATTCAATAAATATTCGATTGATACTAAAATTAAGGAAGGCATTTTTAATATATAATACATCACTAATTTTATTTGAAGTAAACTAACATATAGTGAAAAAAGCTCTCATGTCTGGCTCTTCTTATGCAACAAGGATGCACAAATTTTGCAGGATCATAAAATTCAGAAACTACCTTTAACTATATAAATATTTCATAAACATTATAATTCATTAATGCATTTAATAGAAAATACACCTTTAAAGCTGTTCTAGGCAGAGTTTTTATTATAAAAAATAAATTTCTCAGAGAAAATCGCCGTCATATTTGGTTTACCTTATGCGACACCAATATTGTTCAATATGTGTTCAATATATGTTTACCAAGCTCAAAATTTCTGTATAAAGAGTTTCTTATACTTATTAAACATCCCTTTTCAATTAAAATTAATGAATGCACATTTAGTTCTTTAAAACTATTCCAAGTATTCCATTTATTATAAACAAATAAATTTTTGAAAAAATGACATCATTTCTATTATACCTTAACCCTGAATTTAGAAATTTGCGCAAGCATTAAATTGAATTGATAATTTTCAAGAATTCTGTAATATTTTACTTAAAAAGACATTAAAAGTATAAAGACATTTATCACAAAAAATATATTTTCTATGAACGGAAATTTTGAAAAAGGAGTGTGTTCTGTTCCTTTGTTATACCATCTAATATCGGGACTTTAACTCTGAAATTCAAATGCCTATGACTTTATAAATCTTCCATTCATATAAAAAAATTAATAAGAACATGCAGTATAAAATGCACCGCAAGCTTAAAGCTATTCCAATTATTTATTTTGTTAAGTAAAATAATGTTTTATATGAAAACGCTTTCACATCTGGTTTGCTTTAAGAGATGATGGACTTAAAAGTATGTACCTTTATAAACATAACCAAGTGCTTATAAACTCAAATATTCCTTCTATATTAAAATTAACGGAAGAATTCGATGTAAAATACTGCCATAAAAATATACTCGTGTAAATTATTTTATTATAAAAATTAAAATTTTCATAAAAAGCGCCATCATGTCTGCTTCATTTTTACGTTCGCCCCGTGCGAATGGAATGAAACATATGTTTTGCATATAAGGCCCACTCCCTGGTAAACTTATGGTTCGCCCAAAACATTTCGTTTGTATCCTTTATATATGCGTATAAAATTAAAATTTATTGCATAAAATATATTGCCTATAGACAGATATTTTGGAAAGGTCATTCCTTTTATCTTTATACACCCAAACGCAGAGCTTGGAAATTTTCACGAAAATGAAATACAAACACATTTGGATATAACTTAATAAATATACAATTCATGATAAAAGATTAATGGATCCATTTAGTATAAAATATATTCCTACACTTTTAAAGTTATTCATTTTATTATAATAAATAAATTACTGAAGAAAAGCGCTGTTATATTTGGTTCCCCATATGTCCTTTCAATGCGTATGGTAGGTGTGTTTGTCACATATAAGCCCTTTTTCAGGAAAATTTAAATACATACATAAATGTTATATTTAGCCTTTACTGATGTAGGCAAAAACATTTATCACACTAAAGCGTATAAATAAATAAATTTATTCACATTTAATAGTTGACAAAGCCACCAATTTCAGCAATACCTCTGCAGATCACGCTTTCTATAAGTCGGATGATGAACAATAGTATTTGCTTCCAATTGACTTGAAGAAGGCATGCAATTTCTCTCGCTGATTTTAGACTGTTGCTGCAGCTCTTAATTCACCAATCCAACTCATGCTGGAGATATTTTATGTTTCAATTGTGGTTAGCCACTCCAATCGCTTCCTTCATTGGCAGCATACGAATCAATGTTTGATATTATCAACAAGATAAGCTTAGTTGTCGTCCTGGATAATAATGGATGAATGGATGATAATGATTCAATCCATAAATTCCTCCTACAGTAGGAAGCACATTGTTGTCTAGAATAGTGGATAAGAAGTCGGTATTGATCCTACCATGAATTGGGATCAAGGGTCCTAGTCCCTATCACTAGAAACATACTCAAACCGTAATTCCGCCTCCTCCAAACTTTACTGTAAACCCGATGTATTCTGGCAAAATGTGTTCTCCGGGCATATGCCAAATCCAGATTCTGATATTCAACTCGTAGTTCTTGAACTCAGACTCATCACTCCAAAGAACCTGCTTAAATCATCTACGGTTCATTTTCTAAATGCCTCACATCATCTCAATCTAACATTTTTCCTTCGTCAAATCTAAGATATTTTTGGTGTCCATTTCTGAGTCTTAATTAAGCCGTATGCTGTACACGACTACCCTTAAAAGTGATAGAATCTCCAAGTTGCTTGACACCATGTACTTGTTATATGGATTTATTTTTGCATTAAATTAAATACAATATAAATTTGGTATGGCTTATTTCTTGTGAAATAAGCTTACTAAAGTGAGTATTCCAAATAAAAACTTGTCTTTACTATTGGTATTTTAACATATTATTTTTTAAAAAAATTGAATAAATTAAATTATTTATTTTATTTATTTATTTATAATTAAATTAAACATTTTATAATTATTTTATAATCTATATACATGCATATTTATACTTAAATTATACATTTTAAATTGAATTATTTATTTAAAATGTTATTTAAATTATTTCACTCAACACACTGATTACGTTACAATACTTCTACGAATACTTTTGATAAATTAAAATTTAAAGTCAACTGAAATATTCCAGAAAAAATGTATCAGCATTCGGTTTATTAATTTCTACATGATTTTCATTCAATAGTATGTATAAATAACTATTTTAATGTACATCAAAGATATTATACAATAATTTTATCATTTCTTAATTTAAATAAACTAGTTCTAGTATTATCAATGTGAATAATCTTTTTTTGTTTTACATTTTAAAAAAATGTCTAATAATTGCTTCATCTTCTTAGAAACTTATAACAGAAATACTATTCTAATTTCAGTTTAAAGATTATGCAAAAATATTTACAGAGTTGAATACATTTTTAAGTTATGCGATGTCATTGTTTCTAATCCAATATTTGTGTATAGTGTAATCTAACATTATTTATGAATCGATTCCATTTAGTATACTACACACATGATAAAAGTTTTATTTTATGAAAAATAGTTAAATTCTGCCCGTTATGAATTTTTAAAAAAATACTATTAAATTTTGACAGCGTACAAATTATGAAACAAAACAATATCAGTTCCAGGTTTCGATTATTTTTTAACTAATTAATTATTTAAGGAATAATAGAAATCACCCATTATATAAAAGAACGTGTACGGATTTACATTAATTTGGCAAATAAATAGTTTTAATAACTTAAATAAATATTTTTAACATTACAAAAAATGAAGTATAATTTTTTGGACACTTACAGTGTATTTTTTACTAATCGTATCTAATCTCATTATATATATATATATATATATATATATATATTCTTTAAAATTTAAAATTAACTACCAGGTTATGTTTAATTAAAATGATAGTTTCATAAGTATGAATTAATTAAAATAACTTTTAGTTTTCAAATGAATCAAAAAATACAATGCTTAGTCCAGATAATGATATTTTAAAATGATAATTCTTTTATAACTCTTTTATTAATTAAAATATTTATTTATAAAAGAAATAATATAATTCTCTTCATATTGATCTACATGATTGACATTTTCCTTTATTTGTTACCTATACAATGATTATGACTCCAGTTTTGTTTTATATTTTTGTGATAAAAAATATGATCATGTGTGTAAGTATCATCATAAATTTCATATGATGATGATGATGATATATATATACACACACACATATATATATACACACACACATATATATACACACACACACACACACACACACACACACACACACACATATATATATATATATATATATATATATATATATATATATATATATATATAATTTACTCTTACAGAGAGTTTCTAATAATAAAAATATTTTAGAAATATTATTTCGTGGTATGTTTTAGAGAAAATAATTCAGTTACATTATTTACTTAAGTTTTAAAAATATTTTGATTGACACTTTTTGGATATAGAAAAAAAGATAAGGTCTTTAAAAATATTCAATTATTTATTTGAACGTAAATTAAAGTATTAAAAACTTTTATGATTTTTCAAAGGAATTCTTCTTATTTTACATAGCACTATTAAATATTTAATACGCATTCAATACACTTCATGTTTAAGTCAAATGGTTGTTCATAATAACACAAAATTCATAATAACACAAAATTTTTGCTTAAATTTGATCCTTATAATAGCTCAGAAAGAATAGTACATTTGCATGACAAAAAACGTCAGTAATTTTTAAATGTTAATAATATATTTTTAAATATTCTTTCAAAACTGAAAAGTTTTAGTTTTTATTTTTTAAATTATAATTAGTTTTCTCATAATGTTGGCTTTTGCAACTGCTCATTTTCTTACTTCTCAGGTTTTTTATTCTTGGCGATATTGTGGGTTTAGTTAGGATCCAACAGATGTAATATACAAATTTACTTATTTATATCAATGAATAATGAAGTATGTGATATTTATATTAAGAAACACTAAATTTTAGCAACCTGATTCTAAAATAAGAATAACTCTATTTTAATATCAGAAATTGTGCATTTATCCTTACTTTAACGCTGAAGAAATTTTTTACCATTTAAATACTTTATTTAAATGCTATAAAAATCCATATAAATTAGAGTAAATATCAATTAATAGTAAAATAATTGTATATTGAATATTAAGACTAAATAGATAATATAACTTTATAAATTGAATGCGTTTAACTACAAAATTAATGTAAAAATTATTAAAAAAATTAACTTTACTTTTTAATCAGTTCACTGTGTGAAAAATTCTTAGATTTTCTTCAATGGATTAAGATAATCTGTTCTACCTTTGTACTGTTAATTTAAAAACTTTTTATTGCAAACCATTTGATTACTTGGAGCAACAAATGATCGTAAAATTGTTTTATGAGGAACACCTGCTTCTCCCTCAGAGTGTGATGCCATGCTGTTAGATTTGTTGATTTTAATATTCCCTTTCAAAATCCAAAAAGAAAGATATGAATGTCCCCATTAACTGAAGACAAAATATACAGAAAAATTCTTTTAAATATTAATTTTTGGATTCACTCTATTTTTCAGGTATATGTATTATATTTTTATGCTTTATTATGTCTTATGTGTTTTATTACGTTTCTTTATGTTTCATATTTTCCTTTACGTAAAATTACACGATAAAATATCATGATATCTAGTAAATGTTTGTGAACAAAATATTTAACTCATTTCCAATTTCATTTGCCAATTTTCTAAAACAAATTTTTACTAATTGAACAGTGATTTGATTTATATTGGATTCATTTGACAGTTTTTTATTTTATAAATACGTTTTTATTGATATAATTTTACGATTAACATAAAATATGCAATATTATTTGTTCCCCTTTTATAACTATTATTTGAATATTAGTTTGGAATATCGATTATTAATAGAATTCCTGATATGTTGTCAGTTTTATAAGTATTTTTATTATAGAATTGGATTTCAGAACCTTTTTGATTACCTTTTAGAGACGGTTTTATTAGTGAGTTAGATTCAGAAAATTATTTTTCTTAAAGTGGCCTAAATAAATACACAATTTAACATGAGTCATAATAAAACAAAGTGATGCAATTTTGCTCATCGTGACAAAACAGTTTTTGGAATTTCTTGAAACAACATGCTAAAAATATTTAGTTTAATTGGTCATGAGAAAAAGTGAGACATAAATATGGTTTTAATTAATGCTAAGTAACTATTAATTGGCCCGAGAAATAGTCAGGATAGACCGATCATATTGTTTTGAATTTTCATTAGTAATCAAATAAAAAATTTTAAACTAAATTTACTACAAGAAAAAAAATGGCACTTATTTTACATTTCTTTAATAAAATCTCTAGCAAGAAATGTGAAGAAACAAAACAGGAAATTGATTCTATAGAATTCTACAGAAGCAAATCATAAAAACTCTATTGTCCACGATTAATATTAAAGAATTTAAACTCATGCAAATCAAATGAAAAACAAATAAACAAACGGTTTTATTTTTTTGTTTGAAAAAGTGTTTTAATTAATAGTTTTATATTTCTAAAAAAATTAAAATATTAATTTCTTTATTAATTTATAGATAATATAAAGATTTTTATTTATACTTTTCCTGTTTCAAATAAATGGAAATATTTTTCAGTATTAAATAATATAACAGAAAATGCAATTATAAAAAAGAAGACATATGCATTATAAGATTTTTTTGCCTTAAGAGTTCTTTAATATATAAATAAAATGGTATTATTAAAATAAGAAATGGTTTGATCATTTTAAATTTAACTTGCAGTTTTGCTGGTAGATTTATTCTTATACATGATTAATGATCTTGGCGAATTGCTTAAAAAATCGATTACAAATTTTTAATGGCTGTTTATTCTCTTTCAAAGTTGATAACGTAATTTTATATTACATACATATCACAAAAGAGAGGATCAAAAAGAAAGATTGTAAACACAGTAGTTGAAAAATAAATATTGTGTAGAGATTATTTCATACATAAAAAAGAAATAGGTGTCTCTAGTTGTCTTGCAGTGGTTGTCCTTGTAAATTTTGTAAATTCGCTGAGGCATCAGATGGAGTAATATCATAACTTTTTAGAAATCGAAATTCAGAGAAATTATTTGTTTTTTATGGCTAAAAATCGAGTCCGAATTTGAAATTCAAGAAAAAATGAGCAACTCATTAACATTTGAGTCTCATATGTCTTAAATCACACACCACAAATCCAAGACACATTTGTATAGTCACTTGAAGGATTCAATATTATTGCTATATTTCAACTGGGAGGTCTAAAATTATTCTCATATAGTGAAAATTTGCAATACTATGAGAAATTATTTTATCTACACTCGAAAAGACATTTATTCGGAGTAAGATTTTCTTCAGACAGGGCTATAAACACAGCTGCCAACAGTATACCGACCCATTATATAAGTTCAAGCAATGTTCAACACTGTGTGTTTGATGAATTTTGATATTAAATAAATAAATCCTATGTTCAAATAGATGGCTATGTTAAAATCAAAAGATGGTTATGTTAAAATGATTGGCCAGAATGTTTTGCTATTCGTTTTTGCATTATCCTTCTATTGTTCATAATCAATTATAATTATCATTATAAGCTTTTTCTCATTCATTTCAATATATTTATTATGGATAGAAATTTTTACTGCTTTTATGAAATAAATTTCTGAATCATAATTATTTCGACTTAAAAACAAGCCCGAAAGAAATGTGTGATAATATTAAAATTAAAAATTTTTTTTTCAATTATTATATATACATACATACATATATATATATATGTATAATAATTGAAAAAAATATTTTTAATTATATATATATATATATATATATATATATATATATATATATATATATATATATATATATATGTAGGACAGTATATAATCTAACAGACCTTTTGATTGTAAAATAGGCAGGAGGATGTTTCAGTAACTATAAATAATGCCCAAATTGGAAAAAGTGATCTAAATTTATGTGCTAAAAGATGCAACATTGAAAATAATTAGTTGTTGAATACAATATGGTTATAAAATTTTAATTTCTTATCAAATAATCAAAATTTGATATGAATTATTCGATAAAATAATGCTAAACTTTTAGGAAAAAATTTTTTAATTGAGTTATGAAATTACTCATTCTTAACGTTTGAAATTTAGTTCTTTCTAAATTCTGTGTCACCATTGATATTAAAAGAACTTCAAAAGAGAACGAAAAATCAAATGATAAAAGTAAGGTATAAAACTCAAGTTACGAATGAACGGTGGATGATAATTATTCGAAAAGTTAGCTTAGGCCTCGAATATTAAATATTTAAGTAGTAAATATCATGGATTCCAAATAGTAATCCAAATGAACTTCCAGAGAGTTTGAATAAAAATATTACACAAAATTTATTGTCATGGCTGTTTTTCATTTAATCTAAGTTTAATTTGACTCAATTAATTTAAATCCAGGATTTGAGTTGTTTTCTTATTCTTAGAATGTAAACCCAAACTTTTGACTGGTTTTTGTAGATAAAGTAATTTTATTGTCAATTAAAATTTATGTTAATTTCTTTTTATCAGATATATATCAAAAGCTTCTATTGTCCTTATTTTATCCAATCAAGAAATTAGTATTTTAAATGAAGTAATTATTTTAATTTTTTTAAGGTTTTTTGAACAATGAGTTGCTACCATGCTCTTTCAGCTTCCCTTATAGTTTTAGCTCTGTTTCATTGTTCGAAAGCAGAGCTCTTCACAGCAGTAGCTGAGTTAGAAAAGCTTTTGGATACTGAAAGGGAAATCATTACTATTTTAGAAAACTACTTAAGAACAGAAGAAGAAAGACTACAGAAGATAAAATGGTATAATATCAGATACTTTACAATTGCTCTGTGGTCTTTATTTTAGATTTAAATTAATGCATAATTATTTTATCAAGGATAAAATTAATTAATAAAATACGTACTATTTAGTAATATGTATATATATGAGATACTTATCTATTTAAATAATACTTAAGTGTGTTGCACTATATTAAATTAAATCGCCTTATATATATATTCCAGCATCAATGCACTTTTGTAGACGAATTTTCCACAGATTAAATGCCTCAAGCCATTCATTTCTTGGAATAGATGAAAAAATGCATTTATAGCCACATCAATCTCTTCTGAATGCAAACGACATCCACGTAAGTTCTTTTTTAGATTAAAGAATAACCAAAAGTCGGGCATAGTTAGATCAGGTGAATACGGTGGATGTTCGATCACTTGAATTTGTTTTTGTTTAAGAAACTCAGCTGTTAATCTGGCTTATGTGAAGATGCATTGTCATCATTAGTCTCCTAACATTCAGTTCTTGCAGAATTTCTGGAAGACATTTAGAGGTATACCAGTTTGCTGTTACTGTCTTCTGTCCTTCCAACTTGATGGCTTTGACCAATCCCGTACTTCTGAAAAAACGGCATACATCATTTTTTTCAGTGCGCGTTGTTTTTTCACCATTGTCGGCATGGGATCACCTTCAAAGACCCATACTTTGCTTTCTTGACGTGTAGGAACGTCAAAAAACGGTATGTACGTTTCATCACCTGTTACAAATTTAGATTTCTATATCATTTGATAGGTACAGCGATTATCATCCATTAACATTTTTCGCATGGCAGACACATTATCCGGGATTAATGTCGACGGTGGCCTTCCTGTGTGTTCTTAATCCTGAAGAAAATTGCAACCTCTTCTAAATTCTCTAAACCATCTGAATACAGTAGCACAAGTTGGAGATTCACCACCAAATGCTAATTGCAACCGTTGAACGCATTCTTCTTGATTTAATCCTGCTTTAAAATCATAGGAAATCATAGCGCGAAAATGTTCTCGCGTCAACTCCATTTTGTCTTCTGTTTAAAATTTATTCTACGCTAAACAAGTTGAAGTAAGTCAGTAAAAAATCGCCTTCTATGTTAAAATACTTTGTAATTTAAAATTAAACCATTACTTTCATTTTGTAAATTCCCGTCTGTGCGTATCTCAAAATTTTCAGAGTAGCCCTCGTATATATGTATGTAAGTATCTATATATTTATATATAATTAATATATATACATATTATATTTGTTGCATTTTATGTCTATACCACCATAACTCCCTTCCTTTATGATCTTTTACTCGACATTCTACAATTGCTGTCATCTCAGGCAAGCTTTGGAAAAATCCCTTTTTAAGCACCCACGCATTTCTAACTTCCTTTAATACTTCAGGAATGCATATCCGAACCGACATGTGATTCTGAATCGTCAAGTTGTACACTATTTCTTCTATAATTTAAATTGGATCTCAGTATTAGTATTCCTTATTTCTTCTGAATTGTAAATTACTAGTACACAAAATGTATACAATACATTCAAATTAATTTATTTATATAAAAACAGCATGAACTTAAAGCTTATATTCTATAGGCTTACTAACCGCTACGTGAAGGAACATGAGGCAGCCAGTATGGGTGTTGAGTCATACCTGACGAATCCACTGAATGCATTCTTACTGATGAAGCGCTTAACAACAGATTGGGAGAGTGCCTTTCGTCTTTCTGATAATTCTGAAAGTCAAGGTAGGTTGAAATGTTGGATATTTTTATTGCATTTCTAACTTAGTATCACACTAAATAGATTTTGTGAAATATATTATGCTTTTTAGACTTTATAGACTTTTATAGATTTTTAGTACGAAAATTTTTTCAATATTTTATTTTAGCGTTTCTTTTTTATTTTACAATATATAAATCATTGTATTTTTATTAATTTCATCACTGTTATCAAATCATACATTCTCATATTCAAAAGCATAATTTTTCCAGTTTCAAATATTAGAAAACCATATGGTATATGTAATCTCAGATGTAAAAAATTATTTTTCATTTTTTGTAAGATTGGTAAAAAGATAAATAGTCACAAGTCGATTAGTAAAATGAAATTTTAAAATATTTTGTAATATCGTAGTAAGGACTAAGAAGTGTAACATTCGGAAATATGATGCTAAAATTTTCTCTCAGATATCTTAATATTTCATATTGAATCTTCTCATTTGTTCTCTAAAGATTTCTTTGACACAGCACATATTATTACTGTATTTGTCCAGATATCAGAACAACTTTTAATTTAACTAACTTAGTTATTAATTCCATGATTGAGTCAACTATGTATGAAACTTTCACACTGAAAAACAACTGCGAAAAGGATTTTTCAAACACTTTGATGTTCTTAAGGATACCACATGCGTGATTTTCCATTACGTGACGCCATTGTTAATAAAAATTTGTTCATAGCAAGTAAATTATTTAACAAAATATCCCATTAATCAAAGTGGAAACTAAGCAACTAATTGTGAGCAGTCTTTGAATTTTATACTAAGTGCTTATAGCTCACATTGATGAAAGAAGAAATTTTTACAAATTGAAACTATCAAGGGAAATATTCAAAGGTAGACAAGTCCAAATTACTTAGGACCAAACTAAGGACATCCAAGACTCACTTTGAGGACATTTCGACTATGATCTCTTTAACATAGCCAATCCACCTTTCTATCGATCTTCGACACGAAGAAACTCCGATTCAGTCGGGAATCAAACTCACTGATTACTTATTATCCTGAGAAAGATGTCTTCCCCAACCTGACCACCGAGACGCAGAATGAAAGACCTTAAGATTTTCAAAAGGCGAGAGAGACGGCGTTTTCACCATCTGCATACACTTCCGAGATCGTGAACATAAAATAACCGTTGAGCGAAAAAAAGAGAGAGAGAGAGATTGTGAACACTTTGCGATATCCGACCTTGAAAAACGTGAATAAAATGTCTGTCCACAAATACTAGGATAAATGTCCAAAAGAGACTGGAAATAATTTTTTATAGTATTAAGATATCGAGTAGGTGCTATCAGAACTAATGACAGACTTATCGTGTCCAAATAAAAAATTTCGCTGCTGTGAAAAGAAATTCCTGGCGTTATAAAGCTATGTCTGTTGGTGGTGAACTATTAGGTGCATTGTTGACACTGTAGTCATTGTGTTAGGCAATGTACTATTTACACTATTAGGCAGAGTGAGATGGATGTAACGTTTTAACTTCTTGTATCTCTTGCAATCAGTGTGGGTACTTAGAGATTTTCATGAATTTTTCTATCATGACACGGAAATATAACCACTTATACATGAGAAATCCTCCCAGAAAGAATTACGCAATGTACGTTCAAAAAAAAGAGTGTTGGTTTCATAAGTCATCTGCCATGCTGTGTTGTATAAATCCCCTACTTTGTATTTTATCATTTAAAAGAATCCCGTGTTTGTTTTCATGTGTATAGTAGTGTCACTTATTCATTTGTTACATACTTTTGGTCGCATTAAATACTTTAGTTTTACTTTATAAGTAAAGGAATGTGATTTGGAAATTTAATATGGAGTCAAATCGGATTTATATGTCTTACTTACACGTTTCTTAGGGGGTTTTATTTTTTTTGTTAAAATTAGTCCAATTCTTATGCTCCTTTATTGTATTATGTTACTGTAAATTGGAAATTGTTACTTCAAATTTACAGTAATTTTTCATAACCAAGTAGCGAGAATTGTATGCAATAACTGAAAGCAAGCTTTTTTGGACTTTTTGCCCTAAAGCTATTTTTTAAGGGAGTGTAAGACCGAAACAAATAAAAGTATAATTTTTTAAAAGCCTTTTACAAAATTTGTTTTCATTTGTAACATGATTGCTCTATCCTATAATGAGAAAGTCTGAGATTTTCCTATTATTCAGTTATATATCTTAAGCAATCCGTGGAGACCGAACTGGAAGCCGAATGATCTGGGTTCTGGATTTCAGGTCAACAATCCAGATTTCGAATAAGGTTTGGATGTTTACAGTGTTCTGGATTCATCTTTAAAGTGTAGGTCCTTAGTGCGTAAAGAAAGGACAGCTGAGGTACAAATGAACTTGAACCTCATCCTTCGGGATAGACCAGTTAAGTCGCATCTAAATTATCCTTTCATGTGAGTTTAGGAATATTAAACAATATATAAATACATAAATGAAAATAAATTCCTGTAATTTACACGCCTTGAATTTCAGCTTGAATCGAGGAGAAGAGCTTCTCTTCTAAAATTATGATTTTTTCCCCTAACTCACTAACATGACAAAAGAATTCTCTTCCCTTAAAATAAAAATTTTTCTTTCAAATTAAGCTGTATGAATAATAAAAATGTAGGGCTAAATACTGTTTTTCAATACTCTTCCTCAATTTTCCTATTATTGTATCTTCATTTAAGAAATATAATTTTTTTCACTCTTCCAATCATATTCTTAAAAACTACTTGCATTTTAAGCAAAATAATTATATTTTAAGTGAACGATGTCAATGCAATATACTAAAAATAATTTTTCTTTAAAAATTTATCAAAACTATATTAAAATAAAAATTGAATTACAATAAAGATTTTGGAAAACGAGAAACGTTAGATAAAAATAAACAATAAAAATGAATTATGATTGTTTCAAATTATTTTTGTGCCTGTATACAAATATTTAAAATTTAAATGTAACTAGAAATTGAAAGTGCTTAAAAAGGTTTAGGAATAAACTATAAAATACATTGGACAACTATATCGCATTTTTTAATTAATTTTGAAAGTAATTTGTAGTTAAGCAAGTATTGACATACAATTTGTCATTTCAGCTGCGATAAACTCCATACTGTATAAGGGCTTGATTTTCCCAACAGCTGAAGACTTGACAGGTTCAGCAGCTGCTTTGATACGCTTGCAAGAGATCTATCTCATGGATACAGAAACAATCGCTCGCGGTTATGTGAAAGGCAACGCTCCTGCTTCTGAGCTAACAGGTATTGCCAAAACATTCTCTGAAATTCAAATACAGAATTCGAATTTCAAAATTATTTAGTATTACAGACGATTTTTTAAGTCAAGAATAATAAATTAAGATGTAATACCACACACACAAAATAAAATGCCTTGCTCAAATTTGTTTTAATTTAAATATTCCATTAGCAACATTTTTAATGCATTGTTGCGAAAGCAAATTCCATTATACTGTAACAAAAACATCATAATTTATGCTAGTTTGTGAAAGAGTTTCAAATTTTTCATGCATTAAATTACAACTATCTCTTAATGGTTTTAAGATTATGAATTCTATGCTTTAATTGATTTGTTTGAGTAATATATTTTAAGGTACCCGAATACGTTCAGAGCATTTTTTTTAAATACACTGCATATATACATTGTAACCATTTTTTTCTTATTTAATTTTAGAAAACATTAATATTGAGCTACTAATATTTGATATATATTAGTATTATTCTTCAAAAATTTTAAATATGTCTACAATTTTAAGCATTTTTTTAAAAAATTCTAAAAATGCTACATCAAAAACTGTTAAACATATTTGAAAAAAATTAATACCAATTAATCTATATGTTGTTATCTAGAGCATGTACTAAAATTTTAAGTTTTTGATAAAATATAAAATAAGTATGGCTAGCTGAATATTTATACTGAAATTTTAGCAAACTTTTCTATGCAATTATTCGAATTACAGGCCATAATTTAGGAAATATTTAAGTGATTAAAATTCTTTTTGTACACTCTTTAGAAAAGAACGAAATTATCGAGTCTATCTTAAATTTTTGAATGAAAATGACCTGGATCCAATTAAAAGTATGGATAAAAGTATGGAAATAAACTCTTACTTAGATTTTCAATTCTTCTTGAATTTATACTTATTTATAATGCATTGTAAATATTTTAATATTATGCAACTCAGAATTATTTTCTGTTTAATAAAATATATTCTATGTATGTACCTTAATAATTTAAGAAGCAAGTCACCTCATTGTCGAAAATAATTTCAGTACTCATTAAAAGAAAAGATGAAATTTCTTGATGATAATAGCTAAATGCATGCGATGAAACTTCAAATTTTTATTTCCATTAGTTGAATTTGCTTCCGATCATAAATATCAATGTGTTTCATAATTTTACTCAAATGTAATAATTTGGCCAAAACTATAAATCAATCATGTACACTGATGGCCACTCAAAATCAGCATTTTGCAGAAAAATTACAAATCATGTGAAATTTATATCATGCGTTTGCAAAGATTGGATATGCAAGTCATTAGTAATGCAGTGCATGAAAAGACCATAGATGACTGTAGTGATATCTGCAAACACTAAATGAGAAAAGAAATTGTGTAATGAGTATGAGAAAATGTAATGAGAAAAGAAATTGTTAATTTGATGTCTGTCAAGTGTTCTTTTTTTTATGTTTAAGCTGCTTAACTGCGCCTCGTAGAAAACATCAAGAATCTTTTGAACAAGTTTCTAAGTTTGATCAAAGAACAGTAGCTTATAGAAATGGTTTGTTTTTCAGAAAAATCTTTGATCATGTTAGGTGAAACTAGGCAATTTTGATGTGAATCTGTAACCACTGGATGCAGAGAGAACTGAACAGACAAGACCAATCGCAATCATCTCATTGCACTACAGCACATGATGTGGAATATCCTGGGATGAAAGTAGCGTCTAGACAACCAAAATGAGACACAAAATTTTCAACGCATAATCTGCGAAATAAATTTTTCTGATCTTTGGAAATCTTTGATCTAACTTGGTGTTACATTTTGGGTGTCCAGCAGTGTAAATTATATCTAACAATGTGTTGGTGAAAGACCTATTCTCAGAGACATCACGTGAAACAGCCTAACGGTCTAAGACTATTGTTAGATAGCTTTTAATACCCACCATGCAAAATACCTTCTAGAGAGTTTTTTCATGGATCATCACCAGTGAGAAAATTTTTAAGCATCTGACCCAATAGCTGTGCATGCAGAAGACAAATGCGCTACATTCATATTGTTCAAGAACCACTGATATCAAACTCCCTCATCATTCATTCTGAAAACTGTCTTCTTACCATCTAACCAAAGAAAGCCCTAAACTTGATTTTTAAAATCTTAGATATTAAAGATATAGTTTTATCTTAGGCATAAAATTTATTAGTATTAAACCATTTCGTAGATCTGCAAAAATTGTCATGAAACTATTATCGAAGCCATTCATGATTAGTTAGTTTTGTTAAATCAGACATAATTCATAAATTTTAGTTAAGAAACAAATTCGAATTTATTATTAAGAAACTTTTTTTTTTTGTATTTCTGAAATAAGAAATAACGATAAAGAAGAAAGCAGAAATATAATAAATATAAATGACAACGATAAGAAGAAATAAGTAACAACATTCTTAGAAAACTACACATTTGAATTTTTCCTTGCATACAGTAGTTTTTTAACTTACATTCATGGATTTTAATTTAAAAATTGTTTAGGTATATAAAATTATTGATTTTTTTGTTTCAAAGAAAATGCATCAAAAAAATAATAAATTCAACGTTTTGCCTATTTTAGTCAACATCCTCTTTTAAAATGGAATGAAACCAATTTATCCTTTATCAGTAAACACACTTTGTGATAATTTGCTACATATTATTTATATACTGTTTTAAAACTTCACATACACTTTATGTTCTAAATAACAGCCGGGGATACCTTCGAACTGGGCAAGCAGGCATACAACATTCGTAATTTCAAAGCAGCTCTATTGTGGATGGAAGAGTGTCTGCGCAAGCTGAAAAAAGAAAATGCAGAAAAACCAACTGAAAATGAAATCCTTGAATATATGGGTTTTTCAGCCTATGTAGTAAGTATTCTTAGCAATTTTAACAATCAAATGCTGACCGCCCTGTCTAGTGGTCAGAGTGCCTGACTGCGGATAGGGAGGTCCTGGGTTCGAATCCCGGTTCTGATGTTCCTGGTTCTGATAAAGATAGGATAGATAGAGAGAGAAAGTACATCGGCATTGATGTACTTTCTCTCTCTATCTATCCTGTCTTTATCCTTCCTGTGTATAAATGAGGTGTGAATGGTTGCCTACCCTATAAACGGATCCCTATGGCATGCGTGTACTGAAGCAGTCGGACTCCACACCAAATATGGTTCAGTCTGAAAAAATGGAGCAGCGCACCCCATATTGTCAGCTTAGCTGGCACAAGACAAAAAAGAACAATCAAATAAGTAGCACGCGTTTAGGTTATTTGTATTGGCTCGTAATCTATTTTAAGCCTTAATACCCCTGGTCTAATCAGCACCAAAAGTGGTCGTAAAGCGTGACACAGAATAATCAAGGTATTTTTAAAATTAGGTATTACAAATCAACCCAGCTCACTTTTATTCCTAGTGGAAGTATGTGTACGTGTGTATACGCATGACTACTAGTGTTTGTACCCCCCCCCCCCATATTAAGAGTAAATCAACAAATAAAAGTCTCCATTATGTCAATGAATGGAAAGCTTGAAGGAAGAACTATCTCATCTCTGGTATCACAAACATAACTTTTTTCAGAATTCAAACTGAATTGTTTTAAATATTGCATTCTATAAGAAAGAAATTGCCCTTTTAACCTTTCAGGAACATCATATCTGAATGCAAGAGGCATTGGTAGATTATCTAGGATGGTACATGTTATGCTCCAAGGAACAAAACTTTTCTCTTTCAAATATCCTGAAATAGTCTACAGAAAACAAGGATATAAATTGCTAGTACAATTTGGTTCTCTTTTAAATTAAAATTAAAACTGAATTTGAACTGGACTGATATCCTTTAATGCTAATGAAACCAGTAAAAGTCACGTTATTACGTATCAGCCCTATTTGTTTCTTCGATCCTGATTCCCCACAGCGTTATCAGAAAATTTTACTTATTCTATGGTACAATGTCGTGGTCTCATTCTGCATCTCACATTTCAAAACTTTAAATTCAATAACTCTAGTACTACTTCTCTTTGGATTCTTGATAAATGAAGAGTCAGTTTTTTTCGGGTTTGGGGAATGATATTCCTATGTATATCTAGTGGATCCATTTAAAACACTACTAACATGTTTATAAAATGTCATGTAACCATTGGTTCCAAACCCTCTGTTAGTGTTAGAGACTAAAGTAGTTCATGATATGAAGCCACGATGATTCTGTGATTTATATTTCAAAGACTTTTATACTCGATAACTTTTTGGTGCCATTTTACAAATAATGTTTTTGGATAATTTAAGTAGTTGGAGGTTTTCTGTCACAGCAATAGCGAATCCTTTTACTATGCATTTTACAAACAGACACTGAAATTTTCGTAAACATATTTGTGTGTGATGAACCCTCCTTTTCCACTTATATATATAATTCTTAACAGAAACTCAACAGAACATTCTTAATATATTTTGCGGTATCACAATATTATTATTTTGCTAATCACTTTCTAATTATCTTCAAATATTCCATGACGTGGATAAATTCTCTTTTTATGCCAGCAATCGAAAAAATTTCTCTCGTAAAACATGTAGAAGGTATTTCTAGCAACCAACAGGAAACATCAATATGAAGCAGCTGATGGATATTTTTATAACCCGCCAGCTCGCTGTTTAAACTTTCAACTTTACTTCTTATAATACAAAAAAGCTCATTGATGTCAAATAGTAATTTAATTAATTTTTCTATACAATCTGATTTTAAATAATATGATACTACACTACTGGCCATTAAAATTGCTACACCAGGAAGAAATGCAGATAACAAAATGATATTTATTGGACAAATATATTATACTAGAAATAACAAGTGATTAAATTTTCAAAAACTTTGGCTGGATATATATAGATCCTAAGAAAACAGTACCCAGAACAACCACCTCTGGCAGTAATAACAGCAGTTATACGCCTGGGCATTGAATCAAACAGAGATTGGATTGCATGTACAGGTACAGATGCCCATGCAGCTTCAACACGATGCCACAGTTCATCAACCGTAGTGAATGGCGTTTGGTGACGAGCCAGTCGCTCGGCAACCATTGACCAGACGTTTTCTATTGATGAAAGATCTGGAGAACGTGCTGGTCAGGGCAACAGCCGAACCTGTTCCGTATCAAGGAAGGTCCGTACAATACAGGCAACATGCGGTCGTGCATTATCCTGCAGAAACGTAGGGTTTCGCAAGGCTCGAATAAAGGGTAGAGCCACGGGTCGTAACACACCAGAAATGTAACGTGCACTGTTCAAAGCACCGTCAATGCGAACAAGAGGTGACCGAGACGTGTATCCAATGGCACCCCATACCATCACGCCAGGTGATGGGCCAGTATGACGATGACGAATGCCCGCTGCCAGTGTGCGTTCACCACGATGCCGCCAAACACGGATCGGACCATCATGATGCTGTACACAGAACCTGGATTCATCTGAAAAGATGACGTCTTGACATTCGTGCGCCCAGGTTCGTCGTTGATCACACCATTGAAGGTGCTCTTGTCTATGACGCAGCGTCAAGGGAAGCCGCAGGCATGATCTCCGAGCTGAGAGTCTATGCTGATGCAAACGTCGTCGAACTGTACGTGCAGACATTTGTCTTCCAAACGACCCCCTTTCTTGACTCACGGCTCGTGACGTGGTTGCACGATCCATTACGGCCATGCGGATAATATGCCTGTCTTCTCGGCTGCTAGTGATAGGTGGCCATTGAGATCCCGCATGGCGTTCCGTATTACCGTCCTGTACCCATCGATTCCATATTCTGCTAACAGTCATTGGATCTCGACCGACGCGAGCAGCAATACTGCGATAAAATAAACCGCAATCCTGGTACGCTACAATTCGACCTTTATCAAAGTCAGAAACGTGCTGGTACGCATTTCTCCTTCTTACACGAGTCATCACAACAACTTCTAACCAGGCAACAACATTCAAATGCAATTTGTGTATGAGGAACCGGCTGAACAATTTCCTCATTTAAACACATTGTAGGTGTCGCTACTGGCGCCTGCTTTGTCTGAATGCCCTGAAAAACTAATCATTCGCATATCACAGCATCTTCTTCCTTTCGTATAAATTTCACGTCTGTAGCATGTCGCCTTCTTGGTGTAGCAATTTTAATGGCCAGTAGTGTATTATAAATTTTACTTTTTCATATTCTTTCATTAAAAAAATTTCTTTCTTTCTCCTGATAAAATTATTTTTCAAATTCTGTTATAATAAAATGTTTTTATATATTACCGAATCGTACTTTTCACAAATGATGCGAAGTTTTTACACAGACTGACTTCTCTTAAATTTTTCTTTTTTATTAAATGATTTAATCCAGTCATAGAAAAAAGCACATGTCACAATCTTCTTATAAAAAGATTATATATATTTTTATATTTCTTTATTATAGTTGAAAAATTATATTTATGCCTCAGAATTAACAGAACGCCTTATCGAATTAGGTGAGTATAGAGCAATTTTTTATTATTTATATTTATAACCTGAGTATTTATTTTAACTCTCAATATACACTTTTCAGACCCAAATCATCCTCGTGCGCATGGAAACCTCTTCTACTATCGAAATCTCGCTGCTGCGGAGGAAGCGAAGAAAAATGCAAAAGGAGAAAGCATGAATGTTGGTGAAAAGTTCGTGACCCCACCACCAATAATATTCGTCGAAGATGAGCTAGATCCACAAATTACAAAATCTTACGAAAAATTATGCAGAGGAGAATCAATTAAAGTGCATATGTATTAGTTGCATTCATTAATTAATTAAATTATTCCTATCTTTTTAGGGTGTATAAATTTTATATATACATTATTACTCTAATAAAATTAACAAATTAAATCAATAAATCATTTTCACTAAAACAATTTTACAATCGTTTTTAAATTAACAATTCAAATTAAAAATGCATTCATATCTAATATTTATTTAAAAGATGTTATTATTTTTAAATTAATTCGCAGCATTTTATTAGCAAATTCATTCACGAAATTTCTAGAAATTTTATTTTAAAACATAGATGTGTGTAGTTTTTTTATCAATTTTAAATAATTTAAAAAAAATGATATTGTAACCAATTTTCTGTTCTTATTTTAGACTCCAATAGAAGAAAGTCAACTTCATTGTTATTTCACAAATAATAACAATAGTTATCTCTTTCTTCAACCTGTTAAAGTAGAAGTTTTAAATCAGGAACCCAGAATCGTCATGTTCCACAACGTCTTCAGCGATAAAGAAGCTGCTGTTGTCAAATCATTAGCGATTCCAAAGGTTTCACATTTCTATATCTTTATGTTTGATTTTCTCCTCAAGTATCAATTTGTGTAAATCGAACCGTTTCTCTGCAGTTGACAAGAGCAACAGTTAACAACTCAACAACAGGAGAAACACAATTTGCTTCTTATCGAATTAGTAAGAGGTAAATAATTATTATGAATGGTTATGCAATATTCTTTTGTTTTTGGATTAATGTCGATACCAAAATGAATGATGGTGACATTCTATTTTATCAACATGTGTAACAAACATGCAATCAGATTGTAACGACTTTATTAGTTGAAGTGAAAACTAATGGCAGTTGCCACCATGCATTAAAATTATATCACGTGGAAAATATAAAGCAAATGTCTTAATCATAATTTACTTAACACAACGGATTTCGCGACATTTGTGAAAACGATAAAGTTTGCAATCTGTAGTTTTTGATTTTGCGAAATTTGGTAGGCTATTGCTTGTTATTATTTTCGTAGTATATTCATTTATGATTTATATGCAATTCTTTCCGAATATATCTGCCATTTTCAAATTACAAGTATTTTGTTTTTTCTTAGTCTTTGCAAAAATTACAAAAATGTCCTTTCTTCGTCGGCAACAGTTTGATAACAAGCGACAACATTTCATTCTGTCTTTGACGACGTTATCGAAGATCGTTCGAAACGCGTTACGTATGCTAGGATTTTAACAAAATAAGGAAACTTTGAATCATGCACATTTCCAAACATAAGTTGACATCTGTATATGTTAAGGGAATAATTTTAATCTTGATTAAAGATTAAACGGTACTTACATATTAGCGTCACCTTAACTTTTAAACTCGAATGAATTTTGAAGAAATATATTATAATTGAAAGATTCGTTATTCGATTATACATTTCTTATTACAAAGGTTATAATTACGTTTTTCCTAATTAGAAAAAATTTATTTATTGGTTAAATGCTAATTCTCTCAAGTTTTGTTGCAAAATTGGTTGCGATGACGCGCATACATAAATATTTTGACATTTAACTTTATGAGTTTGAAATACTTTGATTCACTAGCGTTCAAGTAATAATTTATAAAGTAATAAAAGCATCTAGTCTTTTGACATCTTTATATTAATTTATTTTACTATTTGTAGCGCGTGGTTGCAAGACTACGAACACAAATTGATTCCGCGTTTGAATAAAAGAATAGAAGACATAACAGGATTGGATGCTGAAAATGCTGAACCCCTTCACGTCATTAACTATGGAATTGGGGGACACTACGATCCCCATTTTGACTTTGCAAAGGCAAGTAAACTCAAAGAATTTAAAGTTTTCTATAACGTTAAGAAAATTTTTTATATTCAAAACCTGTATTCATAAATGAAAAACATAATAAATTGCTTTTCGTTTCTTATAAAAATATGCTTAAAATTTTTGCGTTCATTCAAATTGTTTCAAACACCTATACTTCTGCAAGCTCCTTCAAACTAGAAAAAAATGGAGCCGAATAATTCGATTTTTTTGACTTATCTTTAAACTTTAAAAAATTCACGTTTTTTCCTTGGATAAACTACTTCCGTTTTTGTAAAAAGAGATATTTCTGACAATTATCTCTACGAAAAAAAACTTCCAATATTTCGGTTTTGAGATTCATTTATTTATTGTTGATGCAAACAGTTGACAACTTCGAATGGGTAATATTAATTTTTTTAGGTTTTTCATTTAAATAACTTTTTTGTGGTCGAAATAAGGAATTTAAAATCTTTTTTGTTTAGTTACTTTTGAAAATAAACTGTACTATATTTTTTAATCGTATATTCTAATTTTTGTTTTTATAATTAAATATGCTCTGAGAAACAATGTAAAAAGATTTGGTGTCAGTTTGGAGAATTTTTGCCAACTTTCCAGGTAACAGTGTGTTGCATCAGTACTAAATATCAATTAATGATTCTTGCAAAACCAACTGATTATAATATGCTTCATTTTTAATAAAACATTAGGAAAATTGAATTATTAATTTTGTAATTATGGATCAATTTGACGTTTCCTATTCATGACAAGAATTTTATTGGTAATTTTAGCCGCTTTTTTTACATGTTAATATTTTTCTAAAAGAGAGTTTCTTAATCATTCTTGAAGTTTTATATTTACTAATAATGCATCCCAAAACGTAATTAAATAATCTATAATTGTCATTTTATACGATGCATTAGTTAATTTAAAATAATACACCAATTAAAGTTCTTTTTTCTAGCCTGGTGACAAAGTATCACAATTTGATGAAGTGGGAAACAGAATAGCCACTTGGATAGCTTATGTAAGTCTAAAAAATATTTGATTAAAAAAATTTCTCTTGACATTTCATCATGTTTTAATTTGTTTGCTAAGCAGAATTGCAGAATTCATTTTGTAAAAATGATTTTCTGGTTTGGTTTGTTTGTCGCTCAACCGTCATTTTTGCGCACGAGGGCTAATTAGAACGGGTCCTGCGGTTTAAAGGGATTCCTAACCACTACAAACATCCATGCCCAAGGTGGGATTCAAATCCACGAACTGTTGAACCAAAGGCAAGAGCGCTAACCATTCGGCTGCCAGCTCGATTAGCTATTTTCTGAGTATACTGAAAGCTAAAATAACAATTACGCGATTTATGTTTAATAAATTTACATGAATAAAATGCTTTTTGTATGGATAGAATATTAAAATATTTTATAAAAGAAAAAATATTTTAATATTCTAGCCATACAAAAAGCAAAAGAAATATAAATAGATAAGAAATATTCCTTTGAGCTTTTTAAAACAAGAGAACGTAAGAAATATTCTCAAATTATTCCTTTAAACTTTTTGAAATAAGTGAACATAAGAGATGTACAAAAAAGAAACACAATTTTCAGTTTTTAAGAGGGAATTGTAGAGTAAATATTTTTTTTCCATCATAAAATATTTTTAAAAAATTAAAAATAAGTAGAAAAATTAAAAATAAAATATTTATCGTAACTTTTTTGTCTTTGAATAAATGTTTTTTTAAATAGAATTTATATTCTATACATCCGTCTAATCCTTATTTAGTGTTAAGCTAATGTTTATAAAAGCGTTATATAACGTAACTAGATTTATTTTTTATATAACAATAAATAAAATGAAAGGAAAGTACTGCGTGATAAAGTTATTTAATTATTTTACTGGAAAAAACTTTCCCTATGAAATGTTGTATAAAAATTTTAACTTAAAATATGATATTTCTATATTTCCTTTATCTTTTCAAGGAATATAATACAAATACCTTTAAAATGCCTGTTGTATTTATAAATTTAAATGTACTGTCAAAAATAAGTTTAAAAATTCTATCTCTAAAATGAATTTCGGAAAAAAAATATATGCTTTAATGAAAATGTCAGTAAAAATACATTTAACCCAAAAAGAAATTATCAATATCTGAAAAAGTTTTATCTTATATGTAATAAATAAGTTAATTAAGAAAAGAGAGAGTATAAAATATATATCAATCTTATAATATAATTTCTCCTTAACTTATATGATGCAAAATCTACTGAAAATCAACATCTTTTGTATTCTAGATGCTTTTGTATTCTATAAACTCAAAAGTTTGTGATTAAAATTTTAACTTTTTACAAGTGGTTATCGTTAATGAGGAAATGAAAAATAATGTGTGCAAAGCAAGATACTCACCAAAAAATATGTCGCCAAATTTTGCGAATTAATGCCGAAAATTTCGTCTTGTTTAATATATCACCATGAAACTTATAATATATTATTCAACCCAAAATTTATTAATATATTCAATTCTTATACATAAAGTTGTCTTATTATTTTTCAATTCTCAAGTAATAAAGCTTCTTAGAAAACAATTCTTAAAAAAGTATCAATAATGGCAGGCGATGATGATCTTGATTTCATATCATGCTGAATTTATCACACAATGTTATAGTTGTGCGTCAAATTTTAGAAAAACTGAAATAATAAGGTTACATGTGTTCCATAATAATCTGATAATTTTGTACATCATATTAAGCACAATATAATGGAAAGGTCCTCAATTAGGGAAAATAAGTTAACATAATAAAATATTAAGTAACTTTTCCCTATAGTTTCATAGTTAATAATACAATTTCATTAATCTCGTCAATAGATTAGAAATTTAAGATGTTCACCAATTTAAATCTCTTAATGCAATTAACAAAATGCAATTAATTAAGTTACGTTAAATAGTCCTCAAGGAGTTTTAGGCGAATGACTTAAAAATATAATATGATAGATAAAAGAAATATCATTCTCCTTATCACACACATCATATTTCTGTACATCTTTCAAAAATAAAATTTAAAATTACTATAATGAAAGCTTTATTTTTTAATCTTGAACATTTTTTAGCCACTATATTTATGAATTCCAGTTTAATCTCACTTCTCTATACAAAATGAAATATGCATGTATAAAAAAATATCATTAACACAATAATGCACTTTAAACAAATATTAAAAAAAAATTACATGGAAATTTAGATGTATGTTTACAAATGAAATATAGCATTTCATATAAAAGAGTGAATTTTTTGCTTCATTTTAATTTTAAAATGCATGTTATCAACATCATACTTTATTGTTTTAATCAGTGTGTTTTGTTATATTCAGCTAAGTGATGTACCTGCCGGTGGATCTACAGTCTTTCCTAAAATTGGAGTTGAGGTGAAGCCTGTAAAAGTGAGAATCAGTGATTTGTTTCTCATCATATTTTCAAAGCTATTAGTTTTCTTCTTCCAGGAAAATTTAGTAAAAGAGCTGAAGCTTTGGTAACATTTTTGTAGCATAAAATTAAAATTGCTTTAAACTAATGCAGACGTAAGGATTCTTTGTCTCTTTAAACTATTCTTTATGTACCATAAAAATAGAAATATTAATTATAATTCCCTTAAATAAAACTACTATTTGAAAGATTATTAAAAGGGACTTCATTTCCCTCATAAGTTTCTGCTTACTGTAACTGTCGAAAATCCATCTTAAATGGGTTTTACGAAATTCTAAGCTCAAATCACATTATATTTTCTGGTAAAAATAGCCGTCGTATAGAAAATATGGTTGGAAAACGGAAACTATTTCATCAATCTCTTAACAATTGGTAATTTTCTATTATAATTTCTTGAATACAAATTTTTTTTTCTTTCTTTTTGGCATCAATTATGTCACACAGTACTCAGAATTAAAGTGAAAATACGAGTTATGTCTTACTTTTGGTTAACAAAGTAGAACCGAGCTGTATCTTTACATTTCAACTTTAATTTTGTGTATTGAAATACACAGAATTAAAGTGGAAGTACGGTCTATGCCTTACTTTTAGCCACAGATGTGTCATTCAGTACACGGAAATAAATTGAAAATACGAGCTGTATGACCTTGGGCATCAGGTATGTCATCTAGTACACAAAACAATGTGGAAATACGAGCTATATCTTACCTTTGGCATTTGAGATATGTCCTCCAGTGCACAGAATCCTTGGTATTCAGAATTTGTATAATTCGATGTCACAAAAAATAATTTTCTCTTGCTCCATAAGACATTGATTTTTTTAAACCTTTTAGTATAATATTGTTCTATAAATTTGATTTTTTACTAAAAACCACCTGTAATATGTTAATAAAGTTCATTATTTTTTATGATTGTTTGGGTGTTGAGAGCGAAAGAGAAAATATCAAAACGATGAAGAATTAAATTTCTTTAAACGTCTTCGTTAATCTATAAGGGTAACATATATATATATATATATATATATATATATATATATATATATATATATATATATATATATATATATATATATATATATATATATATATATATATATATATATATATATATATATATATATATATATATATATATATATATATATATATATTAAATAACACATATATCCTTATAGATTAATTAACGAAGAGGGTTTTATGTTTAGAATTAATTTAAAGATATGTTAAAATTGCAAGAAGTTTAGAACAGTCAATGAAAATTGAGCGAGACTTTCTCATCACAATTATCTAAGCATTTGGGAAAACTAAATAACAGTTTACATTATAGAACAAAATGTCTAAATCTATAATTTTTATTTAATCTTGTATATTTCTAAATAGTAAAATACATTTTTTCACTTAATATAATGAATAATAATGTTATAAATGACGCAAGATGAAATGTTTTTAATAACATAATATATATATTATAAAAATATCATAAATCAATAAATTTTTGATGGATTGAATAAATCAATAAATTTTCTATTGATTGATACTTTAATTGCAGGGATCCGCTGCTTTTTGGTATAACTTGCATAGGAATGGAACAGGAGATGAAAATACGATGCATGCAGCATGCCCCGTGCTTGCTGGTTCAAAATGGGGTAATCAGTTTGAATTAGTTTATAATATGGATTATTCAATATATGTAATTAATCTTGTGAAATTTTCTTCATCTAACGTTTAAGCTTTATGTTTGAAAACATTAAATTTGATTTTTATGTGTGGAAGAAAGGTAATATTATTAATAAACAGAAGAATGTGTTAAAAATATTTCAGTGCTTCGTATTTGCTATTTTGTACCTATTTTACTATATTTATACGGAAAATTCATCAATTTTAATGAATACTTTAATACGCTATTACAAATTTATGGTATCAGTAAATGTATACGATTAAAATTCCTTAAGATAACAGTAAGATAGGAAGATAAAGTAAAAATATATAAAAACTAGCATTATCAAAAATTATTTTTTTAATCAATTCCTACTTATTTCAACAAAGAAAATTTTCAATTCAATTACTTATAATTAAATCTCGTATTATCCGTTTATGAAGTTCGAATTAATGGTAATGCTTTTATATTACTGTTAATCCAGTTGTTCAGTTTATTGCTTCGATTATTTTTATACTTCGACGAGATTCGATCTGAAAACGTTAAGACTATGCCGACTCTCGACCAACTTGGTCATTGCATAACAAATCTCTTTTTTCACTATTTTGCTAAAGGTTCTTTATATATAATTTTCAGTCTTTTCAAATTAAAAAAAAAATCTCATACGCATTCTTTTCACCTTTCTTACACTAATTTATATCAAAACCACAAAGTCGAATTTTCAAAGGAAGTAATAAACTCGTTTACAAGACAATAAAAATGAATAAATTTAAGATTGTAATAAATGCAGAAATAGAGATAGTTGCAGTTAGTGCCAACAGATAGCACCACTACAAAACAGCATGTTTTTCTCCCATACAAAACTAAACTTATGAAATTACTTTTAATTGCTGAATTAATATTTGAAAAATCTGCATTAACATCAAGTGTTATCCCCTATAAATTTAAATAAATATATTTGAACTTGATTGGATAAATAAAAAGTATTTTATTAATAATAAAAATGTTGAACAATATACATACAGGGAGAGTGTGAACTAATAATAGGAATTGAAGTAATGATCATGTTCCAATATTCTGATAACACACACATTTCGCTTAATTCTGATTTTTCAGTAGTGATAAATAATTTACTTAGAAAGCACTCTTGAAAAATCAATTATTCGATAAGCTATTAATTGATTAGTATTTTAATTTTTTTATATTAATGAAATAAAAGAATGTTTACTTGGAAATTCTACTTTGCAAAAAAAAATATTTTATTACTAAGTATGGAACAAAAATTGCTTATCAACTGTTATCCTTCAAGTTGAGCCAAAAATTTCCAACTGCCATCAGAATGGGAGGAAAGGAAAACAAACAGAGTCATTCCATCTGAATGCAGAAAATTACTATGATAAATAGGCCATTACATACAAGATAAACTATGATGTTAATGTCTTCGAAAAATCGCTCATTATTTGTTAAATAACTTTTCCTTCTTTTTGAAATAGTTACAAAATCTTGTAAGTTAAAGAGATATTCCGATCTTTTCGTTTTAACTTGATGCTTTATTGTCATTTAAAAGAGCCTTTTTGATAAGTATAAATCAATTCATTTATTTGATGTACGAAAAAGAAAAAAAAACTTCCCATTCCAAAGACATTGACCGTTTCTGTTAGTAAAGAAATCATTTTTATTGTGTATTCTACAATATGTACTTCCGTTGCAATATTTAATTTAAATTTCAAAGTTCTGATAAAAAAAAAAAAATCTTTCATTTCAACTGAGAACAGAATTTTTTTTAATATTTTCAAGCTCTTTTTTCCGTTTTCAAACGTTGGCTGACTTTTTTTTTTTTTTTTAAATTATCCTTTTAAAACTTTTCGATGCCCTTTATGTCTTTGGTCTCAAAGTAAGCCTCAGTTTCGACAATCACTTCTTCATTTGAGTCAAATTTCTAGGCCTAGCGCATCTTTTTCATGTCTGCAAAATGCCGGTAGGCACTGCGGGCTAAATCTAGAGAGTATGTTGGATGTGGGAATTACACATTTATTCCAATACTCCTTTACCATTTATGTAAAACAATTTGTTCTTGCTCTCAAAATAAGCCTTAGTTTCGGTAATCACAAATTTCTTTCCTTAGAGCATCTTTTTCATGTCGGCAAAAAGCTGGTAGTAACTGCGGGCTAAATCCGGAGAGTATGATGGGTGGGAACACCATTTAAAGCATAATTAATTGAATTTGACCCTTTCTCACATGAAATTCCATACTATCTATTGTCTTGAAAATTACAAAATTGAGATCACTAAAATTAATATTATCTGTAAAGATAACTGTAAAGGCCAACTTTCAGATTGCCATGACCCGAACAGATCGAAGGTTAGTACTTCCCGAAATTTATCTAGAAATTTGTCTTACAATGGCAAAGTTGGCAGAACGTCAGCGTAGGATCTTCATGCTTTCAAAATGAGTCTCGTCGAAGAAGAAAACAAAATATTACTAAGAGATGAGACATATTATTAATATTAGAGAGGGAGGATATAAAATTTTACATTTGGTAATTTTCATAGAAATATATTCATAAATTTCAAAATTTTTTGAGAGAATTACTTAAATTATTTTAATCATCTTTGCAAAGGCACTCAAAGATTCCCTTCCATACAAATATTAATCATTGAAATTAACATTCAAGCTAATAAATGTGTGAAACCAATAATTAATTTAACTGTCTTTGAGTATGGACGTGTATTTATATTCAAAGTAAAATAGCTATACCTCAAAAATAATGCCAATTAATAATCTTAATTTTAAATTCATATACAGTAGAACTCCAATTATATTGATCAAATGGGACCGAATCCCATTCGCATGATCAAATATTCAGTTAATTATTTTTTTTTAAAAAAAATATAAAGATTTATTTTAAATAATTATTGTACATTGAAACTGGGAGAAAATACTAATTTTTAAAGAAAAATAGCTATAAATCAATTAAATGTGAAATGGCAACACTTTTAATGTTAAAGTACTTACAAGTGTTGTATATTAATACAGTATGAGTGTACAGTGCTGTAAATGAAAACCATCGCTTGCTAACATATATTAAGTATAAGTTGTTTTACTGCCTTCATACATTTTCGAGCAGCTTAGTCGATCATCTTCTTGACAGTGAGAATTCACAAGTGGTCACACTCGAGGTGGATGAAGTGTATGCCCAAAGCCGGCAGATGATGTCTGCTTGAATTTGGACATTGATGTCATTTTCTTCCTCAACATTTTCAATAAAATTACCAGCATTTGCAATTATAAATCCAGAGTCTGCCTCGTAGTCCATTCTCCTATATTTTCAGTTCTAACTTCTGAACACCCAAGAACTTTCATAAAACTGTCTCTGAATTCCTCAAGTGACACCCCATTCTAGTCTTTAATAGAAGATAAGACTGAATCTCTTACCTTTTCTTTATCTTTTTTTTCTTTTTCTCATTCTCCTTCCGTTCTTCAGTATAATTTATTTTCCTGAAATTCTGAAAGCGATTCGGACAATTGGCTATTCGGATAGACGAAGTTGGTACGATTGGAGTTCCACTGTATATGTAAAACATTTTGTTATAAAACAACATTTAAATTTTTTATTTTTTTAAATAATTTTAAAATTAAAATATTTTTAATTTTTTGTATTATTTTATTTTCAGTTTCTAATAACTGGTTACATGAATTTGGCAATGAATTCAAAAGGCCGTGCAGTTTAGATTCCTCACATTGAATAGCCTTTCTCACTCTTTTCTCACAATATTATATAGATGGAAGAGATTTATACAGTTAGCCGTATCACTGTATAATAAGCAGCATGTGACTGTATATATGATGTAAATTCCGGTACAAATTAAATAAATTTAATATTATATTGTATATTCTTTCATTTTTAAAGTGTTTTATAATAAAATCATTGATAAAATTATTTAATAATTACACGGCAAACTTTTAACAAACCAATTCTTTTAGACAGTGCTTTATTAATCAACTGTAGTGTCCAGAGGTCAATAAAACCTGTATGTTATTACCCAACACGCTTTTATATATATATATATATATATATATATATATATATATATATATATATATATATATATATATATATATATATATATATACACATAAAGTTTATGAATATATGTTATATATATATTCATAAACTTTATAAATCAATTCGAATATGTCTATTCAAGTTGTAAAGTTTATTGCATAATATTATTCTTATATATAAAATTTTCCAGTTATTTTCTCATTATCGTATGCTCGTTTAATCGATACTTGCTCGTTTAATCGAATTTTTATTCTTAATCATTTGTGCTTCTTTTTTTTAAAAAAAAAAAAAGTCATAATTAGTTTCTGAAAATAAAATCTAATTATGCAGCATATTATATTCAAATAACTAAGAAAAAGTACGTAATTTTATCGTGTATATATATATAAATATATATATATCTATATATATATATATATATATATATATATATATATATATATATATATATATATATATATATATATAATGTATGTATGTATGTATATGTTGTGAAAAAATATTGCTTAATTTAAGCACAGACACAGTGCAATATACATTAAAAGGGAAAACCAAACGGTATAACTAGGTATTGCAAATAAGATTTGAATGAAAAGATCCCAAAACTATATGTTTATGAAAATGTGGCTTTAAGTTTAAAAAAAAAAGGCTATAAAAATAGGAAAATATTTATTGTATTGTAATGATACATACAAGAACATGAGTTCTTTGAATTCGTTGCCACACAGATCATTGCAGAATCAATAGCCTTGTATTGATTCTGCAATGATGGTGGTTGTAATGTGATACTATACAATGTATCGGCTCCAGGAATATTAATTTATGATGTTTTGAAAAGAATATTTCTGAGGGACTGATTTTTGCTAAAACTTTAATAAACCACAAGTAAGTTTAATCTAGAATACCTCTTTCGTGTTATCAGACTGAGGTTTGCTAAGAGCTTACCAAACAACATATTAGATGAGTACAATCTAGCTTTGTAAACATTCCACATTCGTATAATCAGACTGAGGTCTGCTAAGAGCTTACCAAACAACATATTAGATGAGTACAATCTAGCTTTGTAAACATTCCACATTCGTATAATCAGACTGAGGTCTGCTAAGAGCTTACCAAACAACATATTAGATGAGTACAATCTAGCTTTGTAAATATTCCACATTCGTATAATCAGACTGAGGTCTGCTAAGAGCTTACCAAAAATAGATCCGATGAGTTTAATCTAGCACTGCATACTTTTTCCGCAGTTGCATAATAATTAGACAGATGTCTCTAAGAATTTTCTAAACAACAGATCCGATGAATTCAAACTAGCACTGTAAACCTGTGTTTAAATAATCAGACTATGGTCTGCTAAGAGCTTACAAAATAAAAGGCCCGATGATTTTAATCTAGCATCTAAAATTGTAAGCCTACCGCGTTCGTATAACCAGATATTATCTGCGAAATAAATTGTAACTCCTTCTAATATATATATTTTTAATCTTACGCAATTGAACATCCAAGAAAAAATAAAATGAGGTTGGAACCATGAAATGAGAGTTGTCCATACTTCACTTATCTGGAAAATAAATGGTAATGAAAATGGCGATTCAAGTTGAAATAAGAATATATTCTACAAACTGCATTTTAAAAAAAAATCGTGTTTTCATTACCATTATATATTTCTAAATTACTAGAAAGTGCTTTCCGTTGAATAATGATAGAAGACGAATCTTCAGAAGAAAACTTTCCAGGTTCGATCTATTGCAAAATCGAATAACAAGAGTCAAAATTTGTATTTTTGATTTTTTCATGCATGTCTGTTGGGGTAGATGCTTGAGAGTTTTTTGGTTTCCTCCCTTACATATCCCTCCCTACATAATGAGTGGGACATAAATATATCCATCTCATTATGAAAAGTTCTTCCGGAAATAATCCATTGTTGGGTCGTTTAAATACCCTGCAATACTCTCAAGCCGTTCCACTCGATACCGGAAATTATTGGTATATTAATATTAAACAAAAATACCATGCAACGATTGTAAGATGATTAATATAATTAGACACGGATGCAGCACTTTTGTGTAATAGTAAATTTCTTCTAACTAAATTATGTATCACTATTAGATTCGAATTAAGCAAATTGTTTTAATTTTAATAATTTTAAATAAGTCAAAGCTGTTTGTTCATGATGCATTCAATTGTGTTGCTATTCATGAAAATAATATTTTGTGGCAAAATTATTGTAATGCCTCATAAATATAGTCAAATATTGATTTCATATCATAAATTCAAAAATTTATTTATGATGTAAAAAAATTTTTAAGAAATTGATTGCAATATGTTATAACATTTCAAAACCTTTATAATAAATTTCCTTCCATTTCCAACTCAACTTCGTAGTATTTGAGGATTCAATTTGAAGTATATTGGATATAGACTGTTAAGAAAATTCCAGTAAGCAAATAAAAAAATGTAGCAATTATATATATATAATCCATTTTATTATTTCTTTGAAGATTAACTGCTTTAAATTGACTTTTATTAATAATTTTCAACAAGGAATAAAATTCCTTGAATACCTTTGAATAATTAAACATTTTTTTTTTCGAAACTAAATTTTTTCATGATTATGTGAATCGGAATTGATTTAAACTCATCAAGTCTTCCTGCCATTCTTCAGATAAGACAAAAATATTTAGTTTAGGGTGTTCCACAAATTTTCTCCGTAAAAAATAAAACTTACATTATAAATTCAAATTTTCGGAGAGCAATAAAATTCTTCTGGTATTTTTTAAAATAACTAAACGAACCTTAAAATAATTTTAATCTCCAAAATTATTAGCCGAAATTTTTTCTTATGTGTACATGTGTTTATTTCCCATGAACAGAATGAAATGATTCTATCTGAATTACAAGAATTCTTAAGGTAGATATCAGGAGATAAATCAAAAACAAGATTTTATTTATAACTTTCATTAATTCTTAATTTCAGATTTCAATTTTGCATTATCATTGCTATTACACTTTAAGAAAAACTGCAGGATACATTATAAAGTTAACTTAATATTTCTGGCCAAAATTTTAAATAAAAATTAAATGAAGAACATAAAGAGAATTTAGCTTTTAATACTAAAAATTCTCTTAATTAGGATTGTAAATTTCATTTTCTCTTACTTTCACTGTAATATGACATAGTGGATTGATTAATTACTAAGAAACATCATGCGGCTATTATTATATTTCTTTTTGTATAAGCAGCGTACTCTTAATGTAATGGACGAAATCTGGAAACGCCTTCTTCCCAACAAAAATGTTTGCAGATGGATGTAAAGAAGAATAGTTTTATTTTCCATTACCCAACAGTGGCTACAATCTAACATATCGCTTTCTCGTCATTCCCGCCGATGGCTCAGTAGTTAGCTTGTCTGACAACTAGGCTGTATGACCCGGATTCGAATCCTGGCTCGCGCATGGATGTTCCTTTCTCTCTCTGAGTTTCCTTGAACTTTTTTCTGTGATAATAAATGAATTTGCCTAACCTATAAACAGATTCGTGGTTTAGTGACGTGGTATACTATTCACCTCCGTAACTTGGTTTACAGATGCCAATTGGGTAAAGGTAAATAAGTCGCAGTTTCCGAACTTGTTGCGGTAAAGAGTTGGTCACTCAGTACCGGCCATTAGGAAAACAAAACTTTCATGTCCTAAAATAATAAAATCTTACCACTAGGTTAATTCGAATGAATTTTATTTTGCAATCATGAAACGTAAGAATGATTTTGAATTTCTGAGGAGAAGTGTCGTATGGCAAACATTTAAAACTTAGAGTCACAATTCCATTGGATAATATAGCATTGTGACAGAATAACCATCCACCACGCCATCTCTGCACAAACAGAATTATCCCCCAAAACACCCGTTACTCAAACTGGTTCAAGAAAGTTTATAAGCGTTGCATTCTATGTATATTTATATTCAATCACAGTAAGAAAAAGTATGATCTTTAATATCATTATATATTTCTTCAAAAGGATCAAATATGATATTCGTACCTTATAAATTAAATTTATGTATTAACGTCCAAATAAAGTCATTCAAATATACTTTCTGGGTCTAAAGTAGAAATCGAGAGAAAATACAAAAGAAAATATTTTCATACAATCGGAATAAAGGAAATTTCGATCAACATACACCGATTTTTCTTTGAAATTAGATCTCAGAACCTCTACTACCACATAAGTGAAAAAAATTTTAGAAAAATTATTTTTTACTAAAAATATAACATATGTTAATCAAAAAGAGTGCAAACACAATTTTTAATATTTAGTTTCCAAAATTAAAACAAATTTAACTGAAATATTAAATCCAAATTAATGGTTATGACGTCATAAAAGTAAAAGCGTAAATATGGCTTTTGGTTCCTTGCTCTCCCCTTATACTTCCTCGTTCATCAGTTTAAGTGAACTGGTTTCGTTTTTCGCAATGTATGCAACCATAGTATTTCAGACATGCATTGTAGTAGGTGTCTTTTTGGGTGCGATGAGTCACGCATCAATAAATGGTCTGTATCATTCGCACGATTCCGTGATGGCTCCTATCCATGATGAAAAGAGCCACATCGAGTATCACATGAATGGCGAGATTAGCGCTTCTAACCTCAACCAGATGACCGAGGACGAGCTGCGCTTCCTGTACTTCAAGATGCACGACAGCAACCAGGACAACAGACTGGACGGATGCGAGCTCATCAAGTCTCTGCTGCACTGGCACGAGGAAGAGCACAACGCTGTAGGACAGGACAACGCCCACCTGGGTACAACAAGGATATTCGGTAATAACGAGCTGTCTCTCATGATAGACCCTATCCTTAGCACGGACGACAAGAACATTGACGGCTTCATTGACTACCCGGAATTCATCGCAGCTCAGAAATCCCGCGGGTTCTGAATCTAATTTAGAAGTCTTCATAATTATACATTGTGATTAAAATTATCTTCGCGGATAACTGTATGTCACGTGCACACTAGGATGAACCTGAATTCTCGGAACAGGACTACGAATGAACACATTAGTCAAATGTAAGCATGGACAAGAACATTATATACTTCATTGACTACCTGGAATTCTTTGCTGCTCAGAAGTCCCGGGGATCTTGAAATAATCTTTTATATGTACAGACTAGTCCTAATTTTGAATGCTAGATTTGAATTGTTTGTGTATTCTAAGAAATTCAAGTGTCAACAGGATTAGGTGGGAGTTTTGTATTCTACGAATTTTTCTTTATTTACCTAAGACTGCATACTTGAGTAATCAACTTTCCTTGGGACTCCTTGCAGATTACGATTTTTTGAAAAATTGGTTTTTCTTTGAGACTGCCGATTTTAAAGTTCTGAAGTGATTAAGTGTTCTCACAGGTCTTTTAAAATTAAATTTGAATACATAATTTTTCTAACTTTGTTAGACTGTAATTATGCATAAGCCCGGTGAGAGTTCTATGTAATAAGTTTGATTTTAATGTAAAAGTACTTAAATTTGATTTTTTTACTATCTGAATTTGCTTTTATAGGACTAAGAGTAATTTTATGAACACACATTAGTTTTAATTTAACATAGAAAGATAATGTGTGCATTATAATTTTAAAGACAAGTCTTTAACTGATATATTAAGCCTATAATTTATAAGACATTGACTGAAAAGGGTAAGTTTTGAATAATAAAAAGAATTTCTATAAGGTAATGAGAATTGGATTTCTTTTATTTTAGTTATAATTAAGTTTTCGTACGGAAATCCAGCACTGATTTTGTGTGCAGATTTTTATTCGTATAATCTACACATATGTAAGGGAGTTTAAAAAAAATTTAAGCAAAATACAGGAAGATAACACCAATATAAATAGTTCAAAGCGTTGCATTTTGTATTCAAACTAGTAAACGTTAATTTAAAAATATCGTGTGTTGGAAAAAACCCTTTTATCGGAAATATTTTGAAGGCTTAAAGCTGTTGAACTTAAGAATTCTTAAATAAGGGATACTCTACGATTCATTTAAATGATTAATATCCATTTTATATATTGTGATTTTAATAGATATTTAAACCACTTAAAGCCATAACTCGTGAAAGAATTCAGAACTATATATATAATACGTTTGTATTTTCGATTTTTATAAATTGGAACATTTCAACAAATTTAGCTTATAACGAAATTATTTGTGAATAATTTCCGAATTCAAAGCTCATTCTAAAACTTGTTTCAAAAATATTTTACTTAACCGAATCAAAGACTTCAGTAAGCAAAAGCTAGTAACAACTAGCTTTCGAATTCGAACACTTGTGGTAGTTAAATGAGCAGAGAACAGTCTCTAATTTCAGTTCAAGGAATCGAAATTTGTTTCTTAACTTTCATGGTGATACGAACTTGCAATCTCAACTTGATAACTATATCCAAAAAAAATGCCCTTGCTTAAAGAATAAGCCTAGCAAAATAAACTTGTCCAGATAATTTTATAAAAGATACAAATCTGAACTTAAATTCTGGTTGAAATAAAAGCTACAAATCTGAACTTAAATTCTGGTGGAAAAAAATCAAACCACAGATAGCATTATTATATAGTTTCGTACAGATGTTATAAGTATGTAACTATAAATATATTATGGATAACTTTGTTTCCATGTCACAATTTTGTGAAATATTTTTAGATTAAGTTTGTTTACCAGCTCCTAGTGTGCTAAAATATTGTCAATATAAAGAACCAAAATCTTAAGAATGTTTGAATGTGCTCGCTTAATTCTGAGAACTTGAATAAGTTATTCATACACTTATTAATTTATATTGAGCCAAACGAAATTTACAAAAATAAAAGTTGCAATTACTGGCTCACATTGTTTTTAAGGTTATTGTACTTTCTCTTATAAGCCAAAGTTAAGTATATTTGTTGTATAGCCTATTACCTCTTTTAGAAGCAGCTAGTAGTCCCAATTATACTGCATTTATGTATGTTCCAAAGAAAGGAACAAAATCAGCTTGCTTAAATCACATGATCTGTTTTGTTCTGATATTTTATGATATTTGAACGGGTATACGATCAACCAGCGTTTCAATACTCGCAGAGTTTTCGGGGAATAATTAGTATTTGAAAAAGTGATCGTATTTAAACTTATGCTATTAATTTAGCTTTCTTCAAAGAGAGTTTTGTACCACACGAAATGAACTACCACGTGTAGATCAGCAAAAAACTGAAGTAGAGGAAATGCCTAATGTTCCCTAGAGTTAATAAATTATTTAGTCTTTTCACGTGTTCCAATGCACTTACTATCAGCCATATATTGAGAAAACCGAAAATATGTTCACTGCAGTAAACTATTTAAAGAATTGGAAAAATATAAGAATTTCGTTTATTTTTAAAACTATAATGTGATGTAATCTGATCATATACATATTTTTCTATTGCTAGAAATATTTTTAAATAAAAAATTTTAAAAATGGCAAAAAAACATTAATTTTTCTTAAATTAAATAGAACTCCGAAATGATGAGCATTACATTTTAAGAAACTCTACAATGCGTACAAAATTATTTTTAATTGTGATCTAAATTAACTACAAACTAATCAAAATTTTAAAAGGAAACTCATTTTATGTTCTAAATTTGTCGAATACCAACATCCTGACATAAGTTCTATGCATTCCCTTCTCAATTCACAATTTTTAGCAATAATTTCAATGTTCATTTTCCAACATTTAGAAATACATTTTGCAATTTTATTTAATTTTTGCTTAAGAGAATAGTAAAATTATCACTAACTTTTCAATATGGAATCCTATATAGTAAATTCTAACCATGACAAAAATTTCTTATATAGGAAGGATACAACAATACAGCTTCAACTGAAAAAGAATTTTTTTGAGTCATTGAAATAATATAAAATTCTTTAATTTAATGATTCGAAATTTAATCCTTTGTCAATATATGAGCTATATAAAATGTAGATAAACTTGTAAGAGTCACCAAGATTGATCCAATGAGCTGTCTGGATTAGTACTATCTTGGCCGCTTAAACTGGTCCACAATATAAAAATATGTAGACCAAGTTTTGACTAATCTTGTCCACAAAAAATGAATCATTAACCAATATTAGCCCAAGACATTCTGCTATTTAGGAATCTATGCGGAGTAATGTATTATTATATACACCAGTTCCTTTTAATCAGTACTGATTGGGGATTAGTTTTTTAATTTTATTTCAAGATGTGCCTTATATAATCCCAATATAACTACAATCAAATGACAGAAATTTTTGGACTATTGGTAATCCCACTATTACACATAAATAAGATGACTTCTTACATCTCTTCTACTCAGAGTCTGCAATGAGCATTATAAGGAGTCAAAGTAATCTTAAATCTTTTCTCCAAATAACATTTTTTAGTAGTTTAAATTGCAAATCATATTATTTTACAGGATACCGAAACTTTAAAATGATGAAATTATTCAATAAAATCCTCTGAAGATATTTGACCAGGCACATAAATTCCTTCTATATTTTTTATTTAATTGTATATTAGTCAATTCGTAATACAATTACTTTATAATTGTACGTAATAAATGTTGGAATGAGAACGATTTTTTTTAAATAAACATCCTTTTAGTATTTTCATCATTCTGCATATGGAATAAATATTATATATTTATTATAGGGTGGAAAAAAATAAATGCATTTATGAGAAATTCAACAAATTTTAATAATCAAATAGGTAAATTTCTCTTTTCGAATTAAAAATTTTTTTAAACATTTCTATCAAAAAATGTAACACAAATAATTTATTATATCATTCAATAACAAAATCGTTATTATGTAGTATTACATACCAGATACGTTTCATCATGTGTAGATTTTATGAATAGGGATTTTTCTCATTTTGAAGGTATCTTAAATTCTTCAAATATAAAATATCAAAGAAATTTTGAGCAGTTGAAACTTTTAGCCAAAGAAATAAATTTATACTTATATATTTTTAATTTTATTGTATATCTATCAATTTGCAGTGTGTGTGGATTTCTTTTCAATAATTTACAAAATAAATTATAATTTGAAATTAAATGTTTATTGCAACAATAAAAAGCATATAACAGAAAAATAATTGTTTAATATTTTAAAGTTTAGTTAATTTTTTATTTTATTGTTTTTCATCCTAACATTGTGTTGCCATTAAGAAGCATAACATCTTTATATATACAAATTTAAATAAGAAATTTGTGTGGTATATTTTCTCCAGTTGACTGATTCTATTTCAGAGAAGTGAAATAGAATTAATTGTTATAAGCATAATGCCAGGGATATGCAACAGAATTACTGCTAAAAACAAATGTTTCAATGGAATATACAAATTTTTAAATCTTATCTGATAAGCAAGAAAACATTACTGCTCTCCAGAATTTTGATAAGGCCGATAGTTACATATACTGTAGAAATGTGAGCGATGACTGAAAGTAATAAAGATATTTAGTTTTTGAAAGAAAGATACTGTGAAATATTTTATGAAATGTAAAACATAATGATAACGTGAATAATAACCAGTGTAAAATTAATCATTTAATTCAGTTTTATATTTCTTGGTTTAAAATAAGCTTATGACAATAATATTGTTGAATAAAAGTGTATGTTTTAGAATGTGAATTCTGCTTTCTGGATAAAACATTAATGAAAAGTTATTTCCTACAGGAACATTAATGAAGTTTATTGGTGGAATAAAATTGTATGTGACACATCATCTGCCATTAAATTTTAAAAAAAGAGTTATTTTTATAAATAGAATAAAAGATTCGATGTCATCAATTGACCAAATTTGTAATGCTTCTTAGTGAATTGAATTGGATCTGTATCAAATTATCATTTACTAAATAAATAATTTTTATTATCTGAGGTCTTTCATGCTTTCATGCTCTAGGGACGATAACGTCATAATGTGAAGAACATAAAACTTTATAAACTATAATAAGTACAAGACATTTTATTTCAATCCAAAGACTAAAATGGGCAGGATATTTGATCAAGGTGGAGAATGGTTTAGTATTGAAAATCAATTTGGTGGCTTAACCAACTGGAGTTTGGGAAAGGGGAAAACCAAGGATCTAGTAGATCGAATGTTTCAAAACAGATCTGAAGATTTTTAAAATAAAAAATTTAAAAGTTCTGTCAAAGCAGAAGCAATCCAGAAATTAACTCTGTGGAAAGCCAAAGACCAGTTTAGGTTGATGCACACCTAAGAAAGGAAGGAAAAATAAAGAATGAACAATTTTATCTTAACATCTTATAAAAATCTCATTCTTCCTTCAAAACACCAAAAGAAATTTCTTTTCATTTGATTTGAAAAATGAAACAAATTGGCCTATTCTGCACCATATTACGAGAAATGTTTATTTGTAAATTTCAGAATTATAAACTTTATTATGTGAAGTGAAATTTTTTCTTAAGTTATATAAAGCTGAATATTGAATTTATGAAACTGGAAGTAGAAACTCTGATAAATATTTAGTCAAGTATATAAGATAAAATTAATTAAATAATCTAATAAAAGTGTATGGAAAAGTATCAGTTGAGCTACTGCAAAACGTAATTTAAAACATGCAAAGATATTTCCATAAATGCCACATCGTTCGTCTTCATTCCATAACAATATAATAAATTGAATAAAAAATTAAAACAGTTGTGAAGAAAATAGGTGTACTGTTTTGAAAACAAGTTAGAACTTTAAAAAATCATACATGATAAAATGTATAATTACTCTAATTTCATGCACAGAAATCATTGATTAGAAACCAAAAAGTTTGCATTTTACCTTTCCTCTGATTAATTTACATTTATAGTTTACAATAGTGTAATTTATGAATACAAAGGATTAGTTAATATTTTAATGCTCTTCAACTTTTAAAAGAATTTTAAATTGAAAAGACAGTCACATCAAATATTTTTCAACTTAAGTTATAAACATAATGTAGTTAAAAAAAATTATACTTTAAAATTAAAAATATAATAAAAATGCTGAAAGAAATGAAAACACACATAAAAAATAACACAAGAATATTTATTTTGAAACTTTAATCTTTTTATGTTTTAGTTTTCATGTTTTGTTTTGATTTCCTTGGTTTAGGAGAGCGCTTTTGGATCAGACTTTCCTTTTTATTAGTTTTATTTTTAATCAATTTAACATTCTTTTCAATTTTCACAGTTTCAGAACTTGATTCATCCTTACTTACAATACATGCTTCATCTTCCTTCTCTGACACAGAAATAGACTTTATATCTTCCTTTTCTTCTAAGTCTTTTTTAAATTTTTTTAGCTTAGGGGATTCCTTTTCACTTATACTTGATTCATCTTTTTTGAATTTTTTTGGCTTAGAGGATTCTTTTTTACTTATATTTATTTCATTTTCTTCAACGCTGTTCTCAACTATCTTTATACTTTTCCGTTTTGCAGACTTTATCAGTTTATCATCAGAAGTATCTAAGACATCCTCTTTTGCAACAGTGTCAGAATTTTGGTCTTCCACTATTTTTTCTTCAAAATCACTAACATCATTATTTTTCTTTTTAAATTTTTTGCGAGGCCTCTGTTCATTATCCTCATTATCACTATCATTTACTTCATCAGTCTGTTCAGCTGCTTTTTCAACTATTTTACCTTCTAATTCATTTTTAGTGCTGTGAGAGTGACCTTTAAGCCTATCATGGTTAGGTTTATTCTTAGACTTCTTTTTCACAACAACAACTCGACCACTTTTATAAACCTTCACTTTGCCATTTGTTAATGTAGTCAATTCCTCTTCTTTAACTTTTTCTTTCTTAAACTTTCGTTTTTTCACTTTGATGTCATTAGGGTTATCTATAAAATCAAAATCGGATAATTTATTAGAATACATAAAAGCAAATAGTAAATGTTTGGCAAAAATGAAAACAAAATTATATTGAGGATAAAAATATTTTTTTATTCAATAATATATATATAAACTGTTAAGTATTATAAATAAAAAATAAAATGGTCAGTAGTCAATGAACTTAGCAATATTGTTATAGTATCCACTACAAATCTGTAGTTAATTTTAATCCAGTTATTCAATTGTATAAATATTTTATACATCTTATTAGTTGTAATTAAATATATATAATATAAAGTCACCATGCAAAGACTCTTGGAAGTACTTAAACTCTGACTTATGATTCAAAATCCTTATTATTCATACTGTCATTATGAGTATTTATAAGACTTAACATCTATGAATAACTACAAAAAGAGGTAAATGGCTTTTGGCTACATACCTCACTCTTTCATTAGACCGAATGGTAGAATTTTGAGGTAATCATTTAAAGGGAGAGTTTTATGCAGCCGCACCCACAATTATTATTGCAGCATTTGTTACCAATTTTATGATCTTAACTGCAAACACACAAAAACTTGATAAATGGCGATTTTTTTTTCAAAAGCCCCAAATAATAAAAATGGCGATTAATGGCCCCAAATAATAATAAAAATAAAGATAAATAGCGATTTATTTATTTTTTTTATTTTTCAAAATCTTTATTTTTATAGGAAATATCTCATTTTCATTGGAGTTTTACAGAAACTCAAGAAATATAATGAAAATATAGAATTTTAGGAATTCAAAGGAAAGAGATGCACTTTCTATTAATTTCTCTTCTCATTTTCAAATAGAATTAAACAGAAAAAAATTAATACACTAACTATCAACAATGCAACATTTTAGTTTCTTAGGAATTGTCACAATGAATGAAATAATAAAAGATTCAATAAAATATGTTAATATACATAAAAAATCCTTTAAATTATTGTTTTCAAGATCTAAAAACCATCAAGATTAAAAATTAATTATCACAAGCAAAAATATGTTTAAAAAATCTTGGAAATAACAATAAAATTTACAATTTTAATTTCAATACATTAACATTAAATATGAAATTTACAATCATAATTCTAAAGAAGAACTCTTCACAAAAATTGTATTAAAATGTAACTATAATATGCCAGTATTCTCTACTCTAAACTCACCAAAAGACATATAGATTGGAAGTGCTTTTGATTTTTTAGTTTTAACATACAAGCCCATGATGTTATCAACTTGTCCAGGCAATGTATTCATGAGAAAATCAATAGAAGATGTTATGTTGTCTAATATTTCTTCATCCTTCATAGAAAGAGAAGCCACTTCTATAGCACTGAATAGAAAAGGAAAACAATTATGATTATTTAAGAGATTGTTTAAAAAATTAATAATGGCAGAAAATTTAAAAAACATTTATTGAAAAGAAAACAAAAACGAAATTATATAATTTTACTTAACAAGAATACATTCAAAGTAGTAAAAAAAAAAAAAAAAAAAAAAAAAACAAGAACACATTTAATTTCAAGAACTGTTCAGTAGAATGCAATAAGAGCTTTTTTCTTTGAGAAAATTTACTATAAATTAATTATTAATGAATCACTAAAATAACTTTACACTGTAAAAATCATGTAGATTAAAAACAGCTTTCATAATCATAGTATTTGTAAAGTGAAAAACTAATCATATGATAACATACACAAGAAATGTTGAACGCAACATAAAAATTTTGAATAAAATAATTTTACCAAGAATTGCCCTTGCATGTTAAACAAAACATAGTTGAATTGAGAGTTCTATCAATTTGATTCTTTAGGCCTTTGGTATTCAGGTTGATATCCATTGGAATCCTAATAAAAATCAATGAGAATTTTTAATTTATTTAATACCACAAATAATAATATAACATTTGATTTATTTGCCCAATATACACACATAATATTTGAACAAAAACATCAAATAACTGCCATGAAATCAAAAATCCTCATCTTGAAATACAGGAATTTATACTATAACTAAGAATAATATTAAAATATTGTTAATAAAAAACTAAAGTTCTTAGATGCACTGGTAAATATTAATGAAATAATAATTGATTAATAATGCAAGACAAAGTTCCATACAATTTACAGACATAAATCCTAAGTTAGAGACCTAAGAATATAGCCATCAGAAATTAATTTCCATTTAAAACTAGGAATTTTATAATTTATGTCAATTTTTTATACACCTGATAGAAAAATAGTAAAACTAAAAATGGATTTTTTTAAACTATGCTTTTTTATAAGTGATATTAAGTTCTGAAGAAATTTATTAATCCAATTTTAATTCAATAATAAATATTTTCCATATTATTATATTATGAATATTATTTAAAATATTTATAAAATCACCATGAATAAGACATTTTTTATACCATTATCCAATTATCTTTTCAGTTTCTTAAAAGAATTCAAGTTTGAGATTTAAAATTATTGTTCAAAAAGTTCTAAACTTACTTTGTGTATGCTTATTACAATCCTGTAATTTAATACAATTCTTTTTTTGCTCCATTTTTAATAGTAGTTATGATTATGATTTATTTTTAAAAAATTATAACATGTGAGATATTTTTAAATGAATATATTTTTCTGGGTTGACAATTTTTTTACAAGCATATTAAAAACATTCAATTTATTGATTAAAAAAAATAATAGGATTAAATTGATATTACTTTTCAGATATGCATAACTTTTTGTGTAACATTTAACTTTCTAAGAGCAGTTCTATATTTAAGATATATTATTAACATCACAATAAAATATTTAGATTATTCTTACAATTTAAACATATTATTTAATAAAATTCTTCAAAGTTTTTTCATGCAAAATATCGAAATTTAAAATCTCCCCTTCATATTCTTTAACTTTGTATTGAACTGATTTTATATAATGCTAAAACAATTCCTATAAATACAGCTATTATTTCAGCATATATATATATATATATATATTATAATCACTAATGTACATTAATTGATTGCTTACAGTACAGCATTTACATTAAAGGAAGCTCATGAAAATATAATATTTTTAAACGTATACGAATTAATTTACATATAAGAATCAAGATGAATCAAGAATTGTTTGTATATACATGAACTATTTTTTTAATACGAGGGTTACTCTGAAATTTTTGAGATACAATTAGGCTTTTAAAGTTATACTTACAAAATTTTAGGCGTGTTCAAAGTAGTTTCCTCCAGAATCAATGCACTTTTGTAGACACATTTTCCACAGATTAAATGCCTCAAGCCATTCATTTCTTGGAATAGGTGAAAAAATGCATTTATAGTCACATCAATCTCTGCTTCTGAATGAAAACGACGTCCACGTAAGTTTTTTTTAGATTAAAAAATAACCAAAAGTCTCACATAGCTAGATCAGGTGAATATGGCGGATGTTCGATCACTTTAATTTGTTTTTGTCTAAGAAACTCAACTGTTAATCTGGCTGTATGTGAAGATGCATTGTCATCGTGAATCTTTTGTCCCGTAACATTCAGTTCTTGTAGAATTTCTGGAAGGCATTTAGTGGTATACCAGTTTGCTGTTACTGTCATCTGTCCTTCCAACTTGATGGCTTTGACCAATCTCGTACTTCTGAAGAAAATGACATACATCACTTTTTTCAGTGCACGTTGTTTTTTCACCATTGTTGGTGTGGGATAGTCTTCAAAGACCCATACTTTGCTTTCTTGACGTGTTGGAACGTCAAAAAACAGTATGTACATTTCATCACCTGTTACAATATTAGAAATGATGTGGTGGCCACCATCATTTAGCAATTTAAGAGTTTCTTTACTGATTCTGACACGCTCCTCTTTTTGGTGCTCAGTTAGATTATGGGGAACCCAACAGTAAACTACTTTTTTCATATGTAATTCTTGATGAGAATGATTTTGTGTATGGCTGCGGATCCAATGTTAAGTTCCTTCTGTATAATTTGATAGGTACAGCAATTACCATCCATTAACATTTTTTTGTATGACAGACACATTATTTGGGATTACTGTCGATGGCGGCCTTCCTGTGTGTTCTTCATCCTGAAGAAAATTGCGACCTCTTCTAAATTCTCTAAACCATCTGAATACAGTAGCACGAGCTGGAGATTCATCACCAAATGTTAATTGCAACCGTTGAATGCATTCTTCTTGATTTAATCCTGCTTTAAATTGTAGAAAATCATAGTGCGAAAATGTTCTCGAGTCAACTCCATTTTCTCTTCTGTTTAAAATTTATTCTACACTAAACTAATTGAAGTCAGTAAAAAATCGTCTTCTGTATTAAAATACTTTGTATTTTAAAATTAAATTATTAGTTTTATTTTGTAAATTCTCATCTACACATATCTCAAAAATTTCAGAATAAACCTCGTATTATAAAAATAAAATGATTTTTCAGAAGGAAACTTTATTAATATAAAAATAAAATTTTTAAAGCTTTCAGAAAATAAAAATATGAAGCTTGCTTTTGATGAATTGGCTAGTCATTTGAAATTGATTTTTTAAACACATAAACAAACTAGATCAAGAACTAGCAGTGGGAATTCAAGCAATTAAAAGACTCTACGCACAAAGGAATCAAATCCCCAAACTATTGAGCTAATTAGCAAAATGTAAATTATTCAGCTGCAAGCTCAGCCTTTTTCACTAATTTTTAAAGGAATCTCAAAATAAAAAGATGCAAAATTAAGCTTCTTACTTCCGACTGTTGTAAAAATATTTTCCCAATACTTTTGGCAGAACACCCGCAATCTTTTTATCACATAAAAATATGTCATATGCTCCAAAAAGATTACGTCTTGATTCATAAGACTTATATTCTGTCCTAAGTTGCCGCAATGTCATTACCTGTAAAATTTAAAATATTAGCTAAAGATGACATTAAATATGAAAATTTATTCAGAAAAAAAATATGCTGTCACTTTAAATGTTGCACTGAATATATTATCACATTTTTTCAACAATAGAGACGAGTGCTTTTCCCACTGTTTGCCTGTCATTTATAAATGCCGCTTTTCATAAAGCACTTACTTCCAAGTCATTTTTTGTAAATTTAATTATATTTTAAAACTGAATATCTTTACCTATCATGCACAAAACTTTCTTCTTTTTCAATACAAAGCATTTTTTTCCTGAATAGTCAAAAATAAACTGTAGAGAATATGGTGTAACATAAATAAAAAATACACAATATGAGTAAAAATTTTAGAGGAAAAGCTTTTACAATGAAAAACATTTGATTGGATTCTATTTAGATCCATCTCACTGCAAAATATAATAAACTGAGATAAAAATAACAATTGATCAAAAGCAATAATTCTCAGAAGATTCTATTGATTTTTATATTTAATAATTTTTATTTTTTGATAATTTTTAAAAAAGGTTAGACATATTTTAAAATTAAATAAATTTATTTTGTTAATAACTAAAGGAAAGAAATGGTTTATTTTTGAATTGCACATTGGGTACACTTTTCTTTTGTACTGTGCATGCTTGGTTTTTCACTTTACATTAACATGCCTATCACCATTTTTTAAATTGCTTTCTCAATAGCTTTGAGTTAAAAATCTGCAGTGTAACTTATACTCTTTTGCTTCCATATGGCAATATGTGAACTTGAATATTTTATGAATGAAACAGCTCAGGTCAAGATGAAATGTGAAATGGCCAATAGCAACTTAGCTATCTTTTGGAGGAATGTAATTGGACTAAGTGATTACAGCTGAAATAAGTCAGCTGAATCAGTGTGCCATCTTTTATTTTATAAGCCATAAACTGCATTTCTTTCAAAACTTTAAGCTTTTCTGATGGAGAATGTTATTTTTTTATTAGATAATCTATGACAGCACACAATACGCACAATGAAATTATAAACTATTTTTTAACACATAGCCCACAGATTATATAAAGGAAAATATGGTATAAGAAATGTCTGAAATTTAAGTAAAAATAAAAAGGACCACAAATCTTGAATTAAACATGATATTTAAATTAAACCTAATTAAAAGTTTTATAATATTTGCTTCAATAAAATTATTTTACTTTTTTAGAATGATGGAGCCTTATACACACTTTCAAAAAACATTCCAGTAGTATATATTTTGGGACTTTGGTTTGTTTTCTGTGCAACTGTCATTTTTTGCTCATGAGGATTAATTGGACTAGGGCTAACTAGATTTAAAGTAGATTTCATCCCACTACAAATATCCAAGTCTGAAGTATGGAATCAAATCCATAAATTATTGTGAGCAGTTGAATTAAAGTCCAGAAAGCTAAGCATTAGGTAGTCAGCTTGGCTCACATTTTAACAAAATGACATTAAATTAAAGGGCATGCAATAAATATTTGCATTTAATGCTGAAATGAATTTAAATCATTCCTAGATGACACACATACCAGTTAAGCGTAATTTCATAATCTTATTTAAGTTTTTCACATACTTTCTATCGATATTTTACCTATCAGCTACAGAAGTCATAATATATAAATAAAAGCTCAGTTTGCTTCCCACAGAATGTAAGCATTTACATATATTACTCTCTGAATGTTTCAAATTATTTTATTTATTTATTTTTGCTTCTATGCAATAGTTCTAATAAGCCTTATTGACATAGTATCTCATAGATTACATTGCTTTCTGATTGATATGTTACATTTTAAAAAGATATCAGATGATTTTATGGTAAAAAAATCAATTAATTGGGATTAATTTCCTAAAAGAGATAGAAAGCTATAATTTATAGCAATCCTGATACATAAAAGCAACAGAAGCAAAAAGCACTTTATTTTTACCTTTCTCTATGCTTCAAGATTATCCATACTTTGTCCTCCATTTTATTTGTACTTTTTTTTATAGAAAAAATACTTTTTGGAAATGCTTTTAAGTACTAAACAAAGAAGCAACTAACCAAACAGAATTATATAAGCAAAAACTGAATTAAAACTCCATTAAAATATGGTTTATTTATAAAATTATAATGAAATATTATGCAACTAATAGCAACTTTCTTTTTTAGCAAAATAATATAGTATCGTTTTTAATACATTAATAAATATTTAAAAAAATTCCAAATTTATCAATTTTCTTTAATTTTTTCTGGAAATAACTGGAGCTAAGCCATAAACTATTATAAGTAAAAATATTTTAAAATAAAAGAACAAACTATTAAAATCAATACCTCAGAAATTCGGGTGATATCTTGTGATTTAAGCAGTTCTTTGTAATGAAGAATATCAGGATCAATTTCAGCTTTTCTGTTATGCTTATCTAAATCTCCAGCAATAAGACAAACTTCAGACTTTTCATCTGCCAGGGGATATGGTAATGGCCTATGGAAAATATAACTAGGTATTAAAATAAATAGGATATGTAAAATTCATTGGCGGTCAATTCAAAAGACATTAAGATTGTTTTAATAGTATTCAATAAGTTATTGATGTACATTGTTGGCACTTAAAATTTTAATATCATGAAAACATATATAATAAAAAGGAAATATGCACTTAAGGCTAAACTGAGTATTACGGTCTCACCTCGTAAATCTCAGAAGGTCGCCATGGTCTGAGCGAAAAGTCGCCAAATCGGTAAAATTTGGAAATTCTTTTTCATCGCCAAGTTTTTTCGCCATAAAATCACCAAAAGCGAGTAGTCGCCAAATGTGTCACTATGCATATCGTCCGAATATCCCAGAAACGCTAGCCATTTTTATTTTGGATTTTTTTTTTATTGGCTGTAAAGCGTGGTAATTTAAATCCTGTTTTTTCATATTTAAATTTTATTTCACTTCGGATGTAGCGAGTAATTTAAATATTATCTTTTATATACACATTTTTTTATTTCGGATCGGATATAGTGCCGGAATTTTAATCCTATCTATTTGTTTTATTTCGTTGTGTGGAAATTTCAATAATGTCTTTTATATTCATTTTGTATTTCACTGAGAATATAGCGAAGGAATTTCTATCCTGTCTTTTATATTCGTTTTGTTTCTTGCTGTGGATATAGCGACGGATTTTCAATCCCGTATCTTATATTCAATTTTGATTTTGCTGTGCGTGTAGAGCGCCGGATGAAAAATGTAGGTAAGAATTTTATTTTATTTTCTGCAGGCATGCAGAATTCCTAGAAGTGTATGTACTTAAATTTCCAATAATAAACGAAACTATAAAATCTATGCTCTAAAATTATTCTAGATTTGTTTACTTTTATGTAGTAGTGATATGTAACATTCTGTGTTTAATAGCTGAAATTCTATTTTTTAATTTGTTTTTAACTAAATATTATTAAATGTAATTATTTTTGCTACTTTACTTACTTAATTTTAATCTTGAAATATATTTCAATAGAATTTTTAATCAATTCTTATTACGATCACTGTTTTCTTGCATGCGATTAGGCTTAGCGATTCGAAATATGTGGGGAGGGGGGGAACCGGCATTTAGTTTTAGGGAAGGGAAGGGGGAATTTCTAGTCGGGTGGAACTCCCGCCGTTTTTCTGCGCCAATTACATATTGATTGGCACTCTTTTTGGGTTGCCAATCAATTTCCAAAACACCCGTCTCAAGCCTTTGGCAAAGAAAAATTTCACCAAGTTCGCCAAGGTGCGACCGTAATACTCAGTTTTACCAGCACTTAATATATGCTATGGCACTTATTAAAATTTGTAAATTACTATATCATCAAAATAGTAAGAATATGTTTAAAAACACAAAGACTAAATTTTCATAGGGCAATTAAACATTTAAATCGTTCTGGCTAATACATTATTTTACCTTTCAAAAGAATAAACAGTGATATACAAATACACAATATTCTGATCTCAACAAATGCTTTTTCCCACCAACCACAATACAGATCAAATAAGCTCTTTTATATTGAACAGAAAATATGAGCTTCAAAAATGCACGAAAATAACTACATGGCATCTATAATCAAAGTATAAAGTAAAAATTAAACATATATATTCAGTTCAGAATCTAAGACACTTACACTTTTACACACTTTCTCCATTTGAGAGCAGGAATTTTTTTCAGAGTGCATTGAATAAACACATGATTTTCTGAAATGTCATCTAAGAGAGGCTTTTTCTCACAAGTTTCACGATACTTATCATTCATCTGTCTTAAAACAGATATCGCTTGTAATATCTAAGAAAACGTATAAAAGTAAGCATTCATTTAATTATTTTAATCCTACAATATTTTAAAAAAATATTATATAACTTTTATTATTTCATATTTGATTTAAACATGAGGTTTAATCTATTATATTTCAAAATTTTAAAAGCTTGATTAAATAGTTAAATGTCTATTAAACAGTTAAGATAATTACATACTCGCTTTGGATCACATTTAAACTTCGTTTCAGTTTTCATATTTTCCGTGTCTTTGGCACTCTTATTTTCATTTTTCTCTTCAACTTTTAATATTTGTGAATTTGCCGTCTCTTCATCATTCAATATACTTTCTTTTTTAACTTCGGTTTTAGATTTTATATTTTCCTTGCTCTTAACTTTCTTACCTTTGACCTTTTCTTTTTCAATTTTTAATGTCATTTTAAATACATTCAAAAGAAATCAACTTTGTATTCAAAGAACTCGACTATGTAAACTTTGTTTACCGAAATTACAACACGAGAAAGGGATAACACGTTTGTTTTTATTGAGAAAATAGTTATGGTCGCAGTGATTGTATAAAATGTAAATACTTCTTTTTTCTTTTGAATTACCTTCAAAAATTTATTTTCCTTACAAATACTAAAAATTTTAAAACTTAATTCATTTTGTACATAATCTTCTAATATTATAATGAAATAAAAATAGATAACTTTTAATAAAAATCAATCAACTTTTATGCTTTTCTGATATGTAAAGAACGGTAAAGATTGATTGATTGTTCAATTTGGTATCCATGGTGAAATAAAGCTTATGAATGGGTGGTGAAAGAAAGAAGTGCTAATGAGAGTTAAATTTTACCCAGTAGAATGATAGCTTTTAATTATTAATGTAAAATGATTTCTATAACAACGCTTTGCTATATCTATTAAAGGTGATTTAAATTGATAAAACTTGTTATTCGTCTTGTTACGGTTTCTTATGTTCAAGTATATTATGGGTAACGATAGCCAACGACACAAAAATTCGTTAAAACTGATTTAATCTAAATCTAACCTCAAGCATTTCAGATTTCCCATAATGTGATTTTCTGGGATTACATGAAATTCGATTATTTATTTCACTCACCATTCACAAGGAAAACTCCCAAACTTAGAGATAATAAAAAATTGTTTTTTATAATTTTTAAATGACATACACTTATAAAATATAAATGTTAAAATTTATTTATTTATGAACAATTTTATTAAAATTATCAGGGATCGTCTTGTATATATGAAATTGCTCATAAATAAAAGAAATTTAAATAAAAAAAGAAAAGTTAATGTATTTTCACTAAGTAAGGATAACTGTGTGTTCAGGCAATTTTATTTAAAAATTCAATAGTGATTATAAGTAAATTTGCACAGTGAAAACGCTAAATACTTTTTTTTTAATCAATGATAGTTCACCAATAAAAATAATAAAATTAACTTAAAAGAATATGCTGTGAATATTAAAATAATAGACTTCATTATGAAACAATGTTGGATGCTATGTAATGACTGAGAAAAATCTATTTCCGGAATCAGCCTTAAGTACAATGAAGCCCTTTAATTTATTAATGATATCTTATTAAGTTTATTTTATAAAAAATCAATTTTTATAAAACATATTATAGTTTTAATTGATTGCTGCCTATTTCTGTGTTTTTGTCATCAAATTTTTTTTTCTCATAAAAATCCATGTTTATAAAACATAATATTTTTCTTACATATCCCTAAAATAAAAGAATTCTTTATAATGATTTTTGCCACTAAGATTTTTCCCACTAATTTTTGCACGCAAAGAGCCCCTATAGAAAAAGAAAATTTTGCATAGAATATATTCTTATATGCAATTCTTATTTATAATACCAAAAATAATCAAAAACAAATCTAAGAAATCGCACCTTAACACAAAAATTTAAATATATATAATAGAGATTTTTATAAAAATTTTTTTACACATGATTCATCTCTATGTCTAAAAAGATACACCATATTTTAGTTACATCTATCAGAGAATTTGAAGAGCAGAGTTCTACTTTCACCTTTGTGGTGTTCTGATTAAATGAAAGACACTCGATATTGACTTAAAAATTTGCATAGCCAAGACATAGCAAGATTAGCTTGTCCAAATGTCTTAAATAAAAACATATTTTAGTTGTGAACATAATAAAAAAAATATATTCTTTTTATTATGTTTGTGACTAATGTATATATATATATATATAATTATGTTCCTAATTAAAAATTAAAATATGATGTATTTGAAGTTGTATCTTTTTAGAAATAGATTAGTCATTTGTAAAATTTATTATAAATTATAAAATCTGATCATAATGTAACTTCAACTAAGCATTTTAAAATAATTTCAGTGAAAAATATTAATGAAACTTTAAACAGAAGTATTGATTGCATTACTATTTCTAAAGTTCTTAGAAATCTTTGTAAAAGTGACGATTGCAGTTTATTTGTCTAATATTCTTTTGCCAAGTATGGAATATGTTAACTATTAAAAATATCTAACTATCCTTTAATAATTAAAAAATATTTTTCAAACTATCTCTTACTATTTTAAAAAATATTTTATTATAAGCAAGATAATTATATATGTAATTTTGATTTTTATATATTGCTTTAGTGTAAATTTATTTTATCAAAAATATTTTGAGCTATAAACACAATCTTGTTTAGAAATTTTAGTTCTGTATTACTACCTCTCAATGTTATATGTCAAACATATATGGCATACATTTCCCAATATTATTTGTTAAAATATATATCATAATTATAAAAAGTTCATAAAATAAAATTTAACCATCATTAACAATAAAATTACATTATGAAATTCATTAAAATGTATTTTTTATTTACTCTGATTATACTGTCTCTTATTCAAACCTGATTAATAATATTTAAAGTTTTTAAATTTCTAAAGTTGAAGAGGTATTTAAAAAATGTATGCAGTTATGGTTAAAACTGCATTTTAGTAGACTTTGGTACCAATAAACATTTATTAAATAGATAAAAAGCAAAGCCTCTAAGTATCTAGGTAGTAGAAAGTACTCAGAAATTAAACTTTTTATTTTCAATATAAAAAAATTCATATTGAAAATAAAAAGCATAAGCAGCATATAATTTTTTTTTATCTGAATATAAAAAAATACATAATTGTATCATATTAAATGACACTAAAAGAATCAAATTCCAAGAGCATCCCAAACTGTGAGGGATTTTTAATATCTTTTATAACCACAGTTATTAATTTATAAGCTCCTAACATAAATAAGATTAAATAAAAATATTTAAAATTTGTCAAATTTTACATTCTTATTGCAGGATTAATCCATTGTTAAAAAAAGAATGATTAAACTCTCATTCAGTTTAAATGTTCATAATTTAAATTTAACTTTAGAATTTAATCAGCCTGACATTTTATTATATTACCAAACTATCATTATTATATGCTGATGAAATTGTTTTTATATTTATTTATCCATATCATTATATCTTATCTTAAAAATATTATTAATATTATTATTTTTATTATAGTTTCTTGTTGTATAAAATAACAACAAACAAAAATCTACAACAAATATGTTAAGTTTAGGTGAGTTATAATATTTATTTATTTCTTATTCATATTTTATTTATTTCAAGTAAAGGTTTCTGCTAAAACTTTATATACAATTTTCCTAAACTCACAAATCATGTATATATGATATGATCTATATATTTTCCAGCATCGTTACTTTGGCTTGTTGTTGTTGCAGCGGTATGGGGATTTTCCACACCTCTTATTCGACATGGAAGTGCTGGAATTGAAAAAATATCAGGCTCAAATCCTCTAACACAATGGTTATCTGAGCTAAAATTTCTTGCTACTAATTGGAAGGTAAAGAAATTAATTATTTTCATATTTACATAGAAACATTATTGATACAATATATATATATATATATATATATATATATATATATATATATATATATATATATATATATATATGATTAGTTTCAAGAAAGCTTTCTATTAATATTTTTGAAAGTGATTAGGTTAAAAAAAATGTTAACTTAGCTGAAAAAAATGTAGAATTAATCCTGAATATAGACCATATCTGAAAGTTTTTCTAAAAATATTTTTTCTGACGGCCATCACTTGGGTGACGAACCCTATGCCACAACAAAGCCAGTAACTGCTACTCATTTGCCATTACCCAGCAAGCACATGTGAACCAAGTCACAGAAGCAAGTAGCATTGCCCGCGCCATGCACCACAAATCCTTTTAAGGATGGGCGACATTCATACATCATCACAGAAAAAAGGACAAAGAGAACAGAGAAAGAAATTAACATGCATGCCCAAACTGGGATTCGTACTTGGGACCCACAGCTCAGAAGTCAGGAATGCTAACCACTCAACTAACTAAAAATACCATAATTAATAAATTTTAAGGACTAATCTGCCAGATTTTGAATTTAGAAAAATTATCAATAAAAATTTATTCAAAATGTTACGAATAAGTACAATGAGTGTTGCAGTAACGAAGAACTTTGCATCTCCTAAAAGAAGAATAGGAGCATTTAAGCTAACTTTTCTAATTATTAAAAATGTATTTAACATTTTAGAAAAGTTGTTAAAATTTTAGAAAATATATTCCCAACACTTTCTAATATTTTATGTTTAACAACTTGTTAAAATATTAACCCTTAAACCTTGAACTTTTCTATGTTTAAAATGCTCATGATTGATAAGCATTAAGTAGTTCACATAATGCCTGAAGCTTTTTTTTCAAATTTAATATGTTTTATATTGTTTTATTCACAATACTTTTTTGTAAAAAAATGTCATGGAGAATGGCTGTTTTCCATGTATTACTTTATACTTAATTTATTGTTTCCTTGTTTCAGTATGTCATGCCTTTTTTAATCAACCAAAGTGGATCAGCTCTGTATACAATGGCCCTGGCTTCATCTGGTGAGAATTTTTTTTTTTTTTTTTTTTTTTTTTTTAAATCTTTCTTAAATTACTAGCAGGGACCAAAAAAAAAATGAAGCTTAATGAATGTTTGAGATATTTATATTTAGATTTTCTTTTTATATATGCATGCCTATATATTTAAATATATAAGAATTTTTTAGGATTAATTGTTTGAACATTTTTTATTTACAAAATCTTTATTGGCTTATTTTCATTTGGTATTTTCTTTTTATTTGTATTGTTATATATATAAACAATATCACTTATTTAAACACATATATACACATATTTGTAATATGTTTAGAAAGTCAGCTACTTATTTTAATTTTTATCAATAAAAATCTGATTTGCTTATATTCACAAATTTTGTTTTAGTATTAAATTAATTTATAACTCATATTATTAAGATGAGAAAATTTAGTTGAAATTCTACACAGTTCTTAATTTGAAAAATTTGTCAAGTACTAAACAAACCAAATTTTCATCTTCAACATGTGTGCAGATTTCTTTTTTTTTTTTTTTTTTTAAATCTGAATTAACATTTTCAGACATGCAAATTTATTTTTCTTTTTTTAATTTTCACATGTTCGATTGTACATGTTAAGGTTGGAATTAGTTATAATAGAAATACTTATATCCTCACAATAATAGTATTTTGTTATCACTTTGTGAAAATTTAAAATAAATAATAGGAATTGCCTTTTGGTGCAAATTAATTTTTTGCCAAAATACACTTATCAATTACATTCTTGTGATGTGTTTTTTTATTTGTTGCTCTTTATTGTATTTTACAAGAATTGAAAATTAATGACTATTTTTTAATATTCTATCAAAATTTTAGTTTTTTAATAAGGCTATTTTAACTGACACTTATTTCTCCAATATTCTTATAAAGGCTCTTTACTGCTATTTTTTAGCTGGCATATTTTCTGAAAGAAAATGCAGAATAAATTTTTTTCTAGAGCATTTGCGTTTTTGTGGCCTTTATCTTTAAAAGGCATATTCAACTTTTATGAAGATGACGGTTAATTTTAAAAAATTAAGCAGTTTTTATTGTTCTAATATATAAATATCTGTGAAGCAAAAGATAATATTTTTATATTAAATTTTCAGTTATATTAAATTCTTTGATCGTTTTTACAGCATACCTGTATGTTAAACATATTTCCTTTTATTTTTTTTATTTTTATATATTTATTTATTAATTACTAAAAACATAAAAATGACATTTTCTATAGATAACAATATTTTTATTTTCAAAACTATTAAAGCAAAGAACAAGTGATATCATTTTCTCTCAAAATTAAAAAGGAAAAAGTATACTTCAAATTAATTAAGATATTTTTCAACATTATTGATTAGTTTACATTGAATTCCTAATACAAATTGCAAGTTTTTTCTTCTACATTCATGCTATTTAAAGCCACTATTTTTTTTAAAAAAAAAAAATCTTATTTCATTAAAAATGATGTTTAAGCTGATTTCTGCCATGTTTTATAAGCGTTCTTGAATGTGTCTTTTATTTTTTATCCATTCATATTTTTTAATAAGGTGTCATTAGCTCTTATATGCCAAGTTTTCTTAATAATTTTCAGTAACTGATTTTGCTTTATTAAGAATAATTTCTTGCTGTTGCTCACATTTCCATTGCGATATTTTAAGAGAATTAACTCAATTATTAATGTGAATTATATATTTGATGTTAGTTAAAGTATTTTCCAGTAACATAAGTCATAAAGGGAATACTCACATTTATTGTTCATGTTTGTAAAAGGATGTTTGTTAATTAGGTAAGAGCATGTAAGCATTATTTAACTTTGTTAATTGCACTGACATACAATATTTTTTGTCATTATTGTTTTTCCAAAAGTTAGAAAAGAATCTATATCTTTTATTATTTTTGAGTTTTATATCCTAATGTTGTGAAATCTTCTAATAATAATTTTCTAAGAATATTTCTAAGAATAATTATATAAGAAATAAAGTATCTAGGAAAGATGCATTTAAAGGAGATGCTAGGAAAGATGCTATCTAGGGAAGATGCATTAAAGTTTTATTATGAATAATTTTACTTAGATGTCTGTAGAATATATACTGTAATAACTTTATAAAATACAATAAATGTTCCATTATATGATATCCTATTCCCCTTTATTCACAAATGTGTGCCAGCACAAGTTTGTTTTCATAGGATGAATACTTGCGAATGTCCATAGAATCAGTGAATTTCGCTATCAATGTCTCTAAAATTAAGTGAATATGTTAACTTCCTTTAATATGAAATGTGTAAACATTTTGATAATAATGAAATATTTCCAAACATTTATTTATGATTATATATATAAACATAATGGGAATTAAATCGTAAATTTTTTCAAATATTGCTATTTTTCATTTTTTTAACTATTTTTTGAGGGTGTTAAGTGTTAACAATATTTGAATAGTATTTCTTCTATTGTTATTTTCTATTAAGTAGTTTCAGTATCAAAAATATGTAAATAAAATATTGCAGTATTTTTAAAATTTAATGAAATTAGTTATAAATTTCTATGTGTGTTGCAAACTTTGATACAAATTGTAAATTGAATTTGTAAAACATTTTCATGGACTACCATTCATTTCAAAAATTCTATTGCCATATTTATAATTATAAGTTTTGAAAGATTGAATTTTCTGCCTTAGAATAACTTTCCTTATTCAAAAATCATATACTGTGAGCACTTAATCTATTGTAAAGCAAAAAGTGCTGAAATGAAGTTTTTTGCTTTTATGATTCTTTTATTATCTGAACAATTAGGAATTGTATGATAGCATAAAAAATTTTATAATTTGTAGTTATAGGATATGGGAATTATATAAAGCATTAAATTTTGGAGTTTTTGCATATGTATATTTATTTTTATTAACTATTTTTAAGAATGTATGTCACATAAATTTATATAGTATTTTTCAATCAGATTTGTTTATCTGTGATTGACTGATGTTTAAAGATATGCATATGATAAATTAAGTAATGTTTACAATTTTTTGAATAAAATTCATTTAAAGAAAAATACTTTCTCAAAAAATACTTTTGTAAACTGTATGTATTTATGTTTACAACTATTTATATATGTACTGTTCTGTATTTATATTTATATATTTTTCTTTTAATGTTAATAATATTGAATTTATATAGCTTTTCTTGTATTTAAAAAAATGTTATAAATTATTTTCTATCAATTCAAATAAATGCTTTTCATTTATTAAAATTTTCCAGAGCATAATTATTATAATGATTTTTTATTTGTAGATTTATCATTAGCTGTTCCACTAACAAATTCTCTCACTTTTATTTTTGTGACCATTTCTGGGAGATTACTTGGTGAATCTGATGGGAAGAAAAGTATGCATACTTTCATATCAATCTTTTCATTATGAACAAAAGAGTAGAAATGGTTACTTTCAGAATTAGTTTTTCTAGGTTAATTAAACATTTCTAATTTTAGCTGTCTGTTATATTCATCAATAATTTTATTGTAATTTAACATGCCTCATCCATTTAAAATCCAATCTTAATGTTTTAAGAAATTGTCTTCCATTTAATTATTTTAAAGACGCTATGATTTTTTTATATTACATTTAAAATGAAAAGATTTTGGCTTATGAAGTTTTCTAAGGGTTTTGAAAATTGACACAAATCATAATTATTCCATAATTTTATAAACAGTGATTTAAATTTTATGTATTAAAAGTTACTGATCTGTTTTATCAAAATAAAAATGCTATGATTAATTATATTTACAATCAGTTGATCTGAAACTTTCATTAATATATAGAGCTTGAAATTTTTAAGTAGCATAATTAATGTAGATAACCTTATTATTTTTAATTCATATCTTTGATTGTGAAGAATGAATAACTTTGTCATTCATTTCTATAACAATTTCATAAAAAATACATAACAACATGTAAAACAACATAAATGCATTTCATAAAACATAATTTCTTTTCAATTCCATTTCAAGAAAATTTTTTATGTAATATTTTTCAGCTTTTAATATTTTTAAATTAAAATTATATATCTTTATGTGTTAAAATTAACAATGCATTGACACCAATAATGTCAGAGTATATTGTGAGATTGTTCTGAAATGCTTTTAACATTTAGTTGAAAATTATAAACTCTCCAGTTACTTCTACATGACTGGTTAGTATTTATAAGGTATGCTACATTATATTTATAAGGCATGCTTTAGTTTAAAGGAAGAGAAGAAATCAACTTATATTGTTCACATATTTCTTTAAAACAACTTCAGGACCTTGAGCTAAATGAAGGCTCTTTTTGATGTTAAAATTCATTTCCATCTACTTTTAATTTATATATGTTCTGTCTGTGAAGTCAGTTGAGCAATCTCTATTTGAGTTAATAAAAATTAATAAAGTTTATTAAGTGTGTATATGACTAAATATGTCAAAGCACTACCAATCTGTTGTTTTTCTTTCCTGAATTTATGTTTTCGAAAATTTTATTTCCCTAATTCAGTATTCATCAAAGAAATATGAAAATGAGTGTTTCACAGTGACAAGTGAAATTTGTGCAATATTAATAGAAAATCTAAGATTTTTGTACAATTATTTATCTTTTTATTAGATTTGTCATTTTACAAATTAAACCAATATACACATTTCAAACTTTTATAAAAGTCTTTTGTAAATTTTAATTAGAAACAGATTTTATAATTTTTCACCATATATTCAATTTTTCCGACCTTGGTTAATTCCAAAAGATTATGAATATATAAACTCTGATCAATAATTAATCATAAAATTTAATACACCTCTTATGGTATGTATAAATCTAAAGCATAATTATCCAATTTTTTGTCTAATGCAAGTTTTGTAAATTTTTAAATCTAATCATTGAGAAGGGTTAACTATAATTTAAAATTTATTAATCAATAAATTATTTTACCATGGCTAAAAAATCAGCTGTTGATAATCATTTAAAAAATTAATTATAAAAAATATTATATTTTTTCAATATATCTAATTGCTTTATGAAAATTGCTCTCATTACATGGAATTTATGTTTGTAAAAATTTCGCTTAAAGTTCTTGCATGTCTGTTATGGTTATTTTTAGTTTCATTTTTTACTCATTGTTTACGAATAAATATATTAGTTGCAATAGAAGCTCATTTTTTACATGATATAGAAATAGATTTAAATTTGTATAAGCTTTTCTTTTAATTTATGTTTATGTTGACTTATATTTTACTAATAACAAAATTTTCAATTAAATAATTTTAAATTAAAATATATTCTATTCACAGCAATTACATTGTTGTCTTACATTGTAATTGCTCTGAGTAGAATGTATGAGTATATGAATAATATTTTTAACAAATGTATTCATTTCATAGCATCTTATTTAGGCATGACACTGGTTATACTTGGAGTTACTTTATGTGTATTGGGAACCACTTGAAAGAGCATGCTGAATTGTTAAATTATCTATTATATTAAAATAAAATATTTCTATTGTTGAGCATTTTAAACTAGTCTATCAAAATTTATTGACTGCTTATACATAATTTGGAAACTATTCTCATTTAATATAGTATCATAAGTTGTAAAACATATTGTTATGTTTTAATAGAGATGTATTTTTCATCTTAGTATTGTATGTTTCATCTTAATGTAGCTAATATTGCTGATTGTATACTATATTTTGTACTTGTTTATTGATTATTATAGAAATATTTTAAATTTAGATGTTAATATGTATCACATACTAGAAAATAAACAGCAATAGCATGTATTTAAAAAAAAACTCAATTTAGTATGGTTTATTTTAAAATTCTCTTAACCTAGTATAAAACTGAACTTATTGGCTTACTATTAAAATTAATATTGAAACCACATGTATGAAACATCTTAGAAATAATTTAAATGTTACTTTATCTAATATTTATAACTGTGACAACTGCAATAGTTGTATCAAAGTATATTAATTATTTTCATAGAATTTATATGATATTGGCAAAAGAAACTACATGCATTCTTAGATTTTCTATTATCTTAAAGTTTTATATTAAGTTTTACCAAGCACAAAGTTTTATTGTTTACTTTTGAAAGAATAAGAATTAAGTAAATCTCTTGTTTAGTATTTCGTAGTAACTGATCTAAGAATTACTAGACTACCAAATATAAAACTAATACATAATGAAGAATAAATTATACATCGAACACTGTATAGCATCCCCTTACAGATGTATGGTATTAACTAGTTCATTCTGTATTAGCATGTGATAACATGAACCCTATTTCATTTCATCTCTCTAGGTAGGCTTACTTTTGCTTTTGTATCATGTATGTTTATCAAAGATATCAAAATAAGAGGAAGAATTTGTTGAGGTAATTAGGAAATAAGGATAAGACTAATAATTATTGTTAATTATTATTATTAAATTTACTGATAATCTGTTAAATTATAAATTATTTCAGTGTAGTTATTAAAATATGTGTTGGTTGAAATCAAATCATTATCATTAAAAGTATTTAAATCTTATAAGAGTAATTTTTTTTTAATTAAAATTATTACATGTATTCTTGACCCAATGGTTTGAAAAAATTTAATACCTTCAAAATATTTAAAATAAAAAAATTAACCATTGTTAACTTTTATAATTTTCAAGTATAATTTCATTTAAATTATTCAACCCATCATGCTTTATATGTACATAACTAATATGTATATAAAAATTGCATATTTCATTATGAATTTATTGCTTATATCATTTTCTTTCACTTTTAAAAATAATAGCAGTGTCATTTTTTATTATGCTATTATTTTACATTGTAGAATAAATAAGATAAAGCTGTAATTATGTAATTTTTGTCATAAATACCATCTCTTCTTTAGTTATTTTGCAGTGTTATTTGATAAAACTTGTTGAAAAGATCATAATTTCTGTTGTTGATTGTGTGATATAACCTGTGATTTTTGCAAGTATATATTGTTTATTTTCCTGTGCTGAGCTTTTTCATATTTTATGTGCATTTAAAAATGTGTGTTATTTAAAAATTTATAAATAATGTAATATGTATTTATTTTGAGGAAAAAAAAAATAATTTCTTGATGGGAAGAAACCAATGCCATTCATTATTTAAAATCACTTACATTGTATCACTTAATTAAAATGTATTTTAAAAGCATTAGAGATTGTTTGATTTATGTTTGCAAAATTATTCTTTTTTTAATTTTTAAAAACTATTTTCAGTCATAAAGCTTGAACTATTGTTTGCTTATTTGAAATTAAAGTTTTAATATAGATAATATATATTTTGATTATATAATTTGCATTAAATATAATTTTTTCATCAATATGTTGAATTTAAAATAAAAAAGTTTGTTATTACTATCTACAATTATCTTCCGCATACTTAAAGTGTATAATTTCAAATAGTCTTATGCAGTTTTTAAATTATTACAAAATCTTCTGAAGCTTTTAAAATGAGTATGTGATCAATTTAATTGTACCTAAATTTGATTCAATGAGCTATTGTGTAAATGTAAAATGCAAAATATAGTTTTATAAAGTTAACTTTTTTTTTATTTGCATATGAAGATAAAAATTAAGAATACTATAAATTTTTAAAAAATGTTCTTTAAAAATCCTGTTTATTTAATTTATAGTTTATGAAATTTATGAACCATAAGGAATAAGTTAATGTGCAAAATGTAATTCTTATGTCAAATAAATAAATTTTTGTAAAAATTGCTTTGAAATTTTGCATCATGTGTAAATTATAGAAATTTTGGGAATCATACATACATGTTATCAAATATGGAACTTAAAAAAATTCTTGAACACTTTTATATTCTTAAATCTTGTTGCTCTTAAATTCTTTATTTAGGGGAATAAAAGTAAAACGTAAAACAGTATTGCTTATGTAACAAAAGTGTCTTATTTAAACTTAAAAAATGGTTTGAATAAAAGCAAATGTAAGAATGGATTTTAATAAATCTATATAATTTTATCAAAAAAAAAAAAAACCTGAAATTCAAAAACGCTTGCAAAGGCAATTTGTTTGCTATTTTAAATAAAAAAAATATCTCAAAGATTTTAAATTATTTAAACAATACAAATGCTCTTATTCGAAGCATTTCAACTGTGGGATGAATAAATGATTAAACTTTTATATTTGATTAATAAAAATTAAGTGTCTCAATGAAATATTATCTAACCGGAATTCAACTCATAAAAAGAAAATTTTACATCATGCATTATAAAGTAGCTAATAAATATTTCACAAAATACTTATAGAATTTTATGACATTTTTAATGAAATTAGAAGTAGTCATGTTATCTCTGAATACAAATTAATAAGGCTCTTAAAAATCTTTTTTTTAATTTTTCCATGCACTTTGTTAATATAATTAATTTGTTGTAATACGCTAACTTAAAAGTATTATATATAGACCTTCTCTCTCTTCATTAAAAAAATATATATATATATATATATATATATATATATATATATATATATATATATATATATATATATTTTCATTTCAGTACAGCTTTTTTTCACAATTATAGACATCATTCCTAGAATTCACACGTTTTCAATATTTTAACAACCCTCTGCACTTTGGGCTAGTAATTAAACTGTACTCTTCAGCTTAAAATTTGATTCTATCCACTTTTAAACAATTGTAGAGAGATGTGCTTTCTGTGTGTATATCATGTGTAGTGGGTGGTTGGTAGCTTTCTATCTCTCCTTCCTGGCAATATCCAAAGTAATTTATACTCATTTGAGTATAAATTACTTTGGATATTATAAGAATCATTTAAACCAACTTCAGTCTATGAATTATTCATTTGCACACTGCACTATTTCTTTAATTGTTTGATCTATTGTTTTGTCTCTACTGTATTTTCTTCTCTATTAATTCCTCCTTTTATATGAATCTATAAAGGAAAACGAAACACTTTGCACATTATGAGAATCACTTAAAGTAAATTCAGTTAATGAGCTATCCATTTATACAGTGTACTATCTCTTTATTTATTTTTTTTTCCTCTATTAATCACTCCTTCGTATGTAGAAAATAAAATGGAAAAAATTCATTGTTTGACAATATAGGCACAAAAATTGTTTTTTGCCTGAAAATAATATCAATTTAAACAAAACAGTATTAAGTGTGAACTTACAAAATTTTTGAAGTGTACTTTTTCAATTAAATAACCATTTTCAAAAATTAAAAAAAATCAATGGTAACATACTTATTTCTTTCTGCAAATAGCATTTATATTTATTTATTTTTATTGCAAAATTAATAATCTTAATATTAATTTGAAACTGTCTAACTAGAGATTAAACTCTTACAAAAATGTTTTGAAAAATGACGAAAAACTTTCTTTCAATTTACATTAAGAAGTAAATATACTTTAAATTATAAAGAAAAATATAGTAAAAGAGATAAGTAGATAGAAAGAAAAAATAAAATTATGATAAAAAGTGCTTAAATAATGCTTTTGATTTTCCAAAAGAAGTATAGAAAAAAAATAATTTTTGCCTTATTTCATTAATAAGAGTTCTTAGTAAAATTAAAATCTATTTTTCTTTACTATGTTTGGAAAATCGTAAAATTTGAGCAATGATGGTTGTCACATTGTGAATCTTCAGTGATTTCGATACTTTTAATTTTGATATTTTTTAGTACATTAAAATTTTCTCCGTTGGTTTTTTTTTTTTTTTTTTTTTTTTTTAATATTTATGTGTATGATTCTCCGAAAATTATTCAATTATCCTTTTTTTCCCCCTTCTTATTGCTGCTATTTTATATGCCACTTTCTTACTGCAGGTGGCTATGCCATTAGTAATATTTCTTATCTGTCATTTTTAAAGGAATCGCCGTTAGTCTGAATTTGTGTTATTTACCCTATCCAGTCAAAGCGCAAATCCTTTAAAACAACTTCTTCATCTATCTACCTAAAAATTGCAATGTTGTTTAAATTTTATAGATCAGAATATTGTTGATATGATTCAAAATTTGCAAAAAATTATAATTAAAAAAATTATGAGTTGTGATTCAAAAATTTACTAAAATATTCAAATGCTCGTTCAGTGTACAATAATGAAATCTATGAAAAATTACAAAAATTTTATTTACAAATCATTCTACTTCACCCATTATGGTTTAAAGAATTAAAGTGTTGCAATTCAGATCTATGTAGAGTCTGTCTGGCTATCGAACTTTGAAAATTTTTTATATATACATTATATAATTAATGAAAGTAGGATTTCTGCCGTAAAAATTTACTGAAATTACGACTACCAGAAAGAAATTGTGACTAAAAACTTTAAAAAAGGCAAAGAAAATTATCAGAATCATAAAAATTTATTTAGTTACAGAATGTGTGATTTATTAACATTAATTACGCGTTGAAAACGCGCGTGTAAGAATGTTTTGAAAAATGGTGCACACAATAGGTATGACGACAACATATAACGATCAGGTTATGCTTTAAAAAAATGGTGTGGCGTTTAATAAATGTTCCTTGATAGTAGTTCACATTCCAAGAGTTTGTCAAAAATTTATCAACATCAGAAGAATCGTGTCTTTAAGAATGCATGCTACCTTAACTTGAATTGCTCCCTTGTCGAAAAAAATCGATTGTTATATGAATCCTAACTTTAAGGTGAATCCAAAGAAATACTCATTTGATGTGAGATTTAGGAAAAGGATTGGCCAAGCAACATCTTCGTATGACGTGAATAACTTTTCAAAAAATATCTTTAAGCATTCTCATAAGTATCCCATTATTTTTTCTGAAACTTCACTTGCTTTTAAGCTATATACTTTACGAATATTTAGTCCAATGTTCTAAATTCTAATCTGAAGAAATTCTCCCAAGTATTATAATTATTTAATGCAGATGTAACTGTTAAGTTTTTTCGTAAAGTATAAACCCTCATTTCAATCTGTTGGAAGAGAAATAATTGCCCACACTCTTTTGATAAATGCATATTCCAAGAAAATATTTCTTATGTAAATTATTTTATGAAAATTTAAAGGTATGAGGTAAAATATTTAACTGGATAATATTCTCTATAAAACATGTTATTGTGAATAGAATATATGGTAAATTATTGTTAAAATACCTAAATATCATTAGATTATCAGTTCCTAATATGTCTATAAAACATAATATTCATTATATAAATACTAAAAGCCCAGCATATTCGTAACTAAGTTTATCTTCCAAAGTGGACACATGAGATTGTGAAAAAGCCAATATGTAGTCTTGATTCGAGGTCAGTTGGAGATTTTTGTCAGTCAAAACTTTAATTAAAGCAATAACTTCGATCATTGTAGTCTCTTTACTATATTTTCATCTCTTTTTGTTTTGCTTTCCTTAAGGCTTATCCTGACCTCGTTGTCTTGCCGCCCCATCTGGCGTTGGTTCATAAAGCTTGTGTAGGGGAGTGTGAGAACTGAAAAATCGCCACTAGAGGGCGATCAAAATATTGTCAGTTAATGTACGTCGATCGAGAGAGGTGGTAAGAGAATGACGAAGAGCAATATTCAATAAATTTGTTATTTGTTACTGAAGTGCAGTATTTTCTTTTAGACGTCCTGACATGGCTATATGCACAAGTAAACTCAATGAAAAATTAGTTAAGTGATTGTTCGTTAGGCTTTTTAACATTTCAGAAGCGGGATTGTATCGCCCTTTGATGTTTGTTTTGTTTTCTTCTCCGATATCGAAACTCGTATGCTTGTGAATTACGATTCAAAACAGGAATACGCTCCTCTTATGAGGAGCGTATTCCTTACTTATGTAAGGATTAATTTTGAATGAAGAAGAAGGAAAAGGAGGAAAGGTACATGAAACGACGTGTTACATCGACACGGAATAAAAGAAACGAAAATACGCAAGTGAGTTATCTTTTATATCTTTTCGCTTTTGATTTCTGTAAGCTCTAAAAATGACTTCATTTCTGGCGAAAGGCTAAAAGATAGATTTGATTACTTTAGCTACTGAATTAGGAAAAACCCTTCCCCAAGATAGTAAGGTAATAGATTTAAAGAACATAATCATTAGTTCAAAAAATTATGAAGAAGAATTTGTTAAAGTTTTATTGGATAGTATTATTGAAGATCGCTTAGCTCAAAAACAAGACGAGGAACGTGAATTTGAGTTACAAAAATTACGTTTACAAAACGAAAATGCCGGTAATGCGAACAATTTTAATTCAGAAAGGCGCGATTCTTGCAATTTGCAACATCTTATGCAAAAATATGATGTGAATGAAGGTGATATAAGTGTTTATCTTATATTATATGAAAGACAAGCGCGACGAATGGGTTTAGATGAAGCTCATTGGGTTTTCCATCTCTTAGGACTTCTACCATATGAAATAACCCAGTGTATTGCCCGAGAACCGGACGATAAAGTCAATGATTATTATTATGTGAAGGAACTATTATTAAAAAGATTTAAATTAAGTCCAGAAAGATTTCGGCAGAAATTTTATGAACATTCTCGTACCATTAAGAATACATGGAAAGATTTTACTTACGAGTTACGAAATTATTTTAATGAGTGGTTAGATGGTCTTAAAATTACTGATTTAGAAGATCTTAAGGACTTAATTGTTACAGAACAATTAAAGAAAAGTGTTTCCCCTACCATTCGTAATCACTTCATAGATGAATGGACCAATTTCATTAATCCAGGTAAATTAGCAGAAAAATTAGATTCGTATGAGAATGGTAGATTCGGAATGAAATCTTGTATTGAAAACAAAAACGTGAAATTTTTTGAAAAAACATCTTATTTTGATAATTATGTAAGAAAATTTAATGATCGCAGTAAAAATGAAAATTTCAAAAGTGAAGTAAGAGAAAACCGCGAATTTAAAAAGTTTCCTAAGAATGAGTGTTTTTATTCTAAAGAAAAGCGTAACACGAATTTTAGTTCTCGTAATGATAAAAATAGCGTTAAATGTTTCAACTGTAATGATTATGGGCACATTTCTAAAGACTGTCCAAAAGAAAGAAAAATTTTAATTTGTAGAGAATGTGGTGAGAGGGGACATACCCAACGGCATTGTTCGATAAACAAAGATAAAAATAGTTTGACGGTAAATGTTGAAAACCTTACACCATTAAATGCTTTTATGAAGGAAGCAAAAATAAATAATTCTGAGCATTTGATAAATAGCTTAATAGATACGGGATCGAGCATTTCTTTAGTTAAAAATTCGGTTGCAATTAAATTAAAACTGAATATAATTCCGTTAAAGAGAAAATTGTTTGGATTTGGCTCTACTGTTGCATCTGCTTTCACACTTGGAAAGAGTCAAGTGGAATTAACAATCGACGACGTCAGAGCAACACTTGAACTATACGTTGTGAATGATGATACTATGTCGTTTGACCTAATTGTAGGAAGAGACTTTCTAAACAAAACTGAAATCGCTTTCGCCCGAATTGGCTCCAAATTGCACATTTGGTATTCGAATAGTATTCCGTTTTCTGGAGCGGAAGTCGAATCGAAACATCAACAAATAAAACTGAAAACGGAAGAACCTACTATAATAGAAAAAATAGCATAAATTTTATTCATGCAAAAACAGAAAATATGGAAAACGGTCTTGTATTAGTAGAGGGAAAAGAAAAAAATTTCGATTCTGTTTTTGAAATTAAAAATGGTAAAACGGTAATTCCTATTATGAATAACGGCTCTTTTGATGTTAAGTTAAAAGAAAATCAATGTCTGAGTAGGGTAAAAGATATATCGCAGGATTGGAATTTAAATTCTGAATTTATTCTTCCATTTAATAATCTATGTAATGCTACTGAAGATACAATATACACTGTAAATAAGGATAAATGTGCGATTAAAATAGACGATATTAAATTCGATAAAGCTATTTCTTATGATAAGAAGTTGGAAATTGTAAAATTAGTTAATGATTATAGAGACTGTTTTGCCATGAATATAAGTGAGTTAGGATGTACTACATTAACTAAAATGGAAATTAATGAAGTTCCAGGAAGCAAACCAGTTTGTTTACGTCCCTATAAAACAAATGCAACAGAGAGAAGCTGTATTAAGAATATTGTTGGGGAGTGGAAGGAAAACGGAATAGTTTCCGAAACAAGATCACCTTATGCCAGCCCAGTATTGTTAGTTCGTAAAAAAACTGGTGAGAATAGACTTGTTGTAGATTACAGAAAATTAAATAATCAGACAATTAAAGATAAATTCCCTTTGCCCAGAATTGATGATTTATTAGAATGTCTTGGTGAATGTAATATTTTTACTACATTAGATTTAGCTCGTGGTTATCTCCAAATACCATTAACAGAGGAAGCTGAGTTAAAAACTGCTTTTATTACCCCAGATGAAACAGGTCAGTTTGAACGTATGATTTTTGGTTTGGCAAATATGCACCTTCAGAATTTCAGAGATTAATGTATCAAGTATTAGGACCTTTGTTAAATAAGAAAATTTTATGTTATTTAGATGATATTTTGATACCAGCGAAGAATTGGACTGATATGATTGAACGAATAAAAGAGGTATTTGACAAACTTAGATCTGCTAATTTGACTTTAAAATTGTCAAAATGTGAATTCGGTAAAAAGGAAGTAGAATTTTTAGGGTTTATTGTTAATAGAGAAGGAATAAAACCAGGAATGAGAAAAATTAGATCAATAAAAGAATTCCCAACTCCTAAGAATATTCATGATATTCGTAGATTTTTAGGTTTAACTGGTTATTTTCGGAGATTTGTGGAAAAATATGCACAAAAGGCAGAACCTTTATCACGACTCTTGCAAAAAGAACAATCTTTCAAGTGGGAAGAAGAGCAAGAGCAGTCTTTTCGATTATTGAAAAATAGCCTCACAGAGCAACCAGTGTTAGCCCATTATAACCCTCAAGCTAAAACGGAAGTACATTGTGATGCAAGCTCTAGTGGTTTAGCAGGCATGCTTTTACAACAAGGACCAGACAATAAATGGCGGTTAATTTATTGTGTCAGCAAAAAGACAACTGAAATTGAAAAGAAGTATCATTCAAGCAAGCTCGAATTGATGGCCATTGTGTGGACTCTCGAAAGATTAAGGCAGTATTTATTAGGCATAAAATTCAAAATAGTGACAGATTGTCAAGCACTGATGTACATGAATTCAAAGAAAACAAACAATCCTCAGATTGCAAGATGGTGTGATTTAATTCAAGAGTTCGATTTTGAAATAGAACATAGGCCTGGAAAGAAAATGGCTCACGTAGACGCAATGAGCAGAGCTCCAGTTTGGGAATCAGAAGATACATTGACATCCCTCATCTAAAATAAGTTAGAAGTTTGTTTGACCTTGAGTGAAGATGAACAAATATTGATGATACAGCAGGCTGATCCAGAAATACGAAAATTAATAGAAATATTCAGAAAAAAAGATCATGATAGAACAAAAGCAGAAAAACAGCTTATAAGAAATTATATGTTTAAGAGAAACCGATTATTTAGATGCATCAATGATAATGGAAAAGAAAAATTTCTTTATGTTATTCCAAAGAGTATGAGAAAAAGTACAGTAATCAAATTCCATGATCTTATGGGACATTTTTCTGTTGACAGAACTGTTAATAAAATAAAAGAATTGTATTGGTTTCCTTATATGAAACGTTATGTACGAAGGCACATTTCAAAATGTTTTGAATGTTTAATGAACAAAACACCGTCAGGAAAACAGCCGGGCTTATTAAATCCAATTAAAGCAGGTCGTAAACCTTTTGCAGTTATACATATGGATCATTTAGGGCCTTTTGTTAGGAGTTCTAAAGGTAATCAAGAACTTCTGGTCATGATAGATAATTTCACTAGATTTGTCCAATTGACTCCAGTGAAGAGTACATCAACATTACATGTGCTGAAGACTCTGAAAAACTTTGTAAACATTTATGGTCTACCTGATAAAATAATAACAGATCGAGGAACTTGTTTCACTTCGCATCAATTTCAACAATATTGTGCTGAAAATGGTATACATCATACACTCAATTGTACGAAGCGACCATGTGCAAATGGAATGGTTGATAGAGTTAACAGAACAATATTGTCTACCATAACAACTGGTATGGAAGATCAGAATCACAAAGATTGGGATATTAAAATACATGAAATTGAGAGGAACTTGAACAACTTTGTTAACAAGTCAACGAACAAGACACCATTTGAATTGCTCCACGGTTATTCTCCACGATTCAACGATGGACTTTTGAGAAAGTTAGCTGATGAAGAAGCTCAGAGTTGGCAAGATCCATCTATAGTGCAGGAAGAATCACGAAGACAAATAGAAGAAAGTCAACAAAAAATGAAGAAATATTATGATAAAAAGAGATGTAGAGCTATGACATTTGAGCGAGGAGAAATTCTTGTAATGAAAAGAGCTCCGAAATCTTCAGGCAAACCTACGAAGACACAATTTAAGTACCGAGGCTCTCTTATTGTTACCGAGGTATTGCCGAACGATGTCTACCGTGTGACTCAGCTGGAAGAAAAAAAGAAAGGCCACTTTTACACAACAACAGCTCACATTAGTCAACTAAAACCATGGATAAATGAACCAGATTCGGATGAAGATAGTGACATCGAGAGTGCCAATAGTGATGACAATTCTCTGAACAGCCCTAGATGCAATCCACATAGATCCACTCGCAAGGACTAAAGCTGAATGAGGGATCCTAAATGGTGAGATCTTTCCACTTTTATTTAAAGAAAAACTTGTAATTAAAAGGCAATGAACTTATCATAAACTATTGACTCTAAAAATAAATAACTTTAAAGATTATTTACTGTATACTGAAATATTCATCAAACAAATGAAAGTCTGTTAAATTTATTCTGTGAATGATTTAATACTAAGTTCATTTAACCTTGTAAACTTTTGTTGTAAGTAATTTTATTGGAATTTAGAATTGTATTGAGAATTACTAGTGGAAAAAAAGTGTATTATATATTATTATTATAGTTTTTTGTTAATCTAACAATAATTTTTCTAATTTTAATGAAAGATGTGTATTATTAATGATAATAATTACAGTATTTGTTTTGTGTAAATGAAAAATAATGTTAATTACGTAGTTAATAATTTTATTTAATCTGCTGTGTTTAATATAAGCTCTTAATGTTAATATTTGCCGAATTAATTGGTAATTGAGTATTATTATATCAATTGAGGACAATTGTAAGCTCAGTCTGGCCGAATGTGAGAACTGAAAAATCGCCACTAGAGGGCGATCAAAATATAGTCAGTTAATGTACGTCGATCGAGAGAGGTGGTAAGAGAATGACGAAGAGCAATGTTCAATAAATTTGTTATTTGTTACTGAAGTGCAGTATTTTCTTTTAGACGTCCTGACATGGCTATATGCACAAGTAAACTCAATGAAAAATTAGTTAAGTGATTGTTCGTTAGGCTTTTTAACAGGAGTATTCAAAACAAATTATTGGTTGAAATCGCTTGTAAATCAATCCCATGAAATTAGTATGTTTGCCAGTTTTGGCACATTATATTGTGAAAATAAAAATACTAACGTCAAAAAAACCGCCAAAAAGAATTTTTTTTTTTTTTTTTTTTTTTTTTTTTTTTTTTATTTCCCCATAAAGATGCAAGCATCATGTACCCCCAGGGTTCTTAGAATAGAATATGGGCTAGTTCAAATGCTCAACGAAATTGAAACCGGAATTATCCTTGCCGTAGAGAGAATCAGCTGTCTGGTGATTCTAAGGAAATAATTATTTTATTTACATTTTAGAGTTCAGCTTATATAGTATTCGCACTAAAAATATATGAAGATACCTGGAAAATGTTGAGTGATTTTGCAATTATTATTCATTAAAAGGTAAAAAAGTTTTAACAGAATTAAAAACAATTTTGAGATATATGAATGATTGTTGTTATTCTCGTGTGCCAGCTAGGCTGGCAAATTGGGGTGCGCTGCTTCACTTTTCCAATTTAACCGTATTTTGTGTAGAGTCCGACTTCTTCAGTACACACACATGCCATAGGGACCAATTTGTAGGGTAATAAAATTTTTGAAATAAATATTTGAAATAATTCACACCTCATTCACACACAAGGAAAGGACAAAGACAGGATAGAGAGAGAAAGTACATCCATGCTTGAAATGTGATTCGAACCCAGGACTTCCCTATCCGTAGTCAGGTACGCTGACCACTAGACAAGTTGGCCGACATATGAATTATTAAAAATATATTTATAAGTGCCATGATTCAATAATAAAATACAGCTTCTGTATACAATAATAAAATACAGATCCATTGACTTGAGAGAATTGATCCATTGAATTGTTAGATTTTTGAATCAAATTGCTATAATTAAAGAGTATAATTAAAAAAATATCTTATAATATAAAAATATTTAAAGTTTTTTTCACAATTTTTAAATCTAGCTATATATAGTGATCATACATCTATTGGTACTTTTACATTATGCATTGATACGATAATCGATGTAACGGGAAAGAAAATTCGTAAATAAATACTTAATTTGACAGCATCGTATATTGTTTAAATAGGTTTATGTTTTTAGGAGTTACTAAACAATGATATAACACATTTTATATTTTATAAATTAAATAATTACCACTAATTGACAAAACTTATTTCTGGCGGAAACTATTTTGCCATTTCATCTGTGATCGATTGTGTAAGTATAATTTTGTTAGTATAAATTTAATTTTGACATGTTGAAAATATTTTTTTTCTATGAAACAGAATTAAATTTTGCTGTATTTAATTTTTTTTTTTTTTTTGTGTGTGTGTGAATTGTTACTGTAATTTGCACTTAAACATTATAAAACTCAGAAATGAATATTTAATCTCGCATTTTCTAATTGTTGTTTTGTATTTAATAAAATGTTGTAAAAAATGTTAAATGCTTTTAATGAACAAAACTATCATCAGTGTTTAACTCTGTTGAGCATTTAGCTTATTTACTGTAGTTTATCACTTTTAATAAATTTTTGCACAAAAAATTTCAGTAGGTAAATATTAGCTTTAAAATAAAATTTTGAGCCAAAAAAATCATCGTATCTACGTTATAATATTTTCGCTTCGTAAGAAACATGCTATTTCCTTACGATCATAATGGAAAAATACCCATATTATTTTTTTATAATCAGATTTACTTAGAGAGAGCTTGAAAAAGAGATTCATCTTATCACATAATAAGTGCTTACATTCTAACTTTACTTCTCAATATCATTGAAACTATGTTGTAATTTGAAATATATGTTTATTAAAAAGTTAGTATTCGGATTTAAAATGTGCTATAACATGCGTTACAAATCTTATAAATTCTTCAGTTATTTTACTAGAAATTCTTTTACCCTTGCTTGATAAAAACAAATTAGAATAATGTTAAAAATGCATTACAAAAACATATGAGTAAATAATAAATTTAGCAAAACTGTGGAAACTATAGATAAAGTTCATTTTTTAACATATAATCAAATGAAAATACCAGTTATAGTAATAAAAGCAAGATATGTGGTTTTATACATTATTTACAATCAACCATAATTCAAAAATATAAGGCTACGAATAAAAAAAAATTAATTTCATAAACATATGTAAAATTCAGTTAATGCCTACATATATATATTATAAATTAAACTTTTGAGATTTCGGTTTTTAACAGTGTGTCTTCAACTTTTTCTTGATGTTTTTTTGCTTGCGCCTCAATTATATAATTTGGATTTCTGATTTAGATTGGTCTGGGATAACGTGAATCAATTATTCCTGGTAAAAGATAGTCAGACTAAAAGTCATATTACTTAACTTTCATTAGTGTCTCCCACAAGATATCGTCTTTAAAAATTTGTTCTGTTTTATTGCCTTTGGAGAACCCAATGGCTAACCAATAAAAGTTCCAGTCACAAATATGAAATTGTCCTGGAATTTGGTAATAAAATTTATTATTTTTATTTACATCCTAAATTTCTTTTGCTTTCCCTCTTTTTGCCATGAATTAAATGCCGATTTATTTACAAATTTAATCGGGTGAATATTGCAACATGTATATAGACATTTAATTTCAACAATGCCTTCTTTTCCAATTATTCCACTTGACGTACAGCTAAAAACGAGGCAAATTTATCAATCAATAAATAGTTTGGTCGCTTTCTTTCACAAAATACCTAATATATATATATATATATATATATATATATATATATATATATATATATATATATATATATATATATATATATATATATATATATATTGAAATACACAAAGTATTTACAAAAATAGATCGGGAAAATACCGCAAGCAACTTGAAAATAAAAAAATGAATAAACTAAATAAAGCGAAAATAAATCAAAGTTTAGAAGACTGAAAAATCTTTATTAAATATAAAGATTTTTCAATGTAACTCCAAAAACTATGGCCCAGCTGCTGAGAGGCCAGATTTATCAAGTGATGAATACAAAGAAAATAAATCGAAATTATTGACTAGTCTAGATCTTTCACTGAAAAAAAATGGAAGATTCAGAAAAAAATACTGTACTTCAGAATGAGAATGCTATTTGGAGAAGAGAGAGGAGAATTCGATTGACATAGTCAAATTTTGATACTGAATGTCACAAGTTACTCTCTACAGAAATTTTTAAATTTAGTAAAATTACAGGAATTTACCAATTAAGAAATCTACAAGTTCAGTGAAAACAATATTATACTTTAATGTAGAAAATAAAGCAATTATGAACTGGGAAAATCCATGAAAAAACTGCCATTTTCAATTTAAAATAAAAAAATTGGTTTGAAAATAGAACCAAATGAATATTTATTTGGACGACTGTGTTCTACAGAATCTTACAGTTGAAGAGTTGAGAGTATGGCTGTATTAGAAACCTGTTAGCAGACGATATTGTATTGCATATCGCATCTTAGGAACAATGAGATGCTTTATGATTTAATTATTATTGTAGCTATGAGAGAAGAAAAGTTAGTCGGTCAGTTAAGCATTTTCTACACGAGTCCTTCAAGTGACAAGGAGCATGTCTAATTTAAAATTTATTTAAATGAAAATAAACTAATAAAGTGGATAATAAATAAAGTGGATTTAAAAATACATATCACAACTACTTTTTCGACGTTAATAAGCAAGAACTTAACATGCATTATTTATAGATGTCTCTTCTATTATATACTAATTTCATTGAGCTTTTCTCGAACTGGAAGCTGTCTACCACGTTCTAAAACAACAGGAATCGTATAAACGGAGATTTTTACCAGAAATTTCCCCCTTTTTTGGTTTTCATAATGTAAGATGAAAATTTTTGACATTTCGGTGATGACAATTTTTCAGCTTCATAGGTGGATTTGTGTGCAGAGTTTGATTTTTAGAAATAAGAGTAAGTTTGGTTTTTAATCAAAATTCACATTGAAATATTTATGCACTCAGAAACATTTTTAGTTTAAAATAAACAAAAATGTTTACTTTGTAATTCTGTGAAGAAAAATAGAAAATATCTCTAAGTCAAATTTAATACAGCTTCAATGTATTTAGAATTTGGTTGAAATTTATATACTCAGATACAAATATTTTGACATTTTAACAATATTTGGAAAAAAATTTTAAACATTAAAAATTTTCTAAAAGAGAAAAGTAGTTCTGTTTTCTGTAATTAGCAAAAGATAGGAAGTTTCTATCATGGAAATAGCACTTGTGACACGTTTAAATGTGCTCCATTTTATTAACATAAAATTAAATTTTCCCCAACGGAGGTCTAGGAGTGCAAAAAGAAATAAAAAAGTAATAAGTATAATTTTTTTTTCTTTGTTTTCAAATTGAATGGCAACACCAAAAATTTAGGCGCGATTATTTGTTTGTTTACTATTTTAAAATGCCGATTTCGCTCACATTTTCGTGACCCAAGCTCAGCTTTTAACTCTATACGTCTTTTTTAAACAGTATGTGTTTAAAATTAAAAATATATATATATTTGTCGACATTTAAGTTTTAGAAAGTTTTATTGTTTTCAGTTCTTTATTTCATGTTATAATTAATAATAAAATGAATGTTTTATTTATTTATTTATTATTTTTTTTAATGCATTAAATTTGAACTAATTAAATCAAGCAAAAAAAAAAAAATAAATAAATAAAATCAGAAACAGACTTGTCAGTTTTTTCAGTTTTAAAATTATAATAACTTTAATAAATTGCTATCACATTTAATTATCTTTTGAAAATAAGTTATATTATTTTAAGATCCCATTGGCTAAAAGTTGAGTTCAGAACTATGCAGAATGTAATATTTCGTTTGACATTATTTAATTAACTCTTATTAAATGGTACATTTTAGGTTAAACATAATAAACATTAAGTTATATTGTTTGATTTGTGTAAAATTTAAATTATGTGTTAAATATGCATTTTTTTTACAAAAATTTATGTTAAATTGTCATTTTAGAGATAAAGGTGTTATTTCTTTTTTTTGCAATATTCTAAAATATGGGAGATGAAGGTTTTTTGTAAAGAATACTATTTAATTTACTTTATTTGATGTCAACAAAGGATAATAGGTAAATAAATTACTTAATCTTGGAGCAATATGTGTGTGTGTGTGAGAAAGAGAATTTCTTTTCATTCAGCTTGTGTAAAAATTTTAGTTTTTGTGTTTTGCGTCTATAGTTTTTAAAGATTTTTTTTGCCTCATTTAGGAATATTTTAGTTGGTAATTAACATATAATTATTTTTTATATCTTTCAAGATAATGATATACTTTATTGTGATAAATAAGTTTTACTGGAAAAATAAGTTTTAATTTCATTCTCAGGATTAATTATTAACTTGTTTTATTTCATAGGAAATTAAAATTAACACATAGAAAATTAAAAAAAATTTATTAATAATTATATTATTTTAAAGGTAAATGCTATAGTTAAATAGAAAAAGAAATAAGACTTGCCATTTATTTTATTTTATTTCTTTCTTGATCACTTTTTTGTTATTACATCCTTCAAAATTATTTATTCAAAAATATGATTTCTCAGGGGTGAGAATTTATTTAGAAACAAAATTGAGATCTTCATGAAAAATAGAAAAGCAATGGCCATAAAAAATAGAAAAGGAAGTTTCATTTAAATAGTTTAGTTGCAAAAAAATTCACACACACATTAATTCATACAAATAGGAAATTCTATATAAAAGTTAATATTCAAGGTGCAGTTAGTACTTTTACTTTGATCATAAGCTTGTATTAATTTTTTAATCAATTAGTACAAATTTAATTATCACTTAACAGCAACAGACTAGCATGTATAAAATAATACTACCAATGGAATATGGATATATGAGTTCCATATGTTCTGACCTGAAGGTTTGTGAGATAAAACCAAGTGCAAATAAATATTAAATCATTTGTCCAAAATTTAAATTAGCTATCTATTGTTTAAAATACCATAGAAATATTTACGCTGAAATATCCAATTTTATTGATAACTATATTATCAATTTTCAAGAAGTTCAAAATCAAATATTAAATGCTTATGTTAAAACAATGAAAACATTTCATTTTTAGAAACAACCAAGATGAAGTAAATACAGACTTGCATATAATTAATAGAAATGTACTGTGAACTTTAAACTTTTTTCCAATTACTTAATGTAAGTTTATCATTTTCATTTTGAATGATTATTAATGATAGTCTTTATGTGTTTTTCTATTACCTGATAATATATGTTTAAGTAATAAAAAAAATCATATGTATTGTGATAAAAAAAAAAAAAATTGTGAGCCAACAGTGTCAGTTCTTCAAATGAGGTTAAAAATATTTTGCTTTTGAATATTTATGTTATGTGTTCACTTGGGAATATTCGTTTCAAATTCTTGTTGCTGATTAAAATTTAATATGGTATGAACTATAGTCAATTTGGACTTATAAATTTGAATCACCATTATTTAATGAAATCAAAACTTGTGTTGGCATTCTCTAAATTTTTTGCACCTCCACTGGAGGGCTAAAAAATGTTGTTATGTAGTAATCCTCATGACAGAAATTTCTTATTTTGGTATTAGATTTAACTAAATTATAGACACAAAAATAATATTTTTCTTTATTAAGTATCTCTGATTCTAATATGCTTGTAAAATAAATTATAATGAATATGCTGTATTTTCAAGAAAATGCATTTAAATTATGTGCATCAATAATCTTAAAGTGGTAGTAGGAAAAATCATATTTATACTTTTATTTCATTGGGTAAACAAAATGGAGAACTTACAAAAATATTCTAAGGTTAGAATTTTATATGATTTAAGTACTCAAAGTTGAAATGAAGCAAAAATATATTTAAAGTGTTTTCTCTTTCTTAAAATCGAGGACAGAAAGGCAAATTCTTAAAAATTTTTAGCTAAATATACAAATAACTTGCAACAAAGAAGATAACTTATTAAATTTTATATAGAAAATGTACTTTTATATAAATAAGGTTTATGAAAATTATTTTATTTTATTAATTTTAAATTTAATATATGTTATTGCCAAGTTAATCACTGTCTAATTAATTATAATAATATTTTAATGTAATTATACTAATTAATAAATATTAATGTAATGGTTACTTATAGTATGTTGTAAAGAAGGTTATAAGAATTGTGAAATCTGGTGTAAAAGATAATACTGGATCAATTAGCTATTTCCTTTTCTTAACTCAAATCTGCTGCAATATTATTTGAAGTCCATGCTTTCATTTTATTCTTATCAAAGCTGGTTAGTATTTCATTGTTGTCTAGTTTTTTTTTTTTTTTTTTTTTTTTTTAAATTTTATATTTATAGAAATTACTCTTTAAATTGATTCTCCACAGACAATTGTATTTTAGATAATAGCTAAAGCATCTTGATGAGGATTTTTAGTTTTTTTATTGTTTAATAATTTTTTATGATTTAACTATATTTTATTGATTGCTAACCTCACCAATACACATAAAATGCATTGCTATCTCATCTGCTGTTTATCTGATAATATTTAAAAATAAAATGGTTGTCATTAGTTGATTGATTTTTAAATATCTTTTATCAGATTTATTACAGTGTGATATTTTTAATTATTATTTTAGTTGTGTAGTAGAAGAAAATGCCTAGGAGTAGAGAACTGGAAAAGTGTACTTTATTCATTTTTTGCAACATGATTCACTTATATTAGACGCTGAGATTGAATAAATTAAGTGGTGTTTTTCTCTTGATTCGTTGATCAGGTTCATTATTATTTGATTTATTGTGAATACAATTTTATTGATCCAAAAATCTTTCTTAAATTTTTTTGAAGGATTAATAAGTTGCATTTATTATTTAAGTTTTACTACCAAATATTTTTAGAATTCATGAATCAATTTTCAAATTTATTGCAGGCACTTGAATATTTGTGAACATTTTAGTTAAAAAAAAATGCTTCACTATTAGATTTATTTCAAGCATTGCATATGACATTAAGTTTGCTTTACTCAAAAAGTAAATGGTATCAAATTCATTTTTCATATAAAAAATATTTTGGAATACTTGAACCATACAATAGCATTATTACTTTTAATTAAATTAATTCATTGAGTAATAGACTATTTTAACACAGTTTTACCGTTTTAGTAATTGATTTAAAAACCAGTTTGTAATAAAAGTAATAAAATTACATTTTTATAAAATTTTCATTGAATTATAACTTATTATTGACGTGAATAGAATCTATTAAAATTAACAAATTTTCTCTTTAATTATTCAAAAACATTTATCAAATTGTCTGTTTTATAGGTAAAAAGTTAGATATGGAGTACTTTTTGCAACAAATACAGCCTGGAAATCAACATCCTGCAATGATATTATTGGATAAAGATGAAATTATAGTAGGAAGAAAAACTGTAATTGCCATGTCAAAATGTCATCTAGTATCTCGAAAACATGCATCTTTTTTGAGGATAAATGATGCCTGGTATATTAAAGATTTAGGAAGTCTTAATAATCTTTATGTTAATGCTGCTAAAGTTGGATCTGCTTTACAAAAGTTAGAAATTGGGGATAACATTGGTTTTGGCATCCCATATATTTCTATAGATGGTGGATTTCTTTGTGTTCTAAAAGCTAGGAAAAAAATTAAAGAAGAAGCTCTTGCTTCTCCACAATATGAACCTAATTTTGAAGAAATAAAATTATCTAATTTGCATTTTGAATCAACAAATAGTAAAGTAAAAGAAGCAATTCCACAGAGTATTAGTAATGTTGAAAATAATTTATCTGATAGCATTGTAGAAATACAACCTAGTGAACCCTTAATGTCTAACAATATTTCAGTAATTTGTCATAAGCAGCTAACAGATTCAAGACAACAATTGCAAATCTCAATTGTTCAAGAAAGGAATAATTTTAATAACATTAATAGTAAATTACATTGTGAACAAAACAGTTTAAATGAAACAAAAGTAATTAGCAATACTATTTGTTTAAAAAGTCAAATAAAGTCTAATGATAGTTCTCTTAATACACCCACTGATTTACTGGGAAAGACATTAAATGATGTGAAAAGCAAAGTTTCTGGTTCAGATTTTGTTTTATCAGAAAATACTGCTGATACTTCACAAGATCTTTATACTTTTTTACTTCAATTTGAAGAAAATATTAAAGCTTTAACTAAATCTGAAAAAAATACCAATATGAATAATGATATTTCAAATCAATGTGCTATCAAACTTGAACAAACTGAAGAAACTCAAAATATACCATCCTGCAGCATTTCTGAAAAATCTACTATTGATCAAAGTTTTACAGATATGAATCATGATTTTAGAATTCAGAACACTGCTATCCAAAGGGAATTAATTGAAGAAACTACAAATATTGTATCTTGCACCATTCCTCGTAAGTCCTCAGTTGATGAAAGTTATTTGCTACCTGAGATAAAAAATGACAATAGTTTAAAGGGAAACAAGTTGTTTTCAAATCAGTCACTTTCAGAAATAACATCAGACTCTGAAAAACATGAAATGATTTTGAAGAGTACAATTCCAAAAACTATCAAAAAGTCTTTAAGTATTTCAACTGATCAATTGAAAATTGTTTCTGAGAAAGAAAATACTCCTTTTACTTCTGCATCCTCAGATATTAGAGAGTCTATCAACACACTTCAAGGGAATTGTAATGTATCCAATCACAATGAATCATTTGAGCAGAATACAGCACATTTAATAGATAAGCCTTCCATAAAAGATTCCATAAATGATTTTAAAATTCAAAATACTTTTATATTTGATGAAACATCTGTTATTAATGTACCAGCAGACAAAACAGTGGTGCATAAAGAACATAATTTAAAGAAATGCTTTGTACTGTTATCTAAGGATAATGTATTAAACTCCTATCAAAAGTCGTTATCACTGAAGCCACCTGGTATGAAAAAATTATTGTTCACTGATTCCAGTATAAATAATAACTTATCTCATTGTTTTAAAGAATGTTTTGTATCACTGATACGATGTGACTCTAAATATTTTTGTTTACCTTCAGATGTAAGAAAAATTCATCTAAATCCTTGTAAAATGTCAAAATTTACTAATAGAAAAAAGAATATTTTGAAATCCAAACAAGTGAATAAAAAAAAATTAACTAAGATGATTAATATTTCGTGTAATTCTGAAAGCACCAAAGGTGATTGTAATTTTAATTCAAGTCAACCAATGTTGAAAATTAGGGAAAATTTAACCACACATCATGCCCTGAAATATCTTCAAGAGCAAGCTTTGTCCCTGAAATTAAATCAGAAATCATCATCAGTTTCTATTCAGTCTAACAAACAAAAAAAAATTAATTTAAGTTCTCAAAATTTTAGCAAGCTATTTAATACTAAATCCTCGTGTGCAAAGAAAAAGCGTAAAAGATCAAAAGAGAAAACAGAAAAACAAAAGCGGAAATTGACAGTATTTTCATCTTCATCTGATGATGCTACAAATAGGCAGGGCCACAAAAAACAAGTATTAAAGATAGAAAATAAACAAAAAAAAGTTAATTCTAAAATTTCAAATCAAGTTTTCATTGATTTGACTGAAAATAATTTTCTGGAGAATGATGATGTTATACTTTTGGATAATGATAGTTCAAATATTACTAATTCTGAGTTGCTTGTAAATGATGATAATTCTGATGATTTCAAAATTATGAATGTTAATTCTAAAATAACTAATTCTGTTTGTTCTAAAGATATTTCTTCCATATTTAAAGTTGATGAGGTACCACATCAAATAAAAACAGGTTTTCCAAGGTTACCTAACAGATATACTTCCAGAATGGGTAAAAAACAGAAATATATTAATAGGAAAAAGCCTATTTTGAAATCCAAACAACTGAATAAAAATAAATTAACTAAGAATATTAATATTCCTTGTGATTCTGGAAGCACTAAAGCTGAATGCAGTTTTAATTCAAATGGTCTAAATTTGAAAATTATGGAGAATTTAACCCCACATCATGCCCTAAAATACCTTCAAAAGCAAGCTTTGTTTCTGAAATTAAATCAGAAACATCAAGCTGCTTCTGCGCAGCCTAAAAGTGTGATTACAAACAAAGAAAAAGAGCATAATTTGAAAGAGAAATCAACCAAAAAAGTTAATATTACTTCTGATTCTACAAATAACAAAACTGGTTGTAGTCTTTTTTCAGATAAAACAAACTTAAAAATGAAGGAGGATTTAACTACAGATTCTCCCTTGAGAAATCTCCAAAATCAAGATTTGTTTTTGAAATTAAATCAGAATCATCAAACATTTTCTATTCAGCCTGTCAAACAAAAACTGAGTAATTTAGACTCTCAAAATTTTAGCAGACAATTTAATACTAAGTCCTTTTGTGCAAAGAAAAAGCGTAAACGATCAAAAGAAAAACAAAAGCAGAAACTGACTGCAATTTCATCTTTATCTGAAGAGGCTACAAATAGGCAGCACCATAAACAACAATTATTGAAGATAGAAAAGAAACGAAAAAAAGTAAATTCTAACATTTCAAATCAAATTTTTATTGATTTAACTGAAAGTAATTTTCTTGAGAATGAAGATATTATAATTTTGGATAATGATTGCTCAAATGCAAATAATTCTGAGTTACTTGGGAATGTTGATAGTTCTAATAATTTGAAAATTATGAATCTTAATTCTGAAAAAACTAATTCTGTCTGTTCTAAAAATATTTCTTCTACATCTAAAGTTGATGAAGTATCACACCGAAAAAAAAGTTGTTTTCCAAGGTTACCTGACAGATTTACTTCCAGAATGGGTTTCCTGCTTCATATGAATGAGCCATATATTAAAACTGCGAACAAGAATGATATATCAAAAAAATCTGTTGCATCTTTTTCTGATGTATCAAGTAATGAATGCATTAGTGAATCTCCAATATTTGAATCAAACACATTTTGGGATGAAGTAATGACTTTTGAGGAATTGAATTTAATGCAATCAAATCCAGCAAGTGATAACAAATCTTTAAATTATTTAACTGATATCACAAATAATGTTACTAACTATATTGATCTTGACAGAAATATTGAAAGAAATATTCCTGCTGCAGTTGATTTGTACAAAGAAAGTAATATGGTGAGTAATCAAGTTTTAGATGATGGCAAGAATAATGAATGCCCTCAAATACTTACTCATACTACCATGAATAGAAATGTTGCCGTGGTTTTACCTTATGTATCTCAGAAAGATTTAATTCCTTTAAACAAACAATGTAAATATTCATACAAGTATAATACCATTTCTTGTATTAAAAAAATTGTTGAATGGAATCCTAAATGGTTAAGTGAAGAAAAGAAAAGTGTTAATTTGTTTTCTATAATTAGCAACAAATCTGGTCATTTAAATCTTTCTTTTGAGTCATATGAAGATTATTTTTCTACATTTTCTTCTGCTTCTATTTTGGATATATTTATGTTTATGTGTGATGAAGAAACAAGAAACAAATCTTTCAACAAAGCCAATGATTTTTATTGCATTGTTACTTCTCTTTCTGAAAAAAATGATATGACTGAACTTAAATGCTTATCAGCTGTAAAAGATAGTTTGTTCCACTATCCCAAAGAGGGAAGTGTAATTCTTCTTGAACTTTATGACAAAGAATCTAAAGTCATTACTGAGATATTCGGTTATGTAATTCGATGTAAACTTGATGAACTGTATGATGTGAATGAGTCCCAGGAATGTCGGAAGTTTTCAACTGGATCTAAAAAAATACCTAATGCAAAATTATGGAAGTTTGATTTGTATACTAAAAGTAAAATATCATTAGATGTAAAAACAATAATCCTTGCTCGTGGAATTTGTAACATTAAAAGTAAACTTCGAGCTGTAGATGCTTTATGCACTTTTCAGTTTTCCCCTTTCAAGAATTTAATTTTACAGCCAAATAAGGAAAATTTTTCTTTAAATGAGGATCCTCCATCGGAAATAGACTGTTCAAATTTTACTAGAGCTGTGAAAAACAATGTAATAAATTTCAATTCAACGTCGAAAGTAATCTTGGTACAAGGAGGACCAGGAACTGGCAAAACACATTTAATTCTTGAACTATTAGAAAAAATGCTTTTCTGTAATACAATTAAATTAAAAATTTTAGTCAGTGCTCCATCAAACTCAGCTGTAGATGAGATAGGACTTAGACTCCTTGAATTAAATGAACGTCGCAACTGGAAATGTAAGTCTGTAAAATTCATCAGGATTGGTAATCCTAAAAAAATTCATCCTAAATTACAGTCTTATATATTGAGTAAAATGGTGGCAAAAATGTGCAAAAGTCATTGTCATAAAGACCTTCATACTGAGCATGAGTTAAAACGCTTGGAGAGTGAAATCAACAATCTCTACCAAGAAGATTGTACTCAATCTAGCTTTGCAAAATTAAATGATTTGCAAAGATTAACAGAACAATATAGATTTCTAAAAGATAAGTATGAAAGGGAATTGAATGAAGCAGTTCAACCAGCAATTTGTCTTTGTGCTGGAAATGATTGTGGACACCTTTATTGTAGTTTGCATACTTCCTGCATTCAGTACAAGTCTTCTATTCTTGAAGAGTCTGATGTAATTCTATCGACACTAAATGAATGTATTCAATCTGGTGTTAGCCTGATGTCTTCTCAAAATTGTGAAGCATCATTTACTTGCTGCATAGTTGATGCTGCAGATCAGTGCTCTGAGATAGAAATGTTACAATGTTTGGCATTAGGAATAAAAAACCTTATTTTAGTTGGTGATCTTTTACCTAAAATTGATTATGAAGATGCTAATGCATGTTGGTACAAGCGATCAATGTTTGAAAGGTTTCAAATTTTCTTTAAGAAGCATTACCTAGAAAGCCCCATATTTACACTGAATGAACAATATCGTATGCATTCTAACATTTGCCATTTTCCTTCCACATACTTCTACAGCAAAAGACTTCTTGCATCACGCATTGTTGATGAAAGATATGTATTGTTCCCTCTAAAATCTTACATAGTTCTTGATGTTATTGATGATCAATATTTGGATACTTGTGATGGAGTTGATTGTGACCAACTAGTTCTGACATATGTTTGCTCACTTATAAAACAAACTGTTCCTCCTACAACAGTGGGAGTTATATCACCAAAATGCAAAGTTCCTATCTATAATACTTGTTTGTCTAGAAACACTCTGTGTAAAGCAGTTGAGGTAAAAACTATCGACCATTTTCATTCTAAGGAAAGAGATGTCATAGCAATACCATGTATTCAACCTATGAATTCAATGGAAAGAGATGATTTTGTGATCAATGAAATTAATTTAAAAATAGCTCTCACAAGAGCTCGTCAGTCTTTAATTATTTATGGGCATATTTCCAGCCTTGGTCATCTTAAACATTGGAATGATTTGTTAAAGGATGCCAAAAGTCGGAATGTTTACACATCAGTATCATCTCTCATGCATATACCTTTAGTTTTAAGTGAAATAATTATGAAATCAAGCATTAAAAATTGAAATTCATGGTTGATAATTAAATCTCATAAAATAATTTATTTGAATCTATGATTAAGTAAATGCAATCCTGAAATAAATTCTCTTAATCACATGAATACAATTTTTCAGAAAATATTTATTTTTCATTTTTCCGATGTTCCTTTTTTCAAGTGTCAGTTGTTTTTAAAAAAAATTTTCAGCTGTCTTAAATCTTCTTAATTCAAATATTAATTTCAAAATTTTTATGTGGCAAGTTTTTGAATTATTATATAATCACAATGCATACTTTTTTATTACATTATAGTTTAACTGGAATATTTTGGCATGCTAAAAATGAAACATATTCAAAAGTTATTACATAAAGCAAATTCAAAAGAAATATATTTTTAGAGAGTACAAAACAAATAAAATTTTAGAAGAAAAACATTAAATTTTGCTATCAGAATGATTAATTTTTATTTCTTATTGGGTAATGTAATTGGTAATTATATTACTTAAGTTAATTTAAATGAAAGATACAAGAGTTGTGCTTAATAAAGCTTATATATTTTTTCGTTAATATACTTTAGATTTCTTTGTGTTAATATAGTTTATTAGGAAAAAAAAACTCTGTTTGTGATGTCTTGAAATATAAAGAATGTGATAAATAATTGAAATTTATTTGTAAATTTTTTCATTGCAAAAACATCTTCCAATTTTGATTTTTTTTTTTTTTTTTTTTTTACATATTAAGAAAAAGTGAAATTTACTACTATTGTGTATTATTTCAGTTGCTACGGTCTCATTTAATGCTAAAACTAAAATTATACATAAAATGTCATTGGTTAGTTTATCACACAACTATAAGATTTTGCACAGGAGGACTAATTAGATCCAAATTTTGTTTGCAGTATATTCTGAATTACAACAAATAGTCCTTGAAGTTAGAATTCAACTTATTAACTATTGAATTGAAGTTCGTAGCACAGGCCTCTTATCTTTTCTATGATATAGTGGATATAGTTTTTACAGATTTTTATTGTAGATTTATTCAGCTTCTGTTTAGTAGTATTTACGATTGAAATCTTAATTTTAACCTAAAATTTTAATCTTGTTTTCTTAATTTTATTTAAATATAATAAGTAGAATATAACTTATTGAAATCCGATTTCATTATTTTTAGTAGGTTAATAAATTCTATTATATCGATTAAATCAATATTTCATGTCATTTAAACATACATTAATATGTCAAATATTAATTTTGAGTTTTGTGTATTAGCAAAATTTAATAACAAAATTTTCAAAAATTCATTTTTGCAGTAAATATTAAATTTAATAAGATTTAAATGTTTTGATTGATATAGTTACCGTCTTTTCTACGTATAATCCGCAAGACCTCAAATAAAAAAACGTATAAACCGCAACAATTTTTTCGGCGAATAGTCTAAAATATTTACTCCTAATAATGTGTATACCACATAAAATAAAAAAAATACATATGATTAACAAAAAATAAGTTGTACAGAAAAAAACATTTATGAAAAACTTCTGAATGGATCCCATTTGTGACTGAGATGAAAAACGAGATCGATCAGGAGCAATAATTCCGGGAAGATTCTAGTAAAACATCGATTTTTTGTTTTTAATGACTTCTAAACGAGGTTAGGCATATTTTAAAAATAAAATATATGTTAATAAATGTAAAATAACTAATAAAATATATGCGTTAAAATAAAATATTTGTTTTGTTTATAACTCAATGAAAGAAATGGCTTATTTTCGAACGGCGATTTTGGATGACTTTTCCCTTTTGTACTGCGCATGTTTTGTTTTTCATCTTTAAAATCTTTGTCGCTATTTTTTGCATATTTGCCATCGCTTTATAGCTTTTAGTTTAAAATATGCTGTGTAACTTAAATGTTTTCACTTCCACATGACCATATAAGTTTTTGAATATTTTCAGAAGGAAGTAAGTCAACACAAAATGCGAATTAATTGCAGCCAATTCGTGGCGCCATCTGTTTATTTTTTATAAAACAAATAACATTTCTTTGAAAACTATTGTTATCTTTTTTTGATAGTGAATAATTTTTTTAAATATAAATTTAGCACGTCGGCGTATAATAAGCTCAACAAAAATCCAAGCTTTTTTTTTAAACACAGCTGCGGATTATATACAGGAAAATTGCACTTTTTAAATTTATAAAAGGCATATCTTATTTCCAAATTTATTTTTGAGATTTTTTTTTTGTTTTATTTAAATTATTCATGTTCCCATTTGGATAATGTGCTTGCTTATTTCATTTTTCTTGTGATAGGATGAGAAATATTGCAATGTGAATGTTTATTTACAAAATAGTATTTTGATTTATAAATATTATATGCTTTTACTTAATAAGTTAATTTATTATAAATTTTTACAATTTATACTTAAAAAGTAATTATAAATGTATTAAATGTTCTTTCAGTCTGAAATCTGTTTGAAAAAACATTGTTATTAAAAGAGCTCTTTCTTGTGCATATAAATTTAGTTACAAATTTCAATCTGGAATATTAACAGTAACCTCAACAATATGTAACATTCATTAGTAAAGATATGATTATAAAATAGAGTTAAGCCTCAAAAAATACTGGACTAATAACTAATAAAAATGAATATAAAGAATTTTTATTTATTTATTGCCAAATTGACTTGCACAAATTCTTATTTCTTAATATGGTAATTTTCTTCATGACTATTGTTTACTGTTAACCCAACATTTTGTTGAGAACAGTTAGTTTAGTGTTAATAAAACTTGTCATGTTACATAACCTTATTTTATCAAAAATCAGCTTAATAGATTTCTCATCTCTACTTTTTGTTCTTCAAGAATCAGTGAACTACAACTCCCAGCTTATGCAACTTTGTATTTCCAGGTATATATACCTTGGAATATATATCTGCTTGGGGATATGTGAAAAAAATATTGTCTGGGTCAAAACCAAAGTTAACCGAACATTATTTTTTTATAAAAAAAAAAAAACTTTTGATTCATTGATAAGTGTTTTGGTGTTATTGTCAAGGAGAATATTCATAAAAAAATCATTAGGTATTATTTAAAAATGAATAATTTTTACTTTTTGATTTTAAAATTTGCATTGTAACAAACTTTTTTAAAGTTATTGCATACTTTATGAAAATATGAGGACGATTTACATTGTTTTTGTAATATTTAATGCTTTAAAAAAATAAATAATCGATCTTGTTATGCATTGAATTACTGGCTCAGAATGATAAAATATTCCTTTTCTATGCTGCATAATCTTCTGAATTTATGTTTAAAATTTATATTCATGTAGAAATTCGTAAATGATGGATATATATTTGAAGCAGACTTTTTGAAATGAACATTTGAAAGTTGTTTTCTGAAAAACAGTTCTCAGACGTACAGTCAAATCTGTTTTCGAATTATTTGACGAAAATTAATGTAAAATCATTTTATTTGAAAATGTTATGGTAAAAGTGATTCATCGGTGATCATGTATAATAACCTGTGATTAAATCACCCCTAAACTTGGCAAATTGGGATAAATTATTGAGTATTTATCACTTACACCGTTAAGTTTATAAAATCTTCGACTCCTAAGGGGGAACGTAATAAATTTCGAATATTTTGTAAAAAAAATATTTTAATTCGAAAAATAAATATTTTTAAATCATTAAATGTTTCCTTCTTAAGAACATCCTGATGACTTTGAATAAAACTTACAATATTTTATTTTAAAAAATTTAAATAATTGTTGCCTTTTTTTTTATAATTATTTCAGTAGATATTTTAAGACATATTAAATAATATAAGTTGTATAATATCTGTCATAAAAGGTATTCAAAAATTCATTGTAATCAAAATTATTGAAAGTAAAATAAAATCTACCTTATTATTTCTGTAAATACTTTAATTTTATAAATAGAAAAAAACCAATCTTTAAATTAAATAACAACTATTACTTTATAGATAATTTTTATTTCTTGTTAACTAAAAGGTCTAGATAAAAAAATTGATTATTAGGATAAGAGATTCTTTTCTAACACAATTTTAAAATGATATTATTTGATCTGGAAAATCTGCAAGCAAACTAAATTTTTACCAATTGTGAATTGGTTGGTGAGATGTATACCACTATTGAGCATTTTCTTAGCTTTGTTCCTAAAAAATGAAGTCTCCATTTTGAATTCTGTGATATCATAGATAATAAAATTTGTGAATCACTTCTTGTTGGTCTACAAGTGGTACTCATTGTTTCACTGTATTACGAGAAGTAAATTCAAGATTTCAAACTTTCAATATATTTTATGTCAATGATTCTAAACCTTCAGTAGCACTTTTCTGTTTTCTTATCCAGTTAATTCATCTTTCTGGTAAAAATGAATCACTTCTTCATTCTCAAGCTAAGTCACAAAATTTATTGTAAGTAAATAGTCATTAAAGCAATGAATTATTAATTTTCACTTTAAAATATCTTCTGTTTCACTGTAGCTTTTATCAGAAACATTTAACAATATTTCTGATAAAATTACTAGTTTTATTGATTTCCAACCTAGAACTTATCATCTTGGTTTGCATTCTGAATCCAACGTTGAGCCTGGCTGTGCTTAAGTATCATCCACATAATCCGAACACATTGCACAAGCTACTTTCACGATCTAATTACTGAACTCGAGATCATTGTATCTTTGAAATACACCGGATGCCCCAAATATAAAAAAATGTTAATTAAATTATTTGCAACTTCTCCCGCATATTTCTTTTTTAGAACGTTCAACTTTATGCATTTCGTCAAGTCGTTTTGATATTCAAATATAAATTTAAATTGTTATCTGGTTGCAGCTGCATGTCAATTATAGTGACTTGCCCATCTTGAGTTCCTCTCTTTGATGACATTGCTTAGTAAGATGATGACATTGCTTTCTTGAACACCTTTGACAACTTTCACATAAGTTTAAGTAAATCATTACTGTCTCACTAGTAACATTTTTGAATTCGTTTTGTGTGAATTATGGTAAAATTTCTATAATATTAAAAATACCATTGAAATTACGTGAATGTGCCTTCAACAGTCTAAGAACCGTCTCGCTTAACAACTATATAGTTGAGCAAACTGAACGAATTTTGAAATATTTAAGGACTTTTCTTGCATTTCCCATTAAGAGTTAAAAATTTTATAAATTAACTGACAAATACGATAATTTTTCACTAATTTATCGCATTTACCAAGCTCTTACGTTATTAAGAATAATCCCCGGTAATTACATATAATCATCAGTTACATTTACCACAACATGCATCTAATGAAGTAATATCTAGGATTTCTTTTAAAATTGGTTGTGAAATATCTTTTCCAAGGGACAAATTTTCTTTCGGTAACATTGGTGACACAGTGAAACTACGAGTATCAGATGTAGACAGAATAAATGAATCACGAAAAGAGTAACCCTGATTTTGTGAGGAACTGTATATCATTTTTAATTATTTTGCTTAATTTCTACAAATCCTTCAAAAGTTCCGATTAATTTACTTGTTAGAAGTTGTTCTTTAATGTATAACTTTTACCATTTTTCTGAGCTGTTTCATCATTTGTGTATATATATATATATTTGATCATTTATACATAATTTCATTTTTAAGACTTAGAAAAATTAAGTAAAAAATTTTTTCCTTTGACTTGTTTGCATAGAACAGTGAATCTGCTGTTATGCTTTTCAGCATAACAGCAAATTTTTTAGAACAGCACTAAATTTCAATTAAAAATTTAGTGCTGAATATTTAGTTGAAAAAAATTAATGAAAATAAAGAAACTAATTTAAGCTTGCATCGGTAAAGTTAAAATTTGCATTTTGAAAACACTAATGTTATATTTTTAACATTAAAAATTTTCTTTATAGAAAAACCCCCCCGCAAGATTCCTTAAAAGGGCAACTTAGAATGGATAGATTTAATGCTTTCATACTGAAATTATTTTAATTTGAAACATTTAAATTTATACCTTTGATGTTTTCTCAAATTTATCTGTTTTCCAGTAAATATTTGACCTTAATTGTATTAAAAATAATTATAAAATATTAGAAATTACTTATTTCCAGTGAATGATTAACGGTAATAAAATAATTTGAGACAACCATAGAGATTTTATTAGAACTATAGTATAAAATAAATATTTATTAAAACATAAAATATATTTAACAAAAACATTTAATGCCAACATAATGGTGTATTTTCAACCATTTAGTTGCAGCTTTACTTCTTCACAAGGTATGTATACAAGCTGCTCCATCATTTCTGTGGCACACAATCTAAACTTTGAATATATTAATCTGAAATGGAAAATACATTTATTGAATATTGCAATGTATTTTTTGACAGTATAAGCAAAATTTTTTTCTCGTGTTAGATAACTGAAAATATTTAGTAAAAGACAGACCGTATTAAAATTACAGAACATTTTTCTTGATGAAATTTTTAACTATACATGCCTCAATTTAGAATTAGAGGGTGACTCGTAAAACCTACCTATTATAGAATATTGTATTGAAATACTATAGAATATTGTATTTTTTGTAATTGTTTATAGTCATACATTACGTTCATGTGTACGTATTAAAATTCTCGTGCGTGGTCCATATTCTTTGAGATGATAGTGAATTCGATGTAGGAATCAGAGGAGTTTAATTCCAACTTTCCAGAAAATAAGCTTCTGTTATGTTATTTTCACCAGGAAAGTGCAACATGCCACAGATCATGTGATTGTCCCAATTGCATGGTATTTTCCCTGCAACATGCTACAGATCATGTGATTGTCCCATGTGCAAGGTATTTACCCTGAAGACGATCAACATAGATTTGTGGTCTCCTCTGTCATTTGACCTTTTGACTTTTACTTGTGGGGACTGTTAAAGGGAAAAATATATGACCAAATCCACTATTGAATTGCAGCTTTTAAATTTTTATTTCACCGAGAATTTTTAAGTATTGTGAATAAAATAAAATTAGTAATTAAAATTTATAAAGTATTTAAGTCTGTATTTTATTTGCAAAAATATTGAAATTGAGAGTTATACTTGCTACAAAGCCAATTTTCACCAAGATGAGAAAACAGACAAAATAACTTCAAATATACGGTCATTAAAAAATTTGTTAATTTAAAAATACCTGATTAATTCTCCACTGGAATTTTCTTCAAAATACCAAACAGAACTGATGTCTCCATAAATGGGAAAGATGTTAACTTGTAATCCATAACAATCCATAGTAAATTTGTGAGTTATATTTTTCTGTAAAATAATTTTTCCGTAAAATAAATAATTTAATATGTTTGTTGGAAAAGCTGTAAGTAAAATTTTTGTGTGAATGTGTCGGGGAAATTTCAGATTTCAAACTCATGATTTGTATCTATCATATGTATATAAAATACACATACTCTGCATGATGTAAAAAATGAAACACCAAAATATTTTGGTTGCATATAAATCTAGTTTTGTATACAAATTATGCAAATAATTTTTTTAAATAAGTTGTCCATTTGATTATACGCGAGATTAAAGGGAAAGAAGCGGCATACAAATTGATTTCTTTCTTTGTCGGTTATGAAGGACAATTTTGGGAAGTCCAAAGTTGCGCTTGTAGATGAAGTGATGTTTGAAGTCGTTTTCTAGAAGTACTTGGCTTTACCTGTCTTGTCGTTGCTAAAATGTCCATGCCTGTATAAAATTCATATTAAACGGATGAAGGAACAAGATGAAAATAGTCACGAAGGATCAGTCTTTCGAGACGGCTTCTGACTTACAGATCAATGTATTCGAAGCGAAATGGTTGGTGGTGATCTTACGCAATAAAATTTTATTGACATTCTGCGCAAATGTGCTTGAAGTATTGGATACTCCAATATCTGCGAGAATAGTTTCAGACGATTTGTACATTTCACAAGACGAATTGCAACTCGTTGATCTTAATTCGTAAACTTATTTTCAATAATTTCCCTTTCGCAAGTAAGCATCATTTCCTCCCCGAGGATCTGATGACGTCGTGTTTGCAGGTATCTAATTACTTATAATAAAACACACATTTAAGAGAATAAATGCACGTTTGCTCCGATAAAAGCGTAATGACTGAAAAATTAGAAAAATTCTTTTTGTTTGCGCGTTTCTGTTCAGTTTATTTTTAGTATTTTACTTTAAAAATTAAAAGTTTTATAAATTGAAAAAATACTTAGTTTTGTAATTTTTTTTTTATAAATCAAAATTATACAATAGCATTTTTGTAGTTTAAAAATAAAAACTACTACTATTTTGCAATTTTGTTTATTAATAAAACATTACTGCAATCACAGAAAAAGTGTTACGAGTTGCATAATCCTTGAAAAAATTGCATTTAACTATCGCATAAAAATACTGTGAAGTCCTCTTCGCCAACTGTGTAGCCTACAAGAGGAAATGGACGTGAACCACGAGACACTGTCGTTAACTGAACTCGGAGCACTTGTGAATGACATACTGGAGCCTCGGCACCCGATGAACGATTTGTAGATCTCATGTTACCTTTGTTTTTTTGTTCTAGTTTTAACGCTATTATCAACGGTTATTTGTTATTCTGAATACATTTCATCTGCCATTAAATATTAATAAAATGAAAATTAAAAAAAAAAAAAGTCTTTGGATTCAAATCTACTTATGGTTTAGTTTGTCACCTAACGGTTATTTTTCGCATACCAGTCTAACTAGAATGGGACTTAAAAGTGAATTGCAGACCATTATAAACATCCAATGTCGAAGTGGATATCGGACCCAGTAGCTGTTGAATCGATGGCCAGAGTGCTAAATCATTCAACTTACATATCGTCTCTCACAAATATGTGTGTGAGAATATGTATTGTTGAAATATTCCTAAGTTCAAAATAAGGGGTTTTTATAACTAATTTTTAGCTCATTAATGGATGGGGTGAGAAATGTCTCAAAAGACAACAGTTTGTTTATTAAAAATTATGTTAACTATTGAATAACTATTTCTTACCAACGGATGAAATGTAAGAAGCTGCAAGTATTTATTCCCAGCAAATGTCTTGTTTATATTCATTTTCGATACTACTGCACCATCTACAGCAATATCAAACTGTGAAGTTTCTTTAAAAATATTGCAATCCTTATTCCACCCTATTGATTAAAAACAATGAAATCAATGTCAAAAATAACTTTGCTGAACTTATGATTAAATTTGAAATTGGCGATAAACCTTTTTATTGTTTAATATACGTAATTTTTTTTTTTAATTATTAGCATGGAAAAGTTATCGTTATTATCATTTCCATTTATAGATACACTTTTATTTTAATTTGTATTCATACATTTACAAAATAAATATCTTTAGAATGTTATTCAAAGTATGATATTCATCTCAAATTATAATGCTATAAGTCATGTCGAAAATGCAGGCTCCCAAATCATTTAATTGAAGGATACAATAATGATCCTTAAAAAAGTTGGTTATCTCAGCAAATTTCTTTCAAAATACTGTATTAGGTTATTGAAGTGCGAGATTTGTATACGAAGTGAAAAACATAATATTCTACTTAGTTTAAATAAGGAAACATAAAAATTTCATTTGTGTGGGTATGTTTATTAATTACTGTGAAATTGTAGTTTTTATTTGAATTTATTTTGTATTACAAAGATTTTCTATTTTATTATTGCTCAAGATTTAAACTAAAAAAATATGATTGACTTTACAATTTGAGAAACTGATGTGCTTTTTATATGAAAATAACTTCGATGCAAAATTGAGTATTCCTTGGTTTGGTGAAAAATTTGGCGATAAATTTAATTTATCTTAGTTTAGCTCTTATCGCCCATCTTGTTTGTCACACATTGGCGCGTATTTTGGCTTAAAAAAAAATAATTCGCAAGACTTACCCGATTATAAACTTTTACTCCTTAATCTATAATTCATATGCAAGTTAAGTTTTCTAACTTATTGAAAGAAAATTTTCCTTTTGTAGTGAGCTTAAATAAGAAAATTTTTTGTTACTTTAATAGATTGATTGAAGGAACTTGCACATGTTTAGAATAATTAGAAGATTATTAAGTATTTCTCTTGTCTTGGCTTAGGAATAGGACATCACTTTTTAGTCTACTAATTTACTGAAGTTATTATACTCTATAAAGTAGGATTATTTGGGAAATCTATTTTTTCCCTCCTTTATCGTATTTATTTAAATTTCCATCATTTTATAGCTTTTTATTTGTATGTGTATATAAAAATCTTTGTTCAGTCTTGTACAAGTGCCTGAAAATTTGTGAAGAAATGAATTGCAAAATCTATTATTCCTAACTTTTGTATCCCTATATTACAACTTTGCTCTTCAACCATTATAATGCAATGCATGTCATAGTATTTGCAATATTGTACATAATTTAAAAATTATGTTATTCTTCGCTCTATCATATCGAACATTTTTATTTCAGTACATATGTAATTCTAATTTTTATAATTTCCATTAATTGCCTTCCTTGTTGAAATTCTAAATTATTGCAAAAATGTTTCTCTTTGTTTCTTCATCTTTGTGTTATGTGATTTATGGTTTTATGCACAGTTTTCCACGATATGTAATTATCATTTAATGTCATAATCTCTTCTCCATTTTGGTAACATTGTAATGCATACTGTCTTTATATTTAAGCACTATTTTATATAATGTGAACCATTTACCACTATTGTTATGACTGAATACTAAGTTTTACAAAATTGCAGCATGTTCACAATTTCTGTAACGTAACTTTCAATTGTGTGTATTTCAATCTGGTTAACATCTTTCCAATTACTTTACATTTAATTGAATTGTGTCGGTAATATGTTGATTTAATTTTTTTCCTCGCGTAATTTAAATTTTTCCAGGAGCATCCAATCAAACTAGTAGAACTCCATTACACTCCATTAGGAATTAGAAGTTCGCTGGTGTAAACATCCACTTGTACAATGTCACTGCAGAACAAGAAGTTGGTTTGGTTTGTTTGTCGATTAACATTCATTTCTTGCACACCAGGGCTAATTAGATCGGGGCCTATGGTTTAAAGTAGATTCCAAACCACTACAAATATCCATACCCAAGGTGGGATTCGAATCCACGAACTGTTGAACCAAAGGCAAGAACCATTCGGCTGTCAGCTCGGCGCAGAATAGCAAGATATGGGTATTGCATTTCTGTATGTAGGTCTTTCAAGGTTGGTGCTTTGAGGTTTTCCTGGTTTTCTGCTTTGAATGATTGTCATTTTTTTGGTGCAAAATCCATAAAGGACATACTGCGCCGAAAGAAAGTTTAAAATTCTATGAAATCAGAATAAAACATCCATTATAAAATTGGCAAACAAGTTAGTTGCAGTAAAAGATTATAAATTTGAATCTTACTTAAAATTTAATTTGGAGTAAAGAGAATGCGTTATAAGTAGTGCAAAATTCTGATAGTCTTTAAGAAAGCAAAGAGATTTGAATGAGGTATTTTCCCAATCAAGTCCAATAAATTTAAGACAGTGTTGTGGAAAAACGTAAGACGAAGATGGTTAAAATTAGGACATTCAATTTAGATATGATATACAGTTAAAACTGTTTTACAGCTCGAACACAGAGGTGCAGGTTCCTTAAATAAAATATAACTATGTGTCAAACGAGTATGACCGATTCGAAGTCTGGATTACAGCACGTCTGTATGAGATATTACTACAGTTCCGAATGAGATGTTTAACACAGAAAAGTTTGTTACTTGTGCGTATTCCAAGAATTATGCCAAATAGAATGATGATATCGGCATAAAGGGATTGCTTGGTCTATATGGTCTTTACCTTCTTTAGCAGCTAAGTCTGCTAATTCATTGCCAGTAATACCGACATGACTAGGTATCCAGCAAAACAATATTTCGAAACCATTATGAGACATTTCATTTAACAAAACTAAGATTTTATTAATCAGGGGATGAAATTGTTGAGGAAAATTGAGCTGTTTCATAATGCTCATACTGTCAGTATAAATGAAGAATTTGCGGCTGCGAGAGCACTTGATTATGTTAAGAGCTTTCAAAATGGCAACAATTTCAGCAGTGTAAATAGAACAGATTGACGGAAGACAATAACTATAGATATTAGTGCTATAAACTATGCCACAGCCGACGTGTCTTTCTGTTTTTGATCCATCAATAAAGATTGGGAAGTAATCATGAAATTGATTCCGATGAATACCATAAATTTGTTTGAAAATTATGGGATCAGTATGTTCTTTGCTAAATAGAGCAAAGTTGTTTAAACAGCGTATTTGTGGAAAAGCCCATGGGGCAATACTATTTTAGTCAGCAATCTCAACTGGAGTTAAAAGAAGATCAGCGTCCTCTATAAGAGGTTGAATCCTAGCATAAAAGGGAGGAGTGCAAGAAGGGCGAGCGTTAAAAAGTTTCTTTAACGTAGAGTCAACTCTAGCAGACCTTAGTGGATGGTTTAGAGTAGAAAAACTCTTGAAATAATTAAGGGAAAGCTTAATGCGTTGTAGTTTTAAAGGAGGTATGTTGCAGTTAACACAGGGACTGTCGACAGGTAAGGTGCTAAACGCTCCACTACAGATACGAAGTGCAGCGTGATGAATAAGGTCTAACCATTTTAAAGCAGACTTTGAAGTTGAGCCATAAGTCTCACTGCCATAATCGATACGGGACAATATAACAGACTGGTATATTCTGCACAATGAGATTCGATCAGCACCCCAAGAAGTATTGGAAAGAACTTTTAGTATGTTAAGAGATCTTTCGCACTTCTTGCGCAAATGTAATATATGGGGCAAGAAGGTAAGTCTTATCAAAAATTACCCCAAGGTATCGTAACTCTTTAACAACAGGAATGGATACCTCATGAAGTTGGATATTGGGATCAGGGTGAAGGCCACGTTTCCTACAAAAATGGATGCAACTGCTCTTACTTGGTGAAATGGTAGCCATTTTTGTCACACCATTTACAGCCATCTGTAGCTGTCGTTCAATTGAACGTATATCTGAACCTTGACAGGAAATCGGCAAGTCATCCATGTAAAGTGTACTTTTAATACAAGAAGGTTTTAATACAAGAAAATACAGATAAAATCTTGGAAATATAAACAATAAGTAATGTTACACTAAGTACAGTACCCTGAGGGACGCCCTCAGTTTGAACAAATGATCTAGACAAAACAGACCCAAAGCGCACTTTAAAACTTTTTTTGTAGGAAGTTTTGAATAAAAAGTGGTAGGTTACCAAGGAGATTAAGGCCATGTAAGGTCCGAATAATTCCATAGCGCCATGTTCTATCGTAGGCCTTCTCAATATCTAAGAATATTGATACAAGATGGTTCCTACGAATGAAAGCGGTTCTAACGTCATTTTTCAAATTAATAATATTTTCTAACGTAGATCTACCCTGACGGAAGCCACTTTGCTGCTGAGATATACACCTATTGTTTTCTAAGTAAAAAACAAGACGGTCATTTACATGCGTTCCATCGTTTTACAAAGGCAGCTTGTTAAGGCTATAGGACGATAACTTAAGGGTCTTTAAGATCTTTTCCTGGTTTTAGGATGGGAATGACTATTGCTTCTTGCCAGATAGAAGGAAAAATATTTTCCTGCCAGATTCTGTTGAAGAGGAACAGGATATTGGTAAGAGAGACTGGTCTTAGATGGCGGAGCATTTGATAAGTAATTCCATCTGGACCTGGGATGGCATTATGGGTCTTGGATAGAGCTTTTTGTAGCTCATACATGTGAAATTCGTAGTTGTAGGACAACAGTGCAGAATTAATAAAATTTATGTTGATCTGCTCAGTACGACTCTTATACTCTTGGAAAAAAGGTGTCTAAGAGTCAGATTTGGACAAACTAGAAAATGCTTCCCCAATTTTATTAACTGCATCTTCGGGAGAAGAATAAACTGCAGTGTTAGTATTCAATATCGGGAAAGAAAATTCTTGGTACAAGCCATTAGCTGCTTTCACTTTTTTCCAAACAAGCTTGCTAGGAGTACTAGATGAAATATTTGATGTATATCGTATCCAAGAGTCCCTTTGACTTTGACGACGAATCTTGCGGGCTACAGCCTTTGCTTTTTTAAAAATAATTAGGTTATTGGTAGTAGGATGTCTTTGAAAAATATTCCAAAACTTTTTTTGTTCTCGGTAGGCTTTTGCACAGGTTTCATTCCACCTGGGTTTCCGCAATTTTTGAGGACGAGAGGAATATTTTGGAATGAATATTTCAGCAGCTTTCATAATAGTATTTGTGGCTTTAATAACAGCATCATTTATATCAGCGTTTGTAATAATTTCTTCAGTAATAATTGCCATTTCTGCAAAATAATGCCTTTCTGGTTTGAAATACGTAAACACATCCATTTACTTAAGAAAATTAAATTACGGAAGAGGAAATTATGCAGCCTAAAAGGCAAACTATGGGTGGAGATTATGCCGTACAACATCTTTTGGCCGTTGGACTATCTTGCAAGTGGAGTCAAAAGTATTTTCTCGACATTTAACTGACTGCTTTTGCTTATGAGTGGATTTGATTCTTGGTAATATTTGATTGCTCAAATAAAATCCTTAACGATGAAATCATGACTTATGAAAAAATTTTATAAGCAGATTGGTTTCATATTCTAGAGCGTTTTCGTAGTTTTCTTTGCTGGTCCATTTTTAAGCAATGTTGTACAAATGTGAATTAATAGAGTATAAAAAAGCTGGAATGTTTGGGTAACTATTAGATGAAGTTCAATCTTCTGAAGATATTAATCAACCCAGTTTAGGATGAAACTGATGAAGGTGATGGTGAATATGAGACAAGCGCTTTAAATAGCAAAGACTGTGAATTAAGAGAATATTTTTGTAAGCAAAAATTAAACAGTTTAGAAGAGGATACAAAAAGTACTCTTAAATCTGATAACGCATTTACCAAAGATTAAAAAAAAAAAAGATTCATATAGTGTAGCGGAAACTTTCAAAAGTCGGAAATTATTTTTCAATGATAAAATCATACGATGTATTAAAAAATACAAATATTTAAATTTAAATTAAAAAAAAGTGAATATTTATATAAATATGAAGTTAAAAGTAAATATGATAAATCAGGCATTAAAAATTTACAGAACACAATGGCATAAAATATTTTTCTTTTTAAGTGTCTACCTTCGTTCAAACTGTTAAAATGTAAAGTTAGAAAAAGTGGACAATTTGGAGACTAAGACTTCAATTAAAATTACTAGAAAACAATCAATATTGGGGAATAGGTAACAATTGATGAGCAGTTAATGAAAAATTTCACTGGCGATGGTTTTCTCGTTAATATACGTTCATGCAAAATATGGGATGAAAATATTTGCTTTAGTCGATTTCAAGACATTTTATGGCTGTAATATGGAGATATACGGAAGACAACAGACAGAAGGTCCCTCTAAGAATAATTGTTATTTGAAATTATAAATAATTTCTGTACACCTTTGTCTGAATTTGGCAGAAACACTACAATGGTGATTGGTATACAAGCTGTCTTATAGCGAAAGAACTTTTATCTAAGAAATTAATCATTGTTGGGTTTTCCAGTTGGAAGATTACAATCTAGGGAAATGTTTTCCTTTTTCTATTAGTATTACGAAAGAATAAGACACTGGTATTGTAAATTCTTGAGAAATTAAAATGTGTCGCATTTTTACGCACTATGCAGCAAAATGTCATTGACGAAATTGATAAGAAAAAAATATTCAATTTCATAATGCAACAAAAGAGGTGGATACAGTAGATAAATGTCTACATCATCTACAGCTTAAGAAACCAGTAGCTAATGGTTGTTTCTTTAAGTTTTCATTGATCACGGAAAAAAATGACAGATCTATTCTAATGCCAGCAAAGAAAGAAAGCAATACTGAAAATAGACAACTCCTTGAAAACTTGTCATTATCTTTCATGCAGCCACATATAAAGACAAGAACTATGCAAATGTTTCCTTGATTTAGAAATCATATCTGTGAAAGTGACCTCAAAGATGTTTCAGAAAAACCAAATTACCAATGTATTAAATATTCAAATTCGAGAATAATAAAAATGCAATTTCTTGCACAAAACACGATAATTTTAATGGGAAAATCCTTCATATGTTTACCAGAAGCAAAAGTAGAGTCAGAATTTTTAATGAAAGTATGAAATTCTTTTTTTAATTTATCTGTATATTTTTAAGTATAGAAAAAACACTCAGATGAATTTTAGTTTTATAATTAAATGTGATAATCATTGTTCATAATGAACTTTTTTTAAAATTTATAATAGACTATTGTTTTTTTTATAAAACTTGTTGGGATGAACCAGCAACACTACGTGACCTCCAACGTTGTCAGGTGCGCACTTTCTCTGCTGGATTAAGAATATTCTAATCAATAATTTGAAATAACAGTTAAATATATCCATTTAATATTGAACTTCTCGCTCTGCGGGTTAAACATCGATAGATCAGCAACCTAACTTGTTTTTTTATGCATCGCTGTGTACATTTAAATAGTTGTTTTTGAATAAAACGTATAATTTTCAAGCAAATTCCTAATATCCGAGTATCTGCTGAAAATTTTTTTATAATTCGAAAAACTATTCAATATGCATTTAATTTTTGAAGTAGTTTCAATAATGAATTTTGAGAAGCTATTTTAAGAACAAAACTAATTTATTTTAATCAGCAATGCAAGATGAAAAACAAAAATTTTGATGTAATGACTCTTAATTTAAATCTTTGCAATAAACTATAGTTATAAGTAAAACTTTATCATTATTTAAATGCAAGGAAAAAAGAACTTATCCTTAGATAACAAACTTCTAACAATGAGTTTAAGATTATGTTTGTAAGTAAAAAAAAATTTGATGATTATTAATACCGTTGAATCTTACCATGCAATGTGTCATTCCACAACCATAGAAAGCCAAAGTTTTTTGCTTTTAGTTCCTGTAAGACAATCAATACTCTCTGTTGTAGTTGGTTGATCGTCAAGTCTGAGGTCAATGGAGGGACGATTCCTTTTCCAGAATGCGGACATTCTCGAAATTCTGAGTTTTGAATTTGGAGTAAGAAACTCACGATATTCGATGGGAGGTAAAAGCCAGTTTCTTCCCCGTTCTCGAAACGCAATGGAACAAATGTGAAACTGAAAACAATTGGAGACTAAATGAGACATCTATAATGTAAATGGAACAATTCTTAAAAGTATTTGAAATATATTAGAGGTCATTTCTGTTCTCAAGACTTCTAATCTGTTGAGTCAATGCAACAATAAAATTTCAATACTGCTTGCTTAGGCAGACAACGTAGCAAAAGATTTTTGTTCCTACTTAGGAAAATCTATAGCATTAGCACAGTGTGTGATTCGCATAAGTGTAAAATTATAGAAATCTAAGAATTCATCAACAATAAAACAGTGAAAAAATACATTAAGTACACATTAGTACAAGAAAATTATAATAAAAACACTTTTTTATTACTGTCTAGAAGCTGCCAAATTATTTTGACACACTTATTCATAAAACTAATATGATGTTTATTATTTTATAGCTGTCTTATAGAAAAGTCATAGTTATTTGATAATTTTCAATAAAAGTTTTTCAACAATATTTTTGTGTCTGAAGACCTATTTGTGTTCTTATTAAATAAAGTATACAATTATTAATTTTATTATCTTTCAAAGAGAAAGCTATAAAATTTAATGTTACATTTTATATTTTTCTTAGACTTGAAGTGGAGACCGTTATAGTGAAAAATTAATTTTAAATTCTTCCTGTATGTGGATTCATATGAGAATCGATGTAAACAAATTCAGAGCCATTAATCTATTGTAAATTTATGTCCTAATCTTATCAAAATGTTTCCCGAGTAAAAACGCTTTATTTTCAAATTCAATATTAATTCATTTATCAGTTTTAAAGTTTGCTTCTGTACTCAAATATACATTTAATTATTACTATTATTATTATTATTATTTTTGGATTGTTTTGTTGGTCTTACACTCGACAATCGACGAGGTGGCAACTTTTGGTTTTGGTAAAACAGTTTGTGATTCCCACCTTTGAATTAAATAATTGTAGTGACTCAAATTCCATTCTAAACTGTTGTTTTGGTTCTAAATAGTTTTTGTAAAAGTTAAACACACAAAAGATACTGTAATATGCAAATGATTAATTTTTTCAGGTATTTCATTGTGAAATAGACAGCGGTAATGACAGGTAAGTTTGTATATTGTCTACAAATTGCATTTGAGCGTTTTTTGCCTGTTTAAAGTGATACTTGTAAAGAAAATTTAATGGTAAGTTTCTATCTTTTGTAGAAGTCGAATTCTTGTAGTCGCTTAAAAGAAAATTATTTGAAGATGCTTAATGCAACAAACTTTCTGCAGGGAGACTATAACGTCGACTAAACTTGACGCTATATTATAGATATGAGTATTTTCAATTATACTATCAACGACGATTCTTGATGCTGAAATGACATGATCTTGTACTAAAGGCAAATCCCTGTTTTGCCATTAGTGTTTGGTGGCATCATGGAAGCACTTTAATGAGTACGAATTCAACATACTGTGCCATCGTAAATTGAGTGGTTTTAAGAAAAGCAATGGGATTCATCTCTGATGGGCTGCCTCTTGTTTACATTGATGGTACATTGAACTGTGGTCACTGCATTGATGTTAAGACTTATGGCTCTATCTTTCATTCGAACGTTCCAAAATGCTGTTTAAGTAGGACAATGTGTAACTGTTTCTGGGTTCTATGATATAAAAATGTCGATCTGCAGATCCCGTTATAGATTCTTGAGTCCCATAATGATGGAAAACGTCTTGTCATGGGTCACCATAAGCCAATCACAATTTAGGAGGTGTGATTTCGTGAATTTGCATAGGAAGCTGTACCAGTACAAGACATCGTATTTGACTCAATGACTAGACATATAAGTGCTGTTGCTAAAGATAGTCCCCTAGTCTCTATCTTCCAGGATCTATATTTATAAAGTTTCCTATATTTTCAGAATATTTGTCTAACAAAAGAATCTCATTTATTTTCTTTCTCGTTCTTCGTTATTTATATTTCTTTCTCATGCAGTAAATTTATTAACTAATGTATTTTTAAATAAGTACTAAATGTGTACTTTCTTTGTTATTTATCATTTCATAGCATTTTTGAAAGTCTCAATTTTTAAAATATGTTCATTCTCTATTTGATAATTTCATAAAATTATCAATTTGTTACATTTATAATAGATTTAATTGCTTTATTTAATAACTCAATGGTGTAGTTAATTAGTTTATTCGTCTATTTTTTAAAAATTTGAATTCTGAATGACAGCAAATAACCACTTCAATAATTTTATTCACGCATTAATGAACTGAAATAAAAGATGTGATAATCATTTAATCAGCATCTTTTAATTACGAGTGAACTATTAGAAAAATAGATTTGGAATCGCTAAATTTTTAAATCTTTATAACACATAATTCTTTGGGAAAATGAAAAATTTTAGAGAAAAGTTAATTGAATTCAGCTGCAATTGCTTTTCCTAAGACTTAAGTTTTAATTCATGGAATATAGTGGATTTAGTCCAATTTTTATTCACATTGGCAGAAACCTATTATTTATATAATATGATTTATAACTGTGTGTACAATCAAAGAAATGGCTTGTTTAGTATCAGATAGAAACCAGAAAAAGCAAAAATTTGGTTTAGTTTCATGGTTCTATCTGATCTTAAACCTACGGTTTTAAATGGATTTCCAAACACTACAAACATACAAGCTAATTTACTAAGAACTTCATTTAAATTAGAACCATGTCAAATGGACGCATATCCGTTGAGATAAGTACACCACATACAGACTTTCCATTTACCAAAACTTTTAAAGAAAATACTTCAATGTAATTACTACGCTCAACAAATTAAATTCAGGGCAAAAAATAATGAAAAAGACGATAATTTTTTGTAATTTTTGTGAAAACTTTAAAATCAGCCAAAAGGACAAGTAATGTTAGATTAAAACTGTTTCAATGAGACAACACAAAGTAGTACTAAACTTCAAAATTCAGGTTTAGTACTGTTGCAAGAACTTACATCTAAACATTAAAACTGGGATGTAAAACTACTTAATTTCAATTTTGAAGTTTTTAATTGTTTTTCTTTTATTAGTTTGTGATGATTAAAAATAAATAAAAACCAAAATGAAAAGATGTACAAAAAGACAAAGGTAAAAATAAAATTACTTTTCAAATGCGAAATTTCGCGTAAAGAGTCCATCTCGAATTCCAAATTCTTTTGCTGGTACTTTAGGACTCCAAAGGAAATTTCCTCTGTCGAAAAACACTACCACTTGGATAGTTATATTTAATCGATAGTAGAAATATTGTGTATCCCGGAAATCTCCACTTGTTTCCTCCGCAAAGTGACGATCAAACATCCACTTTCGGGATCTGGAAAACTTGTATCCTAGTTGCACTGTTTTGTTCAAGGAAAACTCCTAGAAAAAAATTAATATTTGAAAAAGTATATGCCAATATTGCATATTTTCCAGTTTTATTCATCTCAATAAATTTAAAATAAATTTACAATAATTACTAGAAAATTTGATCTAATATGCTCAATAAATTGAACATTCAAACAAATTAGATATTACCAATTTCTAAATATTAATTGTATTCGTTTTAAAATATCTCAGACTTATCTGAAATTGTATTAGATAAAAATTTAGTATATTCTACTTTAAAAATGGCCTTTATAGTGACTTGGCGAAAAAGATTTCTGGAAATTTTCATCACCGAAGCTCTGGGATCAATACTAAGCAAGATAGTTTAGAGCCTTCTAGAAATTTTGGCAAAAGTCTTATATTTTCCCTCCAAGTCTGGGATGAATATTGCAACCCGACATGGAAGAGTTATTAAAGTATATTGAAATGCAATTAAATATAGCAGTTTATTTCAATGAAGTATTCAGTTTGGATTATTTTCATGAAGACTCAAGATTAAGAACAGCCACGCCCTACTTTTGTAGTGACGTTTTTCTATCGGGGCAACAGACTTCCTTTTCCACTCTTTTTCAAAGACTATTATGCAATGGCCATTGTCTGCAATACAGGAAGAATGAATTGAAATCTGATTGGAACTCAGGTCCTATGTTCAAGAGTCAATGAAGATGATCAGACTTGAATGGTAGTTTAATGCAAAAGCTGTTGTCTGTCTTGAGGTATATATATATGACTAATATATATGTGACTAATATGTTTGGAAGCTGTTTCCTGTTGTGTTAGCTGCATTGGAACTGTGTAAATGCGATTTCTATAGCTAGAATATCCTATATCTCGTTGAATTCACTATGAATAAAAGCATTGTAATTTTTAAGAGATTGTTTCATCAACTCTCAATTTGCACGAACCTTGAAACGCTGTGCCGTATTTACTCCTTTTCTGGATTTCAGGCTAAAACCTTCAAGTGTATAAGCTGGTATCATAAAATCTAAATGACCGGATTTCTTACTATATTTAATTTCCCCCGAAAGACTGAATTGTATATAAAAAGATGAAATAAAAAACGGTTGCAAAACAGTGTAATTTTCCTTATCTCAATGACGAGTTTAAGAAATTTATTATAAATTTATTTTAATAAATTATCACTATTTTTTGGTGATTTTGTATGCTATCCAGCTAAGTGAACAGTACCAAAAATTACTTGGATGAATTCAAGTAAGTAGTGTTTATAATTCATTTTATGAAAATAACAAATATTTGCAGAGCTTCTGAATTATTTAATGATAATGAATTATTTAATTCACTAAACTTTGTTATTAACACCACAATGCATTATCCTATCACCAAAAGTTAAAATTTGGCGAAAAAAGTGATAAATAGATGTTTATTTTTTAATGGCTAAAAGAAGTTATTTTAGCAGTGAGGAAAAGTAAAATTATTTGTCCTTAAAACTGATGACATATTACAAAAATTCGGTCATCAGCATTATGATCTCATCATACAGAAAATAAATTAAGATTTTTGAAGCTCTGAAGTTTTTAAATTTGTTTTTAAATACTTTAAGCTCAATAATATAAACGTCTTCCACAGAAAATATTGCTTCCTTACTTTTTCGCATAAATATTTGGTATAACAAAAAATTTTTTAGCAGTTCAAAACTAAAAATTACCATTAAAGTGCAGGAAAAAAGATCAAAAACAAATTTTCCAGAAAGTTCTTGTACAAGGCGTCCTAATGCTTTTCTATAATTGATTTTGCGACCTTGATAATAAGCTTCATGTGTCTATTATGCAACCACATCTCTCAAATTGATTAATGTTTGGATCTTGAACAGTTTGGCAGATTTTTTTTTTTTTTTAAGGTATTGATTTTTGATTGTAAGCAAACAACAGTTTTTGTTCAAATCAGTAAAAGTTGTATTGTAGATTCCATAAAAATGTGCAAGTATGTTATTCAGTCGTGTACTTATGTGTGTTTAAATTTATTAACAGGCGTGAAAGTTTAGTAAACTAATACACACTAGCCAATGAATAAGAAACCCAAGATCGATATTTTAATGGGCCGTCTTTTGTACGCATAACAATGTATTCATCTATATATTGAATTTATATCCTTTTGGAATGCATTTATGTTCAGAAAATATGTATTGACTGTGCAGGTTTTTTTTTTTTTACTTTTTTATTCAAATAAAAATATTTTTAAAGTGCTGCCTTTTGAATACGTCTATTAACTGTATATATTTTCCATAGAGTTCAGATCTGTGGTTGGCCAGGAAAACTTTTGAAAGACTGATGTTCAGCAAACCAATTTCGAATAGTTTCATTATCGTCCATGAAGTATCTATCAACATTGAGGTAAAGATGCCATATTGCAAATTAAATCATTTGATCTCCCACTATATTTATCTTTCCCAACATACTTTTATGACATTAGAACATGTGGCCGATATATTATAATACCTTCTTTCAAACTCTTGAATGTGCGAGTAAGGCTAGATGGATCCATGAGTTGGGATTCTCACCAAATTTTATGCAGTCTTCCATCTGCAGAAAATAACGTGCAGCGTGATTCATCTGACTGCATTAACAGTATTCAAAATATATAATCTTATTTTATAGCAAAAAATATTTCCTTTCGTCCAGAAATGAGTAGTTTTTTTCAGGCATCCGACTATGAATTCTTATCCTCTGCAATTTTCTATGCATGATTCGAGCTGAAATGAGGTAAGTGCCTTGCTTTGAACCACAGTAAAGTTCCTGTTTTCAATACAATTTGTCGAAGATTACGCCGATCAAGCTCTTAAAAAACTGATCGAATCACAGCTACATCTTATCAACGAAAACTAAGAGTTCTATTCTAAATTTTGATACTGAATAAGTATCATTAAATACCATTCAATATAATCTCTCACACATACACTGGTTACATTGGTATCAAAAGTAATATTAAATATTTTTTCAGTGAAACTATTCGCATTTTCAAACACTAGAGTATAAAGAATACTAGATAAAATTGCGAGTTTGTTTTTAAATTAAAAAATTTTCCAGCTTTTAATAACGAAGTAGGGAATATAAGTGCGTATGCTCAATTTTCTAGTTCTAGGGGTGATTCTCAATATTCTTTTAATTTTACTACATCGAACTGAAGAATATTTTCCACTATTTCAAAATTTCCCATCTTTATTTTCCTCATTTTTTGGACTTTTAAACCAAACATTAGATATTGGAAATCCATTTCTAGAACTGAAACGTAGACCCCATAAAAAATTTCGCAATAAATCTACATAAATGAGTAGAAATTAAAGTTATTTTGTTGGTTTGGTATTCTATACATTGTTTTGACACACAAGGGCTAATTTAACGGAACAACAGAATTTTAAGCGGATTTCGAGCCAGTAAAAATAGTTATGCCTGAAATCGAAATACGTACCATGAATTACTAAACGAGAAGATAAAATAGTAACCAACCATTCATCTGCCAACTCGGCCAAAAAATTTAGAATTTGATAGTGTAATTAATGTATATTTCGCATAAAAAAATTACTGCTGGTCACTAATGTTTGATATTGAAATCAAATTGATGATTTGAATTAAATGTCTCATTGATGAGGAAAGATATTTTATTTCGATGTATTAAATTAATTTTTTCAACCCAAAAATCTAAGAAAAAATATTACCTTGATTTTTTTATTCCCTTACAGTCATTTATTGTGCCATTGCTTATTTTTCGAAGCAATATGTATGGTACTTACAAGGACTCCCATTGATTAGATCTGTCTGCAGCAGGTATAATAGAAAGTTAAAGGTGCATTGCACATAACTTAAATTTACTATTTAATCTTGATTGGTTAGAGTTTTGCATTTAGCTTATGATTTCAGTCACTTGCCTGATTCAAGATTTTAGAATCCTGAGTCTTGATACCAAATGTTATTAGATCTGGATATCCTCTCAGCACATGAGGTGTCAATCCACTTGATATTAAATTGTATTTGTAGAAAGGAGACAACATGCAAAAGAGAACAGATGGTTCCAGGAGCACTGGTCTAACATTCAAAGAGTGCATAAGATTTTTGAAGTCTTCTATCGCCTTGTAGACAGGATGAATAAATGACTTCGAAGAATTGATGACCTTGAATGTACGAAAAATTATAATTAGTAAAACAGTTCTCATATTTAAAAATTGAATTGACAGATTTGAAACAAATTTAATTAAGTTACTTGCATTAAACTTATATTGGTACAGCAATAAAACAGTTGAATTTGATTGCACAAGGAATAGCAAGTTACGTTAGGATCTTCTCTCAGATGGGCTTATAAGGTTTGGTTTGTTTGTCGCTCATTGGTCATTTTTTGCACACGAAGGCTAATTAGACCGGGACCTACGGTTTTTAAAGTAGATTCCGAACCACTACGAACATCCATACCCAAGGTGGGATTCGAACCCACGAACTGTTGAACCGAAGGCAAGAACGCTAACCATTCGAAATGGCAGCTCGTCCAGTTCAGCTTATATAAGCTTTATCTTTGCTTGGAGTAGTAGTTTGAGACCCATTTACATATTAAATTTAATTTAGAAAAACATGACCATCCAAATAATGTTTCCATCAACTTTTTTTTTTTTTTTTTGAATAAATTGAAGGAGTATGAGGATCAGCTTAAGCGACTGTTATCTGTTTCTGAAATGTTCAATCGGAAAATCTTAATATCCCCTAGCATCTCAGATATTTAAGGGTACACATAGCCTTTGGTGGATTTTTGGTGTTTTAAAGGGTAATTTGTTCTCAATGGCTTGAATAATTACTAATTAGGAGCTTAAATCATAGAATTTTAAACATATTTTTTCCACAGTTATGTTACTATTATATATGGAGATAAAGCGATTGTATCATGTCAAATTTTCAAACAAAAATTGAAATGAAAATTATAAATTCCGTATCATTTATGTAAGGTTTGTGATTTCACAGGATAAGACTATCTGAAGACTAAGGATAATTCATAACTAGTGCATTTAGTTCATGAATTATTAATGAGATTTTTGTATTTGCTATCAAAAGTTACTGAATACCTTGAAATTATTTTAATAATTCTGATAAGCTCATACTTTTAGTTTAAAAGTGTAAAAATGCTTATAAAATATTTAAAGTAGTGTATGTGCGAATATTTTTTTCTTTTAAAAGTAGTCCAATTGTTCCAAAGGAAAAAAATGAAAAAATATATACCTTCGAAGAGAATTAATTTAGAAGAGCATCTCGTGAAATATTGAAATCAGATTTTTATGTAACACTGGATACTAAAATTCCACAAATACTTTCGTATATATATATAATCTTCCAGTTTTGTGTGTGTTTAATATTTATTAGTAATTTCCTCTACAAACAAAACTAGTTTCAAATGTTGCCAATTTGTCTCTCGTAATATTGTAAGTAGTCTTTATTGAGCAATTCATAATCAGCCATAAATCAATGAAATTTCACCTCCTTCAATCAAGTTAAATTCATTAAACAGATATCTATTTTTAGTGTCTTTTGTTTTAAAAGTATCTTTAAAATGTAATCATTATCAAGTAAAGTAAAAAAAATCGAAGTTATATAAAAATAATTTTTGGAGGAATTTATGAATTTCTTAGTCCATACAGAAATATTTAAGTATTCTTTGAAATTCCCCAAAAAACTGTAGAAAAATAAAGTTAAATGCATTTGTTTTAAATGAAATATCTGGATATAATGACACAGAAAGTTAAATGATAGTATAATTTTCATTATAATACTCGAGGATATATATTAGAATAGAACCTATGTTTTAAAATATATATTTCGCACCCTTCTGATCCAGAGGTGGGAATCGAATGCACGAAATGTTAAATCAAAGGCCAGAGCGCTAAACATTCAGCTATCATCTCGGCTAACCCCTGATTGTAGATGGAGACTCGATTCAATGAATAGAAACTACAGCTAGAGAGTTGATAAACTGATCAAATAAGTCAACTCGCATTTGATCAACATATCAAATGTCATCTAATGTGTGTAAAGACCTGTAAGTAGGTAATGGTAAATAAATTTATCTGTTTTTAAGAGGGAAATGCAGCAAATTAATTTTCTTATATATTAAATGACGCTTATTTAAAAGTAGCGTATAGAAACTGTAGAATGTATGGTTATCCAATCAGAAATCATATGAAAAAATAAATATTGTAATTTATGTAAATTTCACAATGATATACACAAGATTCAAGTTTACACACTTAAGCAGTTTGGGCTTAATGGTGATAGTTTGCACACGAGGGTTAGTTAGACCGGGATCTATAATTTAAAATGGATTTGGAATCAATACAAACATCAATGTCCAAGAGGGGGCTCAAACCCACGAACTGTTGAATCGAAAACCAGAGCGTTAACCATTCGAATGCCAGGCCAGGTATATAATTAAACAGAGAAACTCAATGCTTATTTTCTATTAAAGTGACGTTTATGCTGAGTATTCTTTCACTATTGATTAGAGTAGCTCAAGGAAAGAAAGCTCAATCTTTTATGAATTCGATGTTTTGTAAGAGTTCTAAAATATTTTACCACGCTGGGTATTTTGTATATGTGATTAAAATAGTAAAAGGGAATATTTTGATAATTATTTATTTTAGAAGAGATTAAAAGATTTTATTTATGAAAGCCTGTCCAAAATTTTAAGCGCTCTTATTTGCAGTAAAAAGTGTGAAAATTTAACTGTCAAGTTCTGTAATATAAAAAAATAGCAAAGTAAAAGAGGAAAGGATAAATTTAGAACAAATAAAACATGACTTTGTATTATTTGATGACTAAAATAATATTTTTGGAATTTAAAGTAAAAATTCATTTTATCGATTGTAAGCTGACGATTGGTTAGAGATTAGGTCACAAATGATTGTGGCATTTAAAAGGTAATAAAGAAAATATAAAATACAAATGAGCGAAATCGTAAAGAATTTATAAAATAACAAAACTTTTAACCATGTTCACTTCTATCAAAGTTATTAGATCGTTTGATAAGAGTTCCGGATGTTTCAGAATACAAACTTCAACAGTAGTTAATGTTTCCTCGGGCTATAAATTTTAAAATGCCTCACAATTTCTGTTATCAAAGAACTTTATATCTTTTCACCGCTATTAGAAAAGGAGAAATAAAACTAACAACTCCGATATGTTTGTTACGGTTAGTTAAAGTGACCCAATTTGAAGCTTTATAGTCACTTTATAATCACGACTAATACGACCAAAACCTAAGGTTTATAACATAATCTAAGCCATTACAATAATTCATATCTTAGTAGGATTCAAACAAAAAAATTTTCTTGATTTATTTGATGACTTCACGGTTATTTTTTTTTTTACAAACGATGCTAATTAGTAGATTCGGAACTATTATATAGAATCTACGTCCGAGATTGGTTTGCTGCCCAGTGGTCATTGCTATCACATATAACGGCAAATTAAATTGAGAGTTAAGTTTAAAGTAGATTGTGGGCCATTACAGACATCCGTGTCCGATGTATGATTTAAATTTACAAACTTTTGACTCTAAGGACAAAGACACCCAGAGTAATGGTAAAAGTAACCAATAATTGAACTGAAGGCCAGAATGCAAATCAGTCAAAGTATTGAAATAAAGGTCCAAGTACTAATTTTTCATGTACCATTTCTTAAAGCTTATAGCAGTCAGAAATAATAGCTTTTTTTTTATAATGCCATTTACCATACAAGGACACAAATTGCGTATTTCAATTGAAGAACTCATTAAAATATGACACACACACACTACATGAAACATTACCTATTAATATTAAAGTTAATAATTGTTAGAGAAATTGCAGGTAAATCGTTAAGACATCGAACAAACTGTTCAAAAACATGAAAAATAATCTCTCAAATATCAAAACTTAGAAAAATTTGCTATAATGGATTTTAAAAATAAAAATTTAGGATGAAATCTAATCATAAAAAATTTAATGGAAATTGCTGTCTCTAGGTTTTATATCTTATTCCATCAAAGACTGACTTCTCTTTAAGCATATGAAGTCCAGTTTTAAGTTTCTTCATTGATTAGCCAGTTTACTGTTAATATTGCATTATGAATGCAAATTCGACCAGAAGTAATGTTTTTAAGTAAATTCCGTACCATTGAGAACTTATAGACTCAGAATTCCCGAATTATGGAAATGTAAATTACTATGCCAGCCATTCAACTTACAGCGCTATGTTTCAGAGACAAAAGGTTTCGACCATAAATCTCACTAAATACGTTGCTCTGCTTCTTTGATGGACGAAATCTTTTCTATCTTTATATACCATCTCGCAATTTTTCCATGGCTTCCCATTTCTAGGTCAACATCCGAGATCTGTTACTTTTAGCAATGCACACATTAGTAAAGAAAGGTTACTGTGCTAAATATTTGAACTTAACCAATGGCCTCTTATTATGACACTAACCAATTGCAGATTCCCTTATTTTCCAAGTCATTACAATCCACAAAGTTCATAAAAACTTTCATGACTCACTTATTCAAATTTTAAATTATATTTTTGATACGAGATGGCGCAGTCACACATACACAGAAAATTTGTGAATCTTATAAATACAGTTTCAAATAAGAGATACTGACTTCTACTCTTAAATAATGCGGAATTGTAGAGTAGACAATTTTTATTTCGATATTATTGAAAATTTTATGAGTTTCTATCTTCATTTATGTCATTTGAGGTATTTATGTCATAAAATGTCAACGCAAGACATTAAACAACGTATTTATTGGATTAATTTTTAAATGTTTTAGTATAAACAGCTGCTTCATAAAAGAATGATTTCAAACATTTGTCGATTATAAGTGGCTTTTGAAGGAAAACTGGCAGGAAGCAGAAAGTTTTACACCTTAAGAATTAAAGATTAAAGCCTTGAAATGTGACACAGAAAACATTTTATAAAGTTACCTTCAAATCAAAATAATTTGAAAAGAAAAAATACTTTAAAGGATATTCAAGGAGCAAAAATTTTAATAATATAGATGGAGACCTTCTAATCTAATTTTCGAAGGTTCCACTTCTAGAAGTATTTTTTCTGACCCCCATTTTTACAATTTTAGTCTCATTTAGAAGGAAGTAAAATAGAACTTTCTCAATGAATTTCAAGAAATGACGATTATTTTAGTATACTTCTCTAAAAATGAACTAATATATCAGTTCATTCCCAGTTTTACTGACATTACCTTAACTCAGAAATATGTATCTACTTATGCTATAAATAATACAATTATACTAGATTTTCAAATATATTGCTTACTGTTAAATTGCGGTAAAACATACATCAAATGATATTAAATAAAAAATAATATGAAACTCTATAAAAGAAAATTTGTGAAAATAAAATTCTATAATTAACAAACTATGACATGGTGAATAATCTATTCCAAGTCTTAAAAAAATCCATTAAATAAATTTTTATTTGTAATTTATCAAAGTTTTTAGAATTTTTGATAAAAATCACGATATTTAAGTTTTTATTTATTTATTTATTATTATTTATAAAATATGAAGTTTGTAAAAATTGAGTTAAAGTTTGAACGTTCTTTGCAGTTACGAAAGTCATCATAGGTTAACTATTTGAGACACTAGAAGACCTTTCAGAAAACGACTCTTAAGATTTAAAGTGGAAAAAGCTTCAACATTAAAGTAACCGTTAATAACATCTGCAAGCTATAAAATTTGGATTTATAGTTTTATAAAAAAGAATTTATGAAAACAAAAAACTAGCAACATATTTGTGCTTACAAATCTTGAATCATGTTCAGAATTCATAAATTCAATGTATCTACTTCAGTTTAAGTTTCATATTATGAAACTGTAAATGTACAGTGAGTGTAAAAAAGTAATCGCACAGTACGACAATTGATTTAAAAGAGCGATCCTTTCATAAAAATTATAAACATAACTTCCATTTTAATTAATTGGAAATATATAATAGAACACATTTTCACCAGTTTCGCGTGAAATTTACACAAAAATAATTTTATACATGTGTGCGAATAAATATTTACAAAACTGAAACAATACAACTTCTGGTGGTGTAAAAAGTATTCGTATATCAGCTATATATTGACCAACACAATCATAATATTACACTAATATCTTGTAGGATATCCTTTAGCTCGAATAATTGCCTTGAGTATCTTTTGGCAAGGATTCCACCAATTTTGTTGTTATTGAGCTAGATATGGCGCCCCATTTTTGATTAAGAGCTGATTCCAAATCATTTTTATTAGAAATGTCTGTATCTAATATTTTTTATCAAGAACGTCCCATAAATTCTCGATGGGGTTGTGGTCCGGCGATTGAGGAGGCAATTTAATGAACTTTGAGTTATTATATAGTATCCAGAGCTTCCCTATTGTCTTTAGGGCTATGTGCTTGGGGTCGTTATCATGAATGAAAACGTAATCACCACTCAAGCCCATTTTTGTTCCACTAGGTCCTAAATTATTGTTTAAAATGTCAATATAAAATTGATTCATTATGCCTTTAATAATTCATAATGCCTTTAATAAAGACTGATTTGCCCACCCCAGAAGCATTCATACACCCCCAAACAAGCAGATTTCCACCCCAGATGTTTCACTGTTGGCCGTAAATTCTTAGGATGCATTTCTGTATTGCGTTTTCTTCATACCATTCGTCTCCCGCCCAATCCAAATATTTTGCATTTACTTTCGTCTGTAAAGATAATCTTTTTCCAGAAATCTGAACTTTCATTAACGTATAGCTTGGCGAAAGAAAATCACAGCTTTCGATTATTCTCACTAACAAAGAATTTTCGTCTCACAACACGGTCATGCATGCATGCATGGCCGTTTTGTTAGTGCATTTCGAACAGTACTTCGGAGACTGCTGTTTCCATGTTCTTTAATTCTGATGTTAATGTAGGAGCACTTATTTTGGGACCCTTCTTTAATGAAAGTACCAGAAACCGTCTGTCAGATGATGTCAGTAGACATGGTCGTCCAGTGCGAGAACTGTTTTGAACCGTTAGAGTGCCACAAACTTTTTTCATGATTGACTGCACAGAGTTGAACGGGGTCTACCAACCAGATCAGAAATATTATATGATTTACCATTTTTACTGAACTTTAAAATCGGTTCTCTTTCAGAAACACTCGTCTCTTTACTTTTATGACCTATTACAGAATTTCTAGTTTTTCACTACATTAAAATTTCCACTGAAGAACCTTTTAAGTAACTTACAAGATGACGTCAATTAATTACATCTTAATGGCTAAACCAATCACAAAATATAACTAAAATAAACTTGCATTTCCTTTAGTATACGAATACTTTTCACACCACAATATGTTGGATTGTTATAGTTTTATAAATATTTATTCATGTATAAAATTATGTTTTTGTAAATTTCACATAAAACTAGTGAAAATATGTTCTATTATGTATTTATTATTAATTAAAATAGAATTTATGTTTATAATTTTTAAGAATGGATCTCTTTTAAATCAATTGTCGTACTGTAGGAATATTTTTTACACTCACTGTATATCGATAATTCTCAATTAAAAAAGTCATAATTATAAATTCAAGTTTTTGAATGCATCAATTATCAGGATGATTAAATGCATTCCAAGTAAAATATCTAGTCTATATACATATAATATAGATTCATGTCTCATTTCGAATAAAATTTGCTTAATAAAATGGGTGTTTGTTATAATTTGGCGATCTCTAATATCACATTTTGGCAACGTAAGTCAATTTAGTCAGCTGATTTGGTCTGTTTATCACTCAACAATCATTTTCTTCCCTCGAATGTTAATTAGATACCAATCTATGATTTAAAGTGAATTCCGAACCACTACAAGCAACCAAACACAAGGTGGGATTCGAACCCATGAACTGTTGAACAAAGGGCACTATATATTCGGGGGAGCATTAATTTAACTTGGAAGATTAAAGCTGATTCTGTATCATTACAATCAAGTAGGTATTGAACATTCGAAAGTTTAAAATGAAGACCAAAGGGCTGACATTCAAATGTCTAGGTACACTTAAGGGGAAATCGAACTTCCCATGAAAAGCAGATCTGAAATATTGACTACATAGTCAAATGTTTATTTGAAATAAAAAAAATATGTCCTTAAAAACACAATAAAATTTAACTTACACTTGTTTTTTGGGTAGGCGCAGGAGGCAGCCTACTCTTCAGCAGCTGCAGCCTTCTGCTCGAAGACAGGAGGCAAAATGGTCTGCTGGGCGCTATCAAGCATCTCAGAGAATTTTTGTCCAAAACTGAGGAATCTGTTCGCACAGAACTTTTGGTTTTGTACGGGAGATCCTCAATCGTCTCAATCTGAAAGTTAAAATAAGAACATATGTACGTTCTCAAAACATTTTCTTTGGTGACAAAATTCCGATAAAAAGCCTTAAAAATACACATTATTAACTGAAGAAAATTATTTTATAAATATGATTGTAAAGACAATCAGGGCATTTGTAATGTGTCCTGATTTGAGTGAAGTATGATAAAAATGAAAGATTTCTTATTCTTTTATTACATATTTTATAGAGAAAGAAGAGGAAAATAAGTTTTATATAAGAAGTTTCATGATTACATTGATTTAACTAATAAGTACATATATAGGTTGTCAAATTTGTAATTTTTACAGTAAAATATAATTAACATCTGTAAAAATTATAAATTTTCAAATGTGATTCTTTAATTTATTTTTGTCATATTTCGTGAATAAATATTAGTCTATAAAAAAAGAATCAATTTTTGTTTAATCAGGATTTTTTTATTAATTTGTTATGCTTTTAATTTGTGAATGTGTTAATTTTCAATTTGCTTTTTTTTTTATATATTTTCAATTTTGAGTACTTTAATTTCAATATATGCATACTTTCCCGTGCGACTTTGAAAAATTTCGTTTATTTGAAATAAATCTGGTGTAATTGTTACACTTTTTGAATATTAACGAAACAAATTTTAAACAAAATGTCAAACTATTCATCTTCTTCATATTTATTTTCAACATTCAAACTGAATTATTTTATTTAAATATTTTTTTACTGAAATAACACATAGTATCATATTCTGAAAGTAATTAGATTTAAATAAATAAAACCATTTAAAAAATTAAAGGAGATATAAATGGTGCACGCATTTTAATCTAGCTTCTTTATAAAATGGAGTAATTTGGCTGCCAAGCATCACATTTGATTTACATTGTTTTGTACCATTTTCTTGCAATATTTACAATACTAAATCCGGTGGCTTAGTACTTGGCGCTTCTATAGCTTAGATAAAGTCAACTCAGCCTTTCATCCCTTTAGTGGGTCGATAAACTGAGTACTAAACATGCTTGTGAACTAAACACTGGAGGTTTCGCGTTGCATTTAACCTGGACATATGCTTTGCACCCAGGGCCCTAGATCAGCAAAATGGATATGTACATTGCAGGCCTTGGCCCATTTATAGGTTGTGAGCCACATGTTTAATTTATTTATATTACAGAAGAAACAAACAGAACAGATAAATTTGTTGATGCAGCATTCATTTTTTGTTATTTTCTTAATTTGCTTACTTCTCACTCAGCGGTCACTTTCCAAATGAGGTTAGCTGTACTGTGATCTTCGGTTTGAAGTAGATATTAATTTATAACCTGTGTCAATCCATGCCAGCCATAGTAATCAAGCCTTTTAACTGAATAGTTCACAAGTTGTTTCTCAGAATATTACTGTCATCTGTGACAGAAATGTGAATCAAACCTGTAATCTGTTGAACCGAACGCAATTCAGTTTACAGTTCAAAAAATTTTCTGAGAGAAACTTTGAAATATTAAAAATTCTCCAGCGCTTTGTTATTCATATTCGCCAATGCGAAACAGAAATAATCGTTATGTCCTCATTTAAATGGTTTCAACATTAAAAATTTTTTATTTTATTTTTTTCTGAATAAATTGAAATTTTTCTTGTGACGCGATTAAACTTAATCTAAATATTTAGAATTATTCTTAGCTGCAATATCACTAACTCTCTTTGTTCTAATAACTTATCTTTAGAATATTTAGTACAACAAACAGAATTTACTAGAATCAGAAGAAACTTAAAAGCAATCGGATATATTAAAGATTCTTAATACGAGTTATATAACTTATAAACTCTTAACAGAATTTTCAAAATTAAATTTTTTTAACAATTTAACTGAAGGTATATTAAATATAATTGCAAATATTTAAAGGCATTCGATGTTTTTTTTAATTAAATTTAATATGATAATTGATTTTAGAATCCAAAGTTCCAAAATTAATAAAATGAATTTTATATAAGTGTATTTCTGTTTGATGTTAATTGATTTACAGACACATACTGAATTTTAAGAATTTAGAATAAATTTAATTATATGAAAAATAAAGTTTACTTAGATATCTAAAATATGAAAGACAGCAGAATTTTATAGGGAAATAATAAGAAATGTACACAAATAATAAATATTAAAAGTATTAATATTGAAAAATATTAATTATATACTTATTATATACATTTTTAAATTAATTATAAAGTATATAATATGGAATACATTAATGTCTGCTATTATAATATCACAGTTATATATTCATTACAAATTTAATAAAAATTTTATAAATTTTTGGTTTAATTTCCAGTATAAATTCGAATAAAATAGAAATGCTTGCAAAGCTTAGAATGATTTATTATATATGATATAATAGATACAATAAATTAAAGATTTAAAGAGAATACATCATTAATCATTTGTTAAATTAAAAAAATTCTTGCAAAATTAAATTTTTCACTGAAGACTATTTTGAAATTGCTTAGACAGAAACCACAACTATCTATACTAGGAACCATGTCAACACACTATCGAGATTGGTAAATTTCTTATTAAAGTTCGTCAAAAATAATTCTTGTAAATATTTTTTATATTTGCTTTGCACTTAAATTCATGTAATGGCAGCAATAGTACACTTTTTTATTATTTTCCGATCGTTAAATTCTCTTTTATTGAATGGAAACTTTTTCAGACGATTCGAGTTTTTAAAATGTTGTCTGGAATGATGGCAATTCTTGTTTTACTCTCCTGTGTTACATGTAATATCTGAAAAATCAGACTTCAGATTTTTTCCTATTTCCACAGCGGAATGGGCGTGTCAATGTTCTTTGATTTCTGTGTTGATAAAAGAAAATTCGCTAATAGTTTTTATGCGGGTTATAAGAAATCAATCTGGAAGCTTTTCGGACGATAAAACCAGTGTTATTTGATTTGTGTGTTGATTGAACAAAAGAAAATTCGCTGCTAATTTTTATGAGGGTTACCGGAAAAGTGATTTGAAAGAGGAAGTAACTATTTTAAGACTATTTAGGAAGATTTTAAGACTAAAATTTTTAAGTAAATATAACAGACATCGAACTATAAACAAGTGTTTTGCGTCCATGAAACGTATCCTAACATTTTTTGATTACCGTAGCAACTATTCTTCTCTAGATAATTGAGCTCTAATCAAACAATCAAATCGAATTATGGTTTTTTCACATATTTGATATAATTTAAATATTTTACAATGTAATTAAAATCATGTCTGAAAAGGCGATATTAATTAAAACATTACAATTGTAGAGAATTAATTTAAAAGCCTTAAAATAATTAGAAAAACTATTATTTCTGCTTAAATTAGCGTAAATAAATATAAAATAAAAAAAAATAGTTGTATGGAACAAAGTAAGAGTAATTTATTTCAAATATAGGCAGGATATTTTTGAATTGCTAAAAACTATGTCTACAGCAAGAGTTAACTTTTTTAGTTTTCATAAATATTATAGATTAGTTTTATCTAGAAATATAAAACCAAAAATTTATCATTTAAATCATTTGCATAAATCTGATCAATTTAATTATCTCACATTTACTTGGACTAATTATGATTTAAATATAATTTCTCAGCAATTGAATGATTTTATGGCACTTACTCAAGAAAAACTAAAATTACAAACAATTCAATCGCAATTTACTCACATACTTTTTTTCATAGGAGTTTAATCTCAACATAATTGCTCAAATATCTTATTAGATTTTTCTGACAAATAGATAGATATATATTTAATTTCCTAGTTAGTGCAAGACTAAAATGCCTTATTGAAAAAAAAAAAAACTGATATTGGTTCAAATGAAAGCTATCTGCTTAATACATACCTTGTACTTCCTCACGATAGCTGTGTTTATAATCAGTAAACTAGCGCCTGTGATTACGAGACTCAGTAAACCGTACTTCACAAAAACTATAATCAGGCGAGAAAGAATCATTTCAAATAATACGTTTTGTCTATTAGTAATGTTTTATTTTCAAAAAGTTCTTGGATAACAGAATAAAATTCATCATGAGACAATTTCAGATAAATTCCTGTATACTAAGACCTGATCAATTGTAACACGTCAATTCTCAAGCCAATTAGATTGTTGTAAGTTATATTACCACAGTATAAGCTTTTGGAGTTATAGGTTAGGCTATGTTGAAATTCTAAGGAACGTTTCTGGCTGCCTATTTCTGATTATAAATTATACATAAAACATCATCAGTTAGATTTATGATCATATGTTGATATCTAGAGTGCGATAGCTTTGGATTACTTTCAGATAAGTCGTGAAACTTTTACTCCACACCAAAGGTTAGATATTAGACGCAACGAAAGTTAATAGGCAAAGGTTCTTATGTAAGATATGATTTATAGTGTATATGTTAAGTGTCGAACACGACATATATGAGTACATCTTTCTTCATTCATCATGCGCCCTATTAGAGGCGTGTTGAATTAATTGCATTTCCTTCTGTTTTGCTGAATTATAATTGCTAAATAGAGTATATCCTTTCACAATTTTGAATTTTAGTAAAGTAATACAGTTCTCACCAGTTTTACAACTTTCGCTGAAAAGTTGAATTGAATTCTGATTTTGATATCAAACTCATACCTTACAGCGATGACATCATATCAGAGAGTATCAGTTTAGCAATCATACAATGTATCAATAAATATTCTGATTTTTAATTGGATTAGAGTAAAATTTTGAATATCTTATCAGTCAAGAATGATATACCATTAATAACCAAGCAAAACGCTCTATCTCAACAGTTTTCGAATTTTTTGTGACATCAATTACTAAAGAGACGTTTTTTTGCTATTATTTCTGATGCCTTTTATTCACCATCTTGTTGGTAAATAAAAAGGCATCAGAATTACATTTTATTTACCATCATTGTTCCAATCATGGACAAACATATAGTGTTAAAAATAACAAGCGGTTACATTCTTTAAAAAAAAGTATGAGTTGTGGGATAAAAATAACATCCAAAGTGATTAAAAATATTTTGCATGTTGAAACAAGTCCTTGATGAGAAAGGGTCTCAATTTCTCATTACAACACAAACTAAGCATTAAAATTAATTCAGGTTTGTTACGATTTGTTTAATTTATAAAAATAGTATTGTCATAATAGAGAAACTTAATAAATTTGGTGAACTGTTGATCGAAGTGATAATTAGATACGAGATCATGAAATTCCATATAAAATGCTTCAAAAATTGTCTAGAACAACTCATACATTTCGTATTAAAGGTATTATTTGCATACTATTTATTACTTCCTCACCATATTAAATTTTTCTTCCGTCCTAATCAAGCGAAAGCTTTTAAACGCACTCTCTTTATTAATCTTCAACTATTAACATGGAAATACGTTTTATTTGTATATTATGTTAAAATATAGATCATGGTAATTTATAAGGTGCAAATAATTCTTGTGTTTGGTTGTTAGTATGTTTGATACCTGACTTAGCACATTCAACACGGGTCAAGTAACGAATCAGTCTTTTACCGTTATCTTTTTAAAACTTAATGCTTAATTTTGTCAGGACCTCAATTTTAAAGGAGATTCTGAACCCTTACTGACATCAGCGTCAAAGTTTGTCGTTGTTGCACCAGCATACTTCTTTATACATAGCCCCAAGTTGCGCTCTACCAATTCGAGGGAAGAAGTCGGATAAAAGTCTTTGTAATTTAGAAGCAGAGATCAAACAGTAGGATTCCAAATACTTAACCTGCCACTCACAAAGATATCATTTAACATGGAGGACATTGCGATCAGACACATTTAATGAACCCCAAGTCGCCTTTCGTGAACACAATGGATCTTCAATTAAACCGGAATTCGAACTCCCTACCTTCCGATAGCAAAAGCGTCACCCTTAACCTTTAATCCACGAATGCTTGAATCACTCAATTCCAAGCTTGGTCCTGACTTCAGAACGAAGATCATCATGAACGTTAGTCTTCGTTCTGAATTCAGGAACGTTGCATATACAGCAGGGTTTAATACTTCTTTTTTGTGTAATTTAGGGAAACGAACTTTGGATTTCGTGTCGTCTACATCATCTGATCCTAATTTAAGATTATAAGGCGTTGGTATTGCGTAGAGATTTGGGAGTGACAGAAATATACATTTAGAAATATTGCGTTATAAATTAATTTATCTAGTAAAATGCTTTTCCAAAGAAAGTCTCTTTGAGATGAAATTATACAAACCATGATATTAATTAGGAAAACTATAATGTTAAAAATATACAGTTTTTAAACTAATGCCTTTTTTAAATACGTGCTGTCTATTAATGAAAACACCATCAAGATCCTCCATGTATAAATTTTTAAATGTTATAAGCCAAAAAAGTTGCTGCTATTAGAAACGAAACATTCATTTCTTAAAGAAGATATTTTACTAAATCTGGAAACCGTAGGATATATGCAGAATTTTATATAATTCTCCAAGATTGATTTATAGATCTTATATTTTAGTTGAAGCTTATGTTTTATTTTATGGGAAATTATTAGCCAATTGATATAACTTTAGATAAACTAAGCTTCGGAATTACACCCTAAGTAATATGTTTTGATTAAATATGTACCATCATGCACAATAGTATTGAAAATTATTAAGCTTATGTTATTAGCTTAATAATTCTCAATACTATTGTGCATGATGGTACATATTACATATACACATAAAATAAACACATAAAATAAAACATAAGCTTAATACTATTAAGCTTATGTTTTATTTTATGTGAAATTATTAGCCAATTGATATAACTTTAGATAAACTAAGCTTCGGAATTACACCCTAAGTAATATGTTTTGATTAAATATGTACCATCATGCACAATAGTATTGAAAATTATTAAGCTTATGTTATTAGCTTAATAATTTTCAATACTATTGTGCATGATGGTACATATTACATATACACATAAAATAAACACATAAAATAAAACATAAGCTTAATACTATTAAGCTTATGTTTTATTTTATGTGAAATTATTAGCCAATTGATATAACTTTAGATAAACTAAGCTTCGGAATTACACCCTAAGTAATATGTTTTGATTAAATATGTACCATCAGGCACAATAGTATTGAAAATTAAACCAATATAAAATAATTAAAGATGAAGAATTCAAATTTCTCTTTACAATACACTAGTGTGCAAAATTTAAGCTTTTTTCAAATTCCACTTGAAATCATCTGAGAGCCATGGAATTCAGAAATGAGAGAGAGAGAGAGTATTTTGAACTTAAGCGAGGAAAGATTTGTTGCTCAAAATTTATAATAATGTATATAGTATGGAATCAAACAAAATAGGCTTTATTGAATCATATTTACACATGATTTTATACAAGATGAAGAGAAACATCCTCCCCTTACAACAATGGTTGCTTTGTACCGTCTCCAAACACTCAGCACCAAAGTGACCAACAGTTCTTGAGGTAAGAATGTACATTCCTCGATCAACATCACTTTCTTTTGTTAGGTGTATTAAAAAATGAAATCCTGTCGCATACATCTCGCTGAAACATCCCACATATTTTCAATGGGATATAAATGCGAGGAGTAAGCAACCCATTTGAGTGATATCTTCAGTTTCCAGTAACCGGTGAAAAGCAGGATTCCGATGTGGCCATATATTGTTATCCATAAGAATAAAATCAGCTCCAATAGCACCTTTAAAAGACACACAGGAAGAAGGATAGACTCATTACAATATCTCTGACGAAAATGTTGAGCTTAGTCCATCTTTTTAGCATAATGCCTCCACAAACAACTCCAGGGCCATTGTAACGGTCTATTTCCATGATGTTACAGAAATGAAACCGTGCCCCGACTTCTCTCCAAATCAACTGGATTTGAGAATTGCTGGTGGTACTGAAACGACTCACATCTGTAAAGAAGAAAATACTCCATTAATAAGATGATAAGTTTTTTTGTTTAAATAAGATAAATATTATAATAACCCTTAAACAATCATGACCATATGATACGTTGTTGAAATTATTATTATAAACAGGGCAGATAGTTTGAGTTATACTAAACTGCTAAATTGCCGAGTACACACTTGAAACAAAAATAAACTCAATGATTTGAATAAATCTTTTGCTACATTGTAGAGTGTTCCTTATATATTTGTAAAATGTAGCTATATTTCAATTAAAATTACTCTCTTTTTTCTTTTGCCAGTCCTTATTCTTTAAGGGTTGATTTAACTTTATAAATTTCTAAGTCTGTTCTGAGACCACAAATATATTTCTCTAAGTCAAATGGAATCGTTATAAATTTGACTGTAGAGAAACGTCTTTCTTTTACAAGTGTTTGTGATAGGATTTTGAAGTAGGACTTAATGTAAGATTTATTGTGTCCACATTTAATTTGCTGTTTTTACTCAGTCTGGTTACAATAAGCTGTAATAAGCAGTTTTTTTATTAGGAAAATGTTTAGGTTAATAAATAGTAAAATTTCTAGAATACGTTAGAGAGAGAGAGAACTTTATGTAGACGGTTTTACTTATCAGGATTGATTATTTCTTCATTAATTTTCTCAAAATGTCAACTGTTCTGATAAAACTTTATATTATTTATACATCAAAGTGGAGAGTATCGACTTGTTTTCAGAATTATTGATGGCCACGAAAACCTGTTACAATCACATCGAATTGTGTTAACTAACCATTTTGCTAAACAACTTATATGATGAAGCGCGTGTGATACCACCTTATATGTGAAGTCAAGAGCTGATGGCTACTTAAATATTCTGTAAAACCTATTTATTCCCTTATTTCTTTTTATTTACCATGCTATTTCATATATCATGATTGGTGTTATTTAAGAAAGAACAAATTCCTGCTCTGTATGTTAAGGTATCAATTGGTATACAAGGAAAATAATGCTGGAGTTATGTTTTTGAATACTTCAATTTCTTATAATGAATAATATATCGGGGTTATGTGAGTACTTAAAGTCGAAACTTTATACAGATTAGATACACTTTTGAATTTCGATAATATTTGGCTATAGGAATAGTTTCCTAGTCTAGGAAATATTGTACATAGATCTGAGCATTTTATGCCGCTCTCCAACGGGTATTTTAGCGAAACGAAGGGTAAATACATCACGGTTTTCATACCTATTTTCAAAGAAAAATGCATCGCTTACGCCACTGTCAAATAAATTAATCAATATTTTTTTTTTAAATTTTAATCTATATGTATGATTTTTATATCCTGGTTTTATTTCTTTGTATTTAATATATTTTTTAAACCAAGAATTTAAATTTTTGACAATTGCATTGAGAAATTAGTATCTCTTTTAACAACAGTTTAAATTTAATTTTAATACTAAAGTAACTACATTTTTAAAATTAAAAATTATATATATATATTGATTTTTACTAACCACAACTTGTTTAATAAATTGATAACGAAAAACGGTACGAACTATTGAGGAAGGATCATAGCGTTATTCAATCATACGCGTGACATATTCGGATATTCGTAGTATGAGCATATGGTGATATTGTTCTGTGAAAAACGAATACATTTTATCTAATCTTATATCTTTTTCGAGTCTTGTATTTTGTGAATTTTTTGCTTTTATTTCTGTCTTATATATCTTTCGGTATGATATCCCTCCCAAAGGAGTTCTTGCAAAATCTGGCGTTCTTTGTTTTGATTATAGTGTTGCTTGTTTTTTTCTTCGGTGTTGCCAATTGCTTGGTATTTGTTACTTTTCAGACTTTTTGTAGCCAGGTTTGGTTTTTTACTCGTATTTACGTCCTTTTTGCGACATATAACTGGTTTTTCTTAAGTGGCAACAACGTTTGAATAACTTGGTGACGAAAAAGAGTAGCAAAGGTCACCAAATGGGGGAGGGAATATACCCACCTAGTTCCTTTTATTTGCCTTTACTAGTGGTCAGTGTAATAGCTAGAACCTCTTGAAAGGTGTTTTTCGTAGTATCTGTAATGACTTATTTTTAAGGAAAAGCTTTCACGAATCATGAGTCATATTTACGAGTTGCAAATTAGTATAAACCACGGAAACTCATAAGCCTTTACAACAGTACAATAGTTTTCAAAAAGAGCAAATGCAATATTAATGTCCGTTGTTTCGGTAAATAGGAATAAGAATCCTATTAGATTTGGCCTTGTATTTATGCAAAATATAAGCGATATTTTTTTATTTATTTCATATAACTTATTTGTCTCTTATTCGCTTTATTAAACTGTAATACTTCAAGATTTGTTTAATAATCTTTCTTTAAATTAAATTTTTCATTTAAGTCTGTATGATTGTTTGTCAAAATTAAATGAAAAATTGTATTTTTCATTAAATTATGAGACTGAGAAATCATTGATATGTCAAGACTATTAAAATATTTTCATTAATATATTATTTTAGATTTGACATAATTAATTCCTTTGATTTGCTACGAAGTCAAAAGATTTGATATTTATAATAAGCAATAAATGTAAAAGAATAGTAAATTTTATTTCTGGAAACTCTTGAATGTTCTGGAGGAGTTCAATCTAAATTTTTAGTTATTGATGCATATCTTTTTCTTTTAGTTTGACTTTCTAGAAATAAATTTTTATATTGTGCATTGCAGCTAACTAACACAATATAAGCAAATGTTATAAATGAATACTCCACATTTCTCTTAAACTATTACTACATTTAACTTACGAGTTAACTTTTTATCTCTTACAATATCTTTTTATAATAGTTAACTTTGAAGCATGTATGGGAAGATTCCTTTAAATGTGTCCAGTAAATGATCTGCATGGTGTCATCAGTGAATAATGAGATATTTTAAATTCATTGCCATTATTTTGATTAAAATCTTAACATTTGAGAATTCACAGAATCAAATGTTCTTAAGACTTAGAATTCAAATATTTATGTTACTAATATACACAAGAACATTAGTACTATTTACAGTTTTTCACGTCGTATATATTTTCAAAGAACCACAATATAAATAACTAATGAGAATATATATATATATGTATATATATATCTTACAAAATCAGTAAAGGTATCGCAACTGGAAATTTTTATCATATGTATTCTATCTTTCGCATTTTCTGAAAGATAAAATCCGTTATCTCCAGAAATTATAAAGTTTAGCTATTTATCTCTCTGTGATGGTTATTTTACGATAGCTGGATATTATTCCCATGACTTCTCAGAAAAAACATTTTTGATTGTATTTTAAATTATTAAATTACTTAAGATACCAAAATTAAATTTAAATAATAGAAAATTCAAATAATTTGCTATGCAGTTGCACCATCACTTAATACTCACTTTAAGTATTGTCCTTCCAGAATATAAAAAGCTTAACATATATTTGAAAGTTACTTTTCACCAGGAAACATGTTATTATAACATGCGAAGTCAAAATTACCAAGGTAAATCAAGAGCATACTTTAAAATAAAAAAAATATTTTTAATTTTTGTATTTAACAAATTCCAAATATTTGCACTTTCCAGCTCCTCCACAACACAAAATGATAAATCATAAAAGAATATATTTGCGCATTCACAAATATAATGTTACTTTATTATGAAAAGAATGGAAAATACTTTTAAAAAAACCTACCAAAATTTCTATTAATATTAAGGAAGGGGTTTATACAAAAATTTTAGTAATTAAAAAATAATCTCATTTGAGATCTGCAGATCAATTATGGTGATCATTAACAAATAATACAGATAAAAAAAATATAAGGCTCAATCTCATATCTGCATTTCCTTGTGAAACATTATAAAATTTATATAACATGTTAGTATTTTGGAAGTATGTACATACGTATAATATTAGAAAACCACTATCAATGTGTACGAAACTACAAATAGCATGTAATCATTTTTGTTTGAAGTTATATAAAACATGTTTAAATTTTCGACATGTGTATCGTCAATAATATAATCAAATCAATAATAACTTCAAAATAAATTCAGAATCAAAATGTGAGTAATCAAACATAATTTCTGTATCTGAATTACATGAAGACGATGGAAGTGAATAGCATCTTACGAATATGTAATGGCGTCTAAGGGATTCTTTTTTTTTATGGATTTTTTTAGTACTGATAAAAGAGTAAACGTAATAGATCGAAAATGTAATGGTGAATGATCATGTTTATAGCTTTGCACTGTCTGAATTTTCAATACAAAGTGTAATATTTATACAAAAATACCCTTTCATGTATTCAATTCAATTATATTCCCAAAAAGAACTATTATTCTGTATGAATACACTAAAACAGTTTTATTCTCATCTTTTTTTTTTTTTTGAAGAACCTATGTATATAACCTCTCAAACTGTTTTACTTCAGCAAATTTCCATAATCATTTCCAATGTGATGCAGAAATCAAATTACAATCTTATTCCTTAGCAAGTAATACGTTAATATAAATCAAAAGCACGAGTTCAAAACTATTGTAATATTAATAAAAGAGGAAATAACTTTATCAAATATTATAGAACTAAATTAAGGGGACAAAAATAAAAATTTATTCATTCTAAAATATTTTTATGAAAAGATTTCGGAAAATAACTATAATTTATAGCATGATAATAATAGTACAATGCATATTATTCTGTAAATCTGTTTATAAATATAGGCCGAGATAGTCGCTGAGTGGCGAGCAGTTTGGTATTCTGCTCGATGGCTTATGAATTCGATTTCCACCTCGAGTATGGATGTTTGTAATGGTTGAATGTAATCCATTAAGTTCTTGAACTTGTTTGAGATTGTTCGGTGAAATAAAAAAAGAACCATAGAGCGACAAACACAGCAAATTAAGTCAAAGAAATTGTAAAAATCAAAGGACAACGATTTCTTTTTAAAAGAATAATATAAGTTTGCTAATAAGCGAAATATCTAGAAGGTACATTTTTAATTAGAGTTACGATCTTATTTTTTAGCAAGTCAAGTACTTGCGATAAACTAAATACTTTTTTTCTACATAGATAAACGTCTGATTTGATAAATCCTTTGGTAATAACATTTAATGCACTATTATAGAAGACATTAAATATTTAATACTTTAGAGTAAACAAAATCAGCGAAAAAATGCGGATAGGTGGTAGATTGCTGAACAAACACATTATACTGATTTTCAGATAAAAAATGATGGCCTAAGTTACTTTTTATTCATAAATCTCGGTATATATAGAGAGTCAGCCGTTGACAATCTTAATAGTGTATGCTCTCCCATTGAATGTACCTGTTCGCCTCGGAACTTCAGTAAGTATATCACTTTGTTCCACTAAAATATTCTGAAACTCTAAAATTAACTGAATCTTAGAAACTTTTTCTCAAATTTTCGAAATTTCTTTAAAAATTGAATGATAATTCTGTGTGCTTTTAACGAAAAATATATTTTCATAAAAATGTTTAAATTGAAAATATTTGTGTGAAATATTACTTTTTGATCTTCTGAAACTGTGCACTGGTAAAAATTAATTTTCTTAATGTCTATATGTATCTTATAAATAATTTTATATAATTAATATAATCACTAAGATGATTATTCTAGGAATTATATTTTATCTCTCTCCTGTGATTATCATGGAATAAAGTTGTAAACAATTGTTTAAATTTTTATTTACATAGTTTGTATTGCTTTGTGTCAGGTAATTGATGAGTAATTTCTTAAGTATAAAAGCGTCAAGTATAAAAACAACTGATGATGATCATACAAAGTAATATGTTTGCACATTCTTTTATATAATCTTTACATGTAAAAAATATAGTCACTTATTTATAATATAATATAGCAACAGGTTTCATTCTAGTAGCAGAGAGTTCGGGTAATAATTATTAGTGCAATATCCCTTTTATTTAACGAATAATTTGAAATCGTTTATTTTGAGCTTAAAGTTCACCGTAGGTAGATGTTTTGTACTTCTTTAATTCTTATTGAGTGCGCATTATATATTAAATGTTGCGGAGTTGCCCAAAGTACATAGTAGATCATAATTTTTCTATCAATTGTATTTTCAAGCTCTAAAATGATTTTAAATTAATATACTGTTATAATAAGCAGTATTTATAACAAAATAATATAATGGAACTCCCATTATCCGAATATATTCGGATCGCATTCCATTCCGATAGTCGAGTATTCGGTTGATTGGATTTTTTTGAAAAAAGAATCATTTTTAATTAACGACTATATGTTGAAAAGTGGAAAATATTTACATATTTTAAAAAACAAAGGACTTTTAATCATTTAAATAAACAGCAATAACTTTACATGTTAAGGTACTTACAAGTGCTACACAATAAGAGTGCTTGTAGGTACAGTGCTGCAAATGAAAGTCATTGCTTTCCAAACATCTCGGTCAGAGTAAGATTTTTCACTACCTTCATCCGTTTTCGAGCTGTCAAGTAAATCATCCGCTTGACAGAGAAATTTTGTATGTGATCATACTTGCGATGATACTGCATATACTTTAAAACAGTTTAAAATCCGGAAAATGCTTCCCTAGCTAATAGCAGAGTACCTGTGTGTGCTTAAACTTGGATATAATTAGGTCATCTATACCTTATTATTTTCAATAAATGAACCAAAATTTAAAATTTTAAATCGAATGTCTGATTCATAAATTCTTTCTCCTATATTTTTGTCACTAGTTTCTAAATGTCCAGGAATGTTAAAAAATGCTTCTGAATTCTTCAAGTGACATGTCTTATTTTCCTCTTCTACCTTATATTTTTTTCGCCCTCGAGTTTTTTCTATTAATTTTCTGAAATTCTGAAAACGATTCAGATAGATTAAGTTAGATTTATTGAAGTTCTAGTGTATTTATATATACATTCATACATAAGCACCTATTTCCAGATTTCAAACCCAAAATTAATTAATTTATGGAAAAGATTACACCTGTATTAAAATAAATTTGATTTGATTTTTGATCTGATATCAATGAATGATTTCTACAGTTGTTTCCTCAGATTGGATTATAATTTATTTTGGATTATTTTATTCGGAGCAACGCTCGAAAACATCTTAACAAAATCCTTTCTTGGTGATTATTTTATAAAAGTTGCTGGAAAAAATGTATTATACAAAATAAGAACTAATATACTGCTTCATTCATATTATACAACTTATAAATGTAGTCACTCATAGTAATCAAAATACATTTTTTTACAATTAAATGCTGCTCTGTTAATACATTCCTCATTTATAGGCATTGAAGAATGAAGTTGTGTCTAATCTTCGCCTTCTGCTGTGTTATTGCCGTCGCGCAATCGTTCGACCCTTCGATGTCAGCATGCAAAATACAGCAACAAATAGTCGAACAACAAAGTATGAAACTTCATTTTTCCTATTCATTCTTTAGCTGCAGTTTAAATATATAAATGTTTAATGCTTTCCAAGGGCAAACAAAATTAGTTAATAATACAAGAAACTACTATTTACTTTATTTAATTATCAGTATATAATAATGTCAATATGTTTGAAAGATATTTGCATATACCATCATTATAAAGTGTGGCTTTTATTCCACCTCATTATATAATTTTACACAAGCATCTTTAACTTATGAACTATAATTTTCAGCATAAAGAATCTTTAATTGCCAAATTCTTTAATCACCCAATTCAGCAAGTTTATTTCTTGAATATTAACTCACCAGTCGATCAACAAATCGTATGATAGACTGAAAAATCACTAGTAAAGATATAAAAGTTAAATTTTTAATGATATAAAGTGACATAATTCCTCTTGATTTTTTTTTTATAAAGAATGAATGAATTAGAAATACGAGTTACCTTTTATAAGTTTCTGCTTTATCCTTTTATTTTACTCTGAGTAACTACTACGAGGGTTGCTATTTATATTTCTGGCCTAATAATGAAAAAACAAATATGTAGGATTGAAATTGGTTTTATTGTTTTTCAAAATATTCTCCATGATGATCAATACACTTTTGCATGCGTTTGAACCAATTTTCAAAGCACTTTTTCCAGTCCGATTGAAGTAACTCCAAAACATGCGTTTTAAATGCATCAACCGCTTCTTCGGGGGTCGAAAATCGTTGTCCACGTAATTTATTTTTGATGTGTGGGAATAAGAAGAAGTCATTGGGTGCCAAATCAGGACTGTACGGCGGATGACCCATCAGTTCGATCTTTCGCTCCGTCAGAAATGCCTTTGTTTGAGTCGATGTGTGAGAGCTCGCATTGTCATGATGAAGAATGATTCGCCTGTTCTTCTGCTTTTTTTGAATTTCTCCGATGACTTCTGGCAAACAAATGGTCGTGTACCATTCAGAATTGACCGTCCTGCGTTGCTCTAACGCCACTGTTGCCACATGACCGTTAATGCCGAAGAAACAGGCAATCATTTGTTTCGATGTGCTTCTTCCTCGAACAACTTTTGTTGATTTTGCCTCGTCTTGGAAGACCCATACAGTTGATTGCTGTTTTGTTTCCGGCTCATATGCATGGATCCATGATTCGTCACCTGTGTAGATGTTCTACACAACCTTTGATGTACCTTGAATGTATTTTTCCAACATTTCCTTGCACCAATCGACACGAGCCTTTTTTTGAGCGTTTGTCAGATTATGCGGGATCCAACGCGAACAAATTTTTTTTACGCTCAAATGTTCATGCAATATTTTATTGATGCTAGTCATACTAATGTCCAAAGACGCCTCTATCTCACGGTATGTCACATGACGATCTTGCTTTATCAGTTCACGCACAGCATTGATCTTTTCTGGCACAACAACGGATTTTGGACGACCTGCACGGGATTCGTCCTGGATCGAACATCGACCACGATTAAATTCGTTATACCAATTTTTTACAGTGCTGTAGGATGGCGCTTTATCGCTGTATAAAGAATTAAGTTCATCGAAGCAATCTTGTCTTGACAATCCACGTCGAAAGTTATGAAAAATAATGGCACGAAAATGTTCACGATTCAATTCCATTTTTTGACAGAGAAGAACTTTTCAATTTACTGTCAACAACACAAATAAAGCTATAATGGTAAATCGTCTGCTGAATTTATGTTTAAAAATATCAAACTTTCGATTAAAATCGTCTTCGGTCGCCTAGCAACACTTACTGTTGCCAAGGCCAGAAATATAAATAGCAACCCTCGTATTTACAAAAAAATATTATTCTGTGTTGTAGCTTCTACTTAAAAGTGCCCCTCAGTTTCGTTTCAATTTGACACCACATTGTTAGTGATGTTGGTTTATTTCGGGGTACCTTAATATTTAAAGTCTTCTGGATCTCATTTTTGTTTTGGTAACCTTGTTGTGGGCTTAAAAGTATTGTAAAGTTACTATTATATACGCATTATTACTTTTTAAAGCATTGTAAAATTTGTGTAATTATTTTACTTGTGATTCCTGCCATCGTGTTTTCAGAGCCATCTTCAAACATGTACAAAATACGCTTGGGAAAAAATAATCGCTTATTTTTGCAAAGAAGCACCTCAAAGTATATTTTTGTCCTATTATTTTGTTTATGCTATATTAATACGGTTACTATATATTATTTTTATTACAAATATATCTTCTGTTTACCAGAATATTAATCCAAGGTTTTTTTACTTCCTAATATTGTACACATATATTTGTCTGTGGTATTTTATTTGATATATAACTACAACTCATATTCACGTCATTTCTTATATCTAAACTGAAAATCCAACATTTAATTTCATAAAGTTTTTTTTTTCATTTATAAGATATTGCCACTCATTTAATAATATGTTTATTTAACATCGTGTAAAACTTATGAGCTCACTAATGTTTATGTTTTACTCGATTATAGATGACCTGAATGCCTTCTACCCGAGATGTGATAACAATGGTGACTATGCTGCCATCCAGTGCCGACAAGGCTTCTGCTGGTGCGCCAACAAGCAAGGCATTCAGCAGACTAAATCTAAGCCAGGATACCCAGACTGCTCCAATGTTCAGAGATAAACAATAAATTTTTTTATCCAAAAAATTAAAATTACATTCTACAAAAAATTTGTATCACATTTACAAAAAATTACAGGAATTAAGTACTCACATTATTTACATAGTCTTATACCATCAGTGATAATAATGATACTGATGGCAAAATTTTAGACAGTTAAAAAGTCATAAAGTGTCATACAATATTTTTATTCTGTATTCTTGGTATATTGTGATAAAGTTTTAACGAAAATAAATGTTTCATTTTCTTATGCATTTATTTTTTTATTATTATATGTTTATAAGTACATAAAGAGAGAGAGAAAATTTTTTTAAGTAACTATGCTTTCAAAAATTTAAGTTATATTCTTTGAAAAGTAAAATGTACTTTGATTTTAAGATGAGTTTATTAATAATTTATGAAATTTTTCAAATGTCTATATTGAGATTCCCATTTAAGAATTAAATGCTATAAGAAAATTATTTTGAAAAATGAAATCAGAGTAATAATATGAAACCAATGGGAAAATACCAGTTAAATCACCACCAATTCTTTTTGCATATTTATTATGCAGAAAGAAATTAATACGTGTTCGCACGTGTATTAAATAAAGCACGTGAAAGTCTGTAATTTCATTAAGTAATTTAATTTCATATTTACAATTCACAGGTATGATTACACTGTACTCATCATGGCCTACTGCTGAAGGTAATGTTATTCGTATTAAGTGTTCGCTTGAGTTGATGCCGTTCTCGTCAATATTTGATGTTAATAATAGCCCATCGATTCTCCTATTATCCGAAAAAAAATCCTTTTATTTCTAATACTTAAATTAATATCTTATTTGATGGCCTAATTATGGGAAATCTTTCGAATCGATATTATGGGATGGTTTCGAATCGAAAACGAAGGAAATTATTCCAGCGTAGTGAACGAGTTGTCTTGTACTATTAATCTTAATGTTCAACTGAAAATGATCTTTGATACACACTACACATACAGCTATAGTTTGATTCAAACTATAGTTCAACAATGGGATATGGATGATGCGACTCTACTTCCACATGCACACCTGTTGGCATGAATGCTTAGGAATTTTCTGGATTTTTTTCTATTGGGACTCATGAATACGGCCCAGTTTCTATGAAAAGTATCAATGAGCGGCATCATATCAGCCTTTAGATTAAATTAGATTTGGAGTTAGGTGGTTCTAAAAAAAAAAAAAAAGTTTTATTGTACTACACTCTAAAAAGAAAGTGACTGAAGCTAAATTCAGCAGACATTTAGCAGGGATATTCTATAGCATCTATAGTTTAATTAAATCCTGATATAAGTGTTCAAATCTATGTGTGAAAAAAGTTTCACGTGTATATATAACATGTAATGAGATTTCCTCCATATTGATGTTACCCTTGAAAACAGGATCAATTAATACTCCCATTATGGTAGAGATGTCTTTTAAAGTGGCAGTGTCCTGTTAGAATTATAACAACTTAATCCATTACGTTATTTGGAGTGCAATATCAAAATAACTCTTGCACAAGCGAAAAATTGAGGGTCCGATTCTTGGAACTGCAGAAAAACTTAAAATGGTTGTTGTTCTTCAATCTTTTGTATGCATCCTGTGAAGTGTGAGCTTGAGAGATTTCCACTTTTCCTCCCTTGCGACATGCCATATAGCTCAAGATCTATGAAAATTGCTCTTGAAATGCTATTTACGGACAATCAAAATTATTTATTTTTGCACTATGATACCTAGATTGAGTGGTAGAATAGTGCTCTTTTGTACAAAAGATCGGGTATCGATTCTAACCATTGTTGAACAATGGGAAAGGAATGTTGAGCTCCCGTATTAAACATGCTCAGCCTTTTTGACGAATGCCTCTGAATTTTCCGCGTTTAATTCTTTGCGATATGAATGTGTTCTTTGCTACCTGTACGGTACAATATCTATGAAAATTACTTCTGAAATTGTATTAGGTTATTTTACGTGCTGTGGGTTAAAGGTTATACATATTAGGTTATTGTACGCGTTATGAACTGCCGTTAGGCTGTTCATTGCGACCATGTCAATGTAATCGTGAAATGAACGAAAATTCATGAGTTTGATCATAATACTGTTAAGGTTACTTTCAAAATTAATAAACATCACACACAATAAATAAAAGAAATTTAATGAGATCAAGAAGAAAGCGAAATATTTAAAGGAACGATCGTCTAAGTAACGAAGTAATTTTAAAAACCTAATCAAAAAAGACTGAAAGCTCAAAATTCGAGCACAAATTACTAGAAAAAGAAATAAAATAAACGACCTTAAAACCGAAAAAATCTCCTAAAACTCTACTTCAAGATCAAAGCTGTCAACTGGAGAAAAAAATTTGAAATTGTAAAGTTTTGGGAAATGTAATGCACTTGGCAAATGACTTGGGCTTTTTGAGCTTTTACTTCACTACCATTGAGAATGACATTTTGAATGCCTATTTTCTTACTTTAACTTGTTTTATAAGCTGAATGTGTTCTTCTAAATCATAGATATGACTTGATTTTCAGAAATCTACAATTTAATTTAAAGTTCTTTAATAAGATGCGCATCTGTGTTATAAATCAAACATATTAGAATCAGATATTTGAAATGAATTTGAATAGACACATCTAGAAATTGAATAAAATCTTTTTTGGTTCACACAAAAGGTCAACTTTGATTTTCTTGATTAATTATTTTCTGAGTTTAAAGATTAATCAGTTGACAAAAAAAAATAATTTTTTAAGCTACTTTTAAACAACCAGCAACCTGACGAATTATACAAAATCCAATAACCAGCAAATGACTTGGCTGGAAATATGCAAATTTAAATAGTCAAAAAATAGCCTTACAGATAATTTTGTTATTTCATCTATATTATTCTCCATTTTTGGAAATACTAATAACCAGATCTGTACTATTATCTTAAAAATATTGCTTAATTTAAAGTAGTTATTAATTCCTTATCGGAAAATTAGTCTAAAATTTTATGGGGTACGCTGCATAACCTCAACATTTATGCTTTTGTAGTATAAACATAGAATTACAAAATTCATCTGAAACTACATACTAATACAAAACTCATCTCATCTTAGACTAGAAAATTACGTCATTTTCGTAATACATCCTAAGATCTATAACCCTCAGATTATCACTTGTTATTGTCCTTAACAAAAATTTGCAAAATAAGAATTCAAAAAATAAAGAAATTATCAAATTAGTGTTGATTCAATTTTTTTTACTCCATTAATAAAGACATTTTTAAAAAATGCGAAATATTAATTGATATCTGGTTGCAAAAAGTGATGCATAATGATGGCAATTTTATTATTCAGTAAATTTTAATTAAAATAGGAAATTTTTTTTATAGTTTTATCATAAAAATGGATAAAATTTTCCAGTATCTCTAACAATTTAATCGTCTTCCTTAATTAACTGTTGAAATCAATAATGTTTGATTTTGCAGAGCATTTCAAAACGCGGAACATAATTAATCGGGACTCTGAACTTCAGGTGAAAAAGATGTTAGGGGTTGTACTAAAGCTTTATTTTGGAAAGCGTGTTTGATATGAACTGAAATTACAGCAAAATGTTACAAACAATGTTGTAAAATCTCTTTAAAGATACTTTCATAATAAAATGTCACATGCATTCATTTCATTAATGTTTCGGCGAATAATTTTTACGTTTATACTCAGAAATTTTGCTGCTTCGAAAACATAATTAAAATGAATAAAAACAAATTCCACGGACCCATGTTACTTCACAAGAGTTTACAGAGTGTCTTCTTGTTAACGTTGTGGAAATTCTGCAAAGTTACAGAAAATATTATAATTCAATCTCGAAATTAGAATTTAATGTATTTTTCCACTGAAAAACAATAGAATCTTAGTTTGTTTAATTTTAGAAATATTGTAAAGAATTTTTTACGAATACCATACATTTAGTCAATGAACTATTAGTCTTGATCTTGGTTCCCAATAAGAACTACAGAATTTTAAGTAGCTATTAAGCATGAGATAGAATAGCTTTACATTATAATTTCACTAAGGTCATCTTTATAAGGTTTGAAGAGAAATACCCTAAAATAAAATTTTTTTTTTTTTTTTTTTTTTTTTGATATTTCAACATGTTAGTGAGAATTTATGGGTATCGACAAGACTTAATCATTAGAGCCATGAGAAATAAGCAACATGTTACCTAAGATATAAAAAAAAAAATTAATTTTTTTTGCAACTGATATCAATCATCAGATAGAAATATAATTGAATCAATGCCCGATAAATACAAATTAAAATTATTCGAGCATCAAAGTACACTGCTGGCCACCCGAATTGCAATAACAAGAAACATATCACAACAAAATTTATTTTGTAGATAATATGTTGATCAAGAATCAAATGATTAAATGTATAGACTTGTGCGAAGTGTGGTTCCTGCAACAATCAACAGCCAGAGTAGCTGCTATTATTGGAGATCACCACTGCCACTCGCCTCGAAGTTGATTCAAACAGACCTTGGATGTGTTCTTGGGGTACAACAAACTAAGCAGCTTCCACACGTTGCCAAAGTTGATCTGGTGTGGCAACTGAGGATGTGATCTGGGTCAATCGTTGATCATCCATAAACCACATGTTTTCTATCTGTGAAAAATCAGGAGAGCGAGCCAGCCAGGGAGGCAATGCATTCTGGCGATTGACGAAGAACCTTTGAACAATGCATGCCGCGTGTTGTCGCGCATTATCCTGTTGAAATATGGTTGTGGGAAAGCTCTGAAGATAAGGAACTACAACTGACTCGAACATTTCACTGCAGCACTGGCTGTAGCACTATAGCACTGGCTGTAGCACTATAGCACTGGCTGTTTAAAGTATCGGGAATATGTACAAGAGGAGGGTGAGAGTGATATCCAATACCATCCCATACTTTAATACTCGATGCAGGAAGAGTGTGGTGGTATATAACGCAGCTGTTCAGCATCTTCTCACCACGGTGTCTCCAGATTCAAATGTGACCATAGTGGTGTTGCAGACAGAAGTGTGACTCGTCAGTAAAGACAATTTCATTCCATTCTGCCGTCCACATCCTTTTTTCACTGGTGGTGGAGACGTTTATGGTTCTGTGTCAAAAATCGACGAAGCAATGGCCGTCTTGTGGACAGACTACTCTTCTGTAAGTGGCGTTGACTGGTACGCGCAGACACTGGCTGATGCGTTACAGAATAATTTTTGCTGTGCTATGGTTCGTGATGTGGATGAGCGATCCATCAATGCCATGTGTATAATTTGCCTGTCATCACGTGAAGTGGTGCACTGAGGTGAATGTGATAGAACACGTCGGTCCGTGGTACCTTCCTACATCCAACAATCCCATATCCGCATAACTGTTCTTTGGTTTCGTCCAACACGACTACCGATTTCTCTGAAAGATAATCCACAATCTCGGTAGGCCACCATCCTTCCTCTGTCGAACTCGGATGCTAGATCAAAAAATGATCGCTGTTTTCTATGAGGCATAATTATTATTATTATTTTTTATTTATTATTATTATTATTATTATTTTTATTTTTTTATTTTTGAAAAAACTACACGAAAAATATAATTGCTGAACTTAAAATAGTCGAAATCATCAAGCCTTAAATAGCGTTTTGAAGTGGCGTGATGTGCGTCTGTGCTGAAATTCTAATCATATGCATTTCTCACCTTCACTAATGCATGTTGTAAATTTCATGTTATCTGGATGCTTTCTTAGGGGTGTTATGGTGGCCAGCAATGTAGACAGTAACATGAGAGCAGATGATATCTATTGTGGTAAATGAAGCATTTGCACATAATATCTCAGTTTTAAAATAGATAAAATTTACGAGAATGTACATAATTGTCAATTCGTTAACTGTGGCATGAAAGATAATAAATACATAATTAATATATTAAATCTTAATTTACATATCAATGGAATGATAAATCATGATTCAATATGTCAGTGGAAATCCTGTCCTAAACATAACTGGAATGAAAAATAATAAATGCATTTACATATGATTACATCATGATTAAAGGGTCAAGTAGTTGAAAATGAAACTTCCCGCCTTTTTTCAAACTGACAATGATATCAAAATTTACAGAAAACTAAATTTTTGAAATTACTTTATAACACATAGCAAATAATGAAAACTCTATATCATTGCCCGAGCAGCAGCGTTCTAAAATATGCTACGTCAATTTGATTAACCAATCAAAATCGCTTAAACAAGGATACCATCATGTATCCTGTACCTTTAAAATGCAAACCAAGGACATGAAAAATGATTTTTGTTAGCAAAGTATTAAAGCTTGTAATCAATTTTTATAAGCAAATTACTAAAAACCATCAGTAAAGAATTGACAACAAGCTTTAATGTATGCAAAATATACGAATATTATCAAAATTATGCATCCAAATATCAGATTATGAGTCCATCATTTGCATACCTGTACAAATGTTACCAGTTTTATGACAATGTATTTGTAATTTCACTTCATTATCAAAATTTATATGAAGATATATGTTGTTGATGACATTTTTATGGCATTTAATCTTTTCTTTTTTATTTCATCTTGTTAAATTCATTTTGTCATTTCCGAAATTTAATATACAGGAGAAACAGTTGCTGACATTTTACCCATCTATTACAAAGATATTGTTACAGGCACACATGTTGTATAATCTATGATGCCAAATTTTGAATTTGATAATTTTTCATAGATTTTCCTATGTATGATCTTCCTAAGATTCGTAGATCTTCCTATGAATCTGGTTTTTATTACGCCATAGATATCGAGACCTATGAAAATAATGCGGAAAATTCTATTTTGTTAATCCTAGTATTTAAATCATCGCGCACGTCACAATACGTCATATTTTCAAAATTTCTTCATCGCCAAAAAAAATTCAGAATTTAAAATCCTCGATTATAAGGCATCTGTTCTCAGACATTAGATAGGATTAGACTTCATTGAAATGCAATTTAAAACACTTTTGATTACGCCTAACTATGCTTATATTGAATGGTTGTTTCGAAATAAAAACCTGCTAGATCTGTATAAAAGGAGGATGTTGATCACTTACTTGTTTAAATAGAACATATTTTTATCTTTCTGCATAAAGCAAAAAATACTTCAATTCAGCAGGAGTTATTGAAAGCACTACAAACAAAAAAAATTAATATAGAGGCAAATTCAAATGCATCTAATACAGCATGCAGAATCATAATAAGAATATAATGCAAATAAAAATAAGAAAAATACCTACTTTAAAATAATTTAATAGCTAATTTTAAAGACTCAAATAAAACAGTTAAGATTAAAAAAATCTAATTAAAGAATCAAAACTAAAATTGGATTTGGAAATCTGTTAGCGGAATGATCGAATTTAAAGTAATTTAGAATTAGTTAAAAATAAAGTTATTTATTTTGCAGATTAATAAAACTGTTTTAAAAACATACATTTTTGAGAATATTTTTATGAAAATATTTATATAATATATAATCACAATGAAAATATTTTTATATATATTAGATATAAAAATATTTTATATATATATATATATATATATATATATATATATATATATATATATATATATATATATATATATCATATATATATATATATTTATATATATTAGATATAAAAATATTTTATATATATATATATATATATATATATATATATATATTACAGATAATAGATATTAATAACAATAATAATCTACTATATTAATTATGTTACATATATTTTTCATTTTTCATTCCTTTAAAGTCGCTTCTAAAGTTAATTTTTCTCATTCGGTACTTAAAAATGCTAAATTGCTTAGAAAATCTTGTTCCATGAATGTTTATAAATATGTCAGAATTAATTTCAATCTATTGAATGAATGCTCATAACTAGTAACTGATGTTAAATAGTAAGGACTATTTGAAGTACTCTCATAACGAACTCTTATATTTGGAAAAACTTTATTATAAACTTTAATTCAAATTTTTAATTTTCTACACTGCAGAATAAAAAATATATAAAAAATATAAAATATAAAATCATGGCTTATTTCATTACATCCGTCAAGAACTATTTTAATTAAAAATGCTTAAATTACAAAACTGAATTATATAATTTAAGTAATTGTTAAAAATAATTTTAAAGAAACATTCTTCGCATAATCAAAAATAATAAAAAATTTAATACATTTCATCCTTTAAAGTTCGAAAGAAAATATTTCCGACTTAAAATGTGTTAATATAAAGGCAACAAAACTAAAAACCAAATTAATCTTTAAGTTACGTTTATTTATGTTGTTTATTAAACCAAAAATATCTGATACTGTCAACCTATTCAATTAATTTTGAGGAAATGAATTTGACATAAAAATTGATATTTTTAAGTAATTTGATCAATTTTGATATTTTTTTTCTCATCCTTGTTGGGTTCCATCTTTGCTTAGTAAAATAAGGGATACAAGCATTGATTTAACCAGCAAGTGAAAAACTAAATAAATAATTTACTTTGAATGTTTATTTCCTAGAAATATTTATTTGTTTAATCAATATTACAATTTCTCTCCCTCTCATAGGTATGTAACTTGAATTAAATAACTTGTAAAAACAATTAGGAATGTTAAAGTACATTGTGAATCTTTTTGTATTCGCTAAGTTAAATAAGATATACATCGTGAGAACTTTCTGTAAGCGATTGATCCATAAATTAAGATATATAACTTTCACACAAGAGTTATTTAGTATAAATAACTTAGAACTAAAATGTAAAACACTTAAAACTTATAAAAATAGGCTAACCCACATATATTTCTGAACTTCTATCAGAGAAAATTTTAAGAAATTTCCATCATTTAAACAATTACAAGATTTGTAGTACAAAATAACGATATAACAAAATAAATCTTAAACAAAATATAAAACTTTGAAAAATAAAAATAAAAGTAAATGATAATCGAGAAAACACAATTAGAAGGAAACAATTTTTAACTTGAACTAAACTGTGTAAATTTACTAATAGGGAAATTAAAAGTAAGAAAATTTTTGTTTTCGAAGCTCCTCAACATAATTCAATAATTATTAAATTTCGAATACACTTCCTCTAGTAAAATTGATATTTCGATCAAAATGAAATTTAATTTTTCTAAGAAAATCTGCTTGTTGCCCCAACTTGCTCCCATCTCCAAACAGGGATTTGGACCTGACAGAAACCTCCATCTCCTTCGCTAAGCCATTGGGCGTGTTTTTACTTTGATATTTTCATCTGACAATATTTTGCAATAAAATACTAGAAGTTCTTATTTGTTTATTTATTTTTATATTATTAAAATAAGTCAAACCCCAAACTCTACGTGTATCATAAAATATGCAACGAAGGTTATAAGTTTTCTGATAAGATAATAACATGAAATAATAATATTATTATCTGATAACTAAATAACATAAAATGAACTATAATGATTCTCTTCATAAAAATAATAAATTGTTTTATAAGAATTTGATGAAAAAGAAGATTAGTTTTGAAAATATTTGTTTATGAAATTTCAGAAAAATTTAAGTGAAATGAAATATTTATGAAACCTTATTTAAGCAAAATGAAATCTTTCAGTAATTTTATAAATAAAACAAAGTTTTAGGAAACTACAGAAAAATATATGCAAAATGGACACTTACTGGACCTTTAAAATAAAAAGTATCACTGAGTTTCATTTTTAAGTAAAATAGATTATTAAATTTACTTATATAACACTTCATTTCCCTTTGTGGTCTCTTCTACTAAGTATTTGCAATGAAGAAAAATTTCCTTTATATACACTGGTATTATCCGGCACCATTCCAGCCGTTGGCGTCTGCGTTGTGGGGTCAATGACAATCTTCTTTATGGATGTCATGAGAGCAGGCCATTAGTAACCAACTAACGGCAAACTGTTCTGCTCGATATTGAAGCATCTATGGTATCTTTCACATGCTGCAGAATTTCGGTAAACGTGAGTTGCGGGACCGTCACCGCCTCCCGTCGGACGCGCCGATCCACGCATGCTGACGTCACTCTGGCTGTATCCACAAACGTTCTGCAGGTGTTTGTCAGCTGTGACTTGCCATAAGGACCAACCTGCCCTTTTCAGTCCGATCATCATGCCCCTTGTAAAATCGTCTGTCTGCCGGAACTAATTCCGTAGATGATGGCTGTGATTTTCCAAAATTGCAGGCATCCTTTGCGGAAAGAACAAACTTTCAACAATTATTTCCCAAGTAGAAATAACGACTCGAATACTGCCTGTTCCTCACCGTATATCTTATTTTAACTCGGTAAAGTGCGTCTATCTTAAAGTTTTATTAATTTACTGGCCTCTCCTTCTTGGTGTTGTATTTACAATGTCAGTGTATGCATCATAATGTTTGATATGAAAAATATTTTCTCCTGAGACATTCGTTACCTTTTTATATCAAATTTTAAAATAAGCAAACATTCAAAGAAATACAAAATTCTCTCAAATATAATGCATCAAATACGCACTTAATTTGAATAGCAATATATGTATGTAATTTCATTTTTAAGAAAATATTTTTTAATCCATCATCAGCGAATCTAATACCCTTACATATTATTCTTTACTACTATAAATGATTTTTAATCGAATATACTATTAACTTTTTCCCTTTTCATTTTATAACGTAAATATAATAAAGAATTAACCTTCTAAAAAATGTTTTTCTCATACAAATATATAAACACTAAAACTGGACAATATTTGTAAACAATAAATTATAAAATTGTTTAAAAAGTGCTTATAACTTGCTGTGTAAAACTGCAAGCATTGTATACATTTCTTTTTTAATGTAACTCATTTTTAGTGTCTTCTCTTAAATAACACGTAAAACTGCTACTCTTTTCCATTTTTAAAAGTAAACACATAAAGGAATTAACCTTTCATAATATTTTCATCTAGAAGCTATAAACAGTAAAATTGGGCAATATTTTGGAACAATATATTGTTAATGTGCCTAAGAGAGAGGTAGTTATAACTTGCTCCATTAAATTATATATAGAAAATTTGCTTTTTGCTCAAATTAGATTATAAGTATTGTGTATAAAATATATTTTGGAAAAATCAAATGATAAAACTATACATAATCGTTTAAATATTTACTTGATAAAACTTAGTTATTTATTTGAAATTTCTGATCAAAATTAGCTATGAGGTTGCTGTAAGTCTCCTCTTTAGGCCTAGAGGCCGGAAATATATAGATGGGCTAAAAATAGATGTGCCATTGCATTTCTAAATCTTGAATCTTTGAAATTTAGAAGAGAAACCAAACAGAAGACAATCCAATTTGACCAGCTTCTATTATAATGCTTTAATTAACAGCTGTTAAAAAGGACTTGGAATGTTAACTTTTTTCTGCATCTATTAAAGAAGTTATCTAAAAGCTTACTATGTTTCTATTATTGTGACTTATGAATGAAATTCGCCAATTTATCAGATTTTCTTTTTTTAACGGTAGTAAAATTTTGTATTTTCGATATATCTTTCAGGAAAATTGGTCTGATAATCTAATAGGCTTTCCAAAACTTCAATGTGGAAAATAAAAGATAAATGACAAAATATTATCGATAGAAAAAGTTGTCTCAGCAAGATGTAGGGTTATTGAAAATCAATATATCATTATCTAGTGAACAGAAATTTATAAAATATGAATCGATCAAATTTTCTGATATAAGTAAAGTCATCTCCCAATAAAATAAGATGTCCTTTTAGAGTAAAGAATTATTTAGCATTAATTTAAATTTAAGTTTTGTTTTATTTCTTATAGCACCAACAGTTAGCGAATGATTTATTTCAAATGTGAAATTTATTTTCATATCCAAGTAAAAACTGCATGATTCTACTCAACGGTCCGTAATTGATCGGTAGATTTTATTGAATAAAGTCTTTTTTATTATGTTTACTTAAAGAAAAAAAAAACAAAATATTTTGAAGAAGTTATTTATTTTTCTTGAAATCAAATATGTGTACAACACATGTACAGATAACAACATATTTACAACTGGGAAAAAATCAAGGACTCCTCAACAGTGAACCATCGCTCTTTATATGTTAAAATCAGTATTTGATGAAACCACACCTCTTATATATGCATGCTTCTATATATATATATAAATATATATATATATATATATATATATATATATATATATATATATATATATATATATATATATATATATATATATATATATATATATATATATATATATATATATATATATATATATATATATATATATGGACAAGGAATGATAGAAGTTGCTTGTACCAACAAGCAATACATTTTGTCAGGCATTCAACAACTGTTGCTCTAGATATTTTAAGACATCAGAAATTGACAATCTATATTTCTATTAGCATTAGATCTCTTATTTTGGCCAATGGCGTATATTAATCTCACTGATTTTGTTTATAGATTGCAAGCATAAGGGGAATTGTATTATCTTGTTGGAAACTATGCAGTTCCAAGATGACGTACCTTGAAGAATAATATAGTTAGCCGTTAGATGAATTCAACAGACAGTTGTGTTGTTAAAGTTGTAAGCAAGATGACTAGGGGTGATCTGGGGATTGCACCTCTCACTATCAACTCAGGGCAAATCGACAGCTTTTTTTTTAAAGAAAGTTGATCACTTTTGTTGGTTTATATGATACATTATCTTTGACAAATGTAATATATGAAAAATAATTACAAACTAAATAATACGTACAATAAAACTATAGAAATACTTTTGAAATAGAGCAATGAATGAAGGAGAAAAGTACATAAAAATTATTATAAAACAACCAATTGAAAATCAAGTCATGTATTTTCAAATTTTTATAAAAAGTAACATCTAAATTTTGTACGATTCGAATGAAATTTGTACCATATCAATTGGATTAAAAATGCTTATGATTGATAACTTTATAAATAAACAAAAAATATGAGTGTAAATTCATATTTTGATTTTATGTGTTAGATTTTTCAATTAAATACAAAAACGAAATAAAATTTCATGCATACATTTAGAATTTTTAATGTTTTCATAACCTCCCAATAAGCTGCCAGAAAATTAAGAACTTTTGATATTTAAAACTAATAAGTGTTTGTTATTTCTAATAAAACAGTTACAGAACAAATCACTTTCAATTGCATCATTTGATTCAGAATTTAAGACTTCTAAATGCCAAAATCCGTTACATTTCTTCATGAAAATAACAAGCATGCTTTTAATGATGACTTTTATCTCACACATTACACTAAAAATGCAAAACATTTATTTAAAAATATAGATGAATCATAAATTAAAGTGTACATGCATATAAAAATGTCATAAAATCAAAAATATGTTTTTAAGAAATTGTAAAACTATTTTGAAAAATTTTAATTGAAGTCAATAGAATAAAATCAAACATATTTCCTTCAGCTCGACTTAATTATTTTTCCTGAAAGATTCACACCTGATTGGATAATAATGTTATCCAATCAGGTGCGGAAATGTTATGTTTTATTTAATGTTTCATTTTAATAAGTATTAATTGCCATGTAAAAGAAACAAACAAAAAATGGGAAACAAAAATTCTTTGTTCGCAGTATGCTGCTGAGTAAACAGTTTGTTTTTAATACTTACTAAAAAAAGGGCTGAAATGATTATTTTTCCAATTAATTTCAGTATATATAGATGTTGATATCGTACACATCTTTGTAGCTTAATTTCTCTCATATTGAGTATACCAGTTCACTTAAGGAATATCTGTAAGTTTAAATATTATTCATTATCTGAAAATTATTTGAATGTCATTTTCAAAATAATTTCTTAATTTTTGTGTTATAATAAATGTTTTTAAATTTTCACATAAAATTAAATAAAATTATTTTTATCCTTTAATAATAATATTTTTGAGTCAATTTTCAATTTTATTTACATGTTTTTATACTTACGGAAAATGCAATGTGATAAAGGGATATCTCAATAAAATAAGATGAAGATACTTTAATTAATAGTATTTACTATTTTAGTTGTAAGTTAAAGTTTATTTTAAATTATCACTTTACTACTTGCTGTTATTGTTGTTGTGGCTTATTCTCTAGCTGTTTGACGAAGTCAGGTAATGTCTATCAGACTTCTGATCCTAAGGAAATCAAGAACCCGAATGGGGACGAATATATATCCTCTTTTGAATTTCTCAAACAGTCCAGGATGTACTCAGCAGAAACTTACAGAGCTCAACATTTTGAGCAGGTTGCAAAGATCTTTCTGCCCTCAGAAGAATGAGAAACTCTTTATATGACAGCTTGCCAGTCTGAAAATTGCCGTTCTAGAGGCTCTGCCACAATTGAGGGCAAATGAAGAGCCAGGCTCTTTGCCTGCATACCAAGAATGCTTAGGAGGGAACCTCCACTCCTTAGAAAATTCAGTGTTGACAATGGATTGATGTTCTAAAAAGGTGAGAGTTCAAGAAGAAAAAAGAAGAATGGGTTGAATTTTCCTCACATTCTTAAAATAACTATTCAAATACGTTGCTTCAGGGTACACACATATAAGCTAGCATCTAAAGATAATTTTTTAAAGGCAGTTATTCATTTCTTTTCTTGTGTGAAATTTTACAAAATTAGTAATTTCCCTGTGTTTTAAAACAAGTCTGTGTATAATTTTTATGGATCCTAGTAGAATATGCCTAAATTTTATCCCCTTATAAACTAAAAGGCATGATAAGAAACTAGTTTATATAAGTGAACGTATATAAATTTAATTATTATATAGCTTAACTGAGTTGCATATATTTCCTAGAAGTAGACTCTTTATTTTCTACATACACAAAAGACTAACATTATATTCCTTTATTGAAATGAAGTGTTTCTCATTAAGAAAGCTTTACAGTGAGATGATGTTATATTTTAAGGAACAACTATCTTTCACAGGCATCCAATCATGAAACTGTGTCTGATCATCGCTCTTTGTTGTTGCATTGCCTTCGCGCAATCGTTTGACGCTTCGATGTCAGCGTGTAAAATACAACAGCGGATTGTTGAACAACAAAGTAAGAATTTTCATTTTTAATATAACTATAAAATATATAAATTAAATGGTAAAAGTGTGAGCGTTACGGCAAAGAAGGAGACATTTGGCGATTTCTCCACCGTCAAAGTGAGGATGATAAATGTATCGAAATTCACTTAGCAATCGCAATACATTGTTTTTCAGAACTATAGTAACTGTATAAGAAATAAAAGATACAAAAGGTGGTATTTCGAAAGCGTTAACTCTAACGTTATTATAAAATACAAATTATATAAGAATTGATTGAATTTTTTTAAAAATACTATAAATAACTAAAAATTTAAGAAAACGTGCTACAAAAAAAGAACTATCTGAAATTTTATAATTCAATAATAAAATCATGAAAAAGATTTCCCGAATAGATTTTCTTTATTTAAAAAAATTCTGGTGAATAATAGGAATTAAAGTTATAAGTCATAGTTATATAATAATAAATTTTAGACTTTCCAAATAAATTATCTTAATTAGAATACGAAATAATGACATGTATTTAAGAATAGAATATTTTTAAATAGTAATTATGAGTTAATAAAATGTAAAAATATATAAATTTCATATTTTTCCTATGGTTATACGATGAAACATCATTTTAAAGTAATAAAAATTAAGATAAGATTTAAGAAATTTTTTTTTCCTTTTTATGTAATAAATTAAAATACCAATGAGAAAAATCTAAAATATTTAATAATTGAATTCTAAAAAATTATTAACAGAATAGATGATTTTCTAACTTTAATTACCAAACGCAGTACAATTTAGATGTTCTTATGGTGATGGAAATAATTAAATGTTTAAATACAATTTTAGCCCTGCCAAAAATTAAAGGAATAAGTTTATTATCTTTATGTTTCGATTCCATCTCGATAAAATACATAATAAATCATAGTAATATAGATTATAACAAAATATTCATAATTTGAACGCAAATCTAGAAATACAGATAGCCCATATTAAAATTTATAAATTTCATTAAAAGTCCGATGTGTATAAAAATTTATACAATTAACGTTTTATGAAAAATTTATTGATATGATCTGAAATGAAGTAAGCATACTATCGAAAAAGGAAACTCAGAAAACTAATAAAAAAACAGGAGAACCAGCAGAAGAATTTTTGATGAGTAGATGTTCATAGAGTGTTGTTCTTGTTGAACCAACATACTTAACCGTATATAGCCCTGAGTTGAGCTCTACCAGTTAGATAGAACTGCTCGATAGCAGTCGGGTGAAGTCTTCGTAATTTTAAAGCAGGGACCAAGCAGAACACCCGCAATACTTGGCTTGCCACCCCATAGGTATCATTTCACTTGGAGGCTATTGCGACCACCACCCCAGTTTTAAAATAGCCCAGCCACCATTAGAGAACACGATGGATTTTCGAACGGCCGAGATTCGAACTCACTACTTTCCAATAATGATAACGAGAATCAACAAAAAATGTTATTGGTGGTATACATTTTCCTCTAGTAGCAACTCTTGGGGAATGAGCACGCATCAGTATCTTAGAATCATAATTTTTACGCAAGAAATGCTTGCAATTGAGATCATGAACATGGTAATCTAGTGGAATTCAAGAAGGATATGGTAGTTTTAGGTGATCAGATATTTGAAAATGTCTTACTTCTCCTAAATATCAAGGAATACTTTTTAAAACATAAATTTTATGTATGCAATGTATCAAAGATAATTTGTAAATTTAAAGAACAATTATATGACTTTGGGTTTTATCAAATGTTTGGTGCAATATAAATCGAAGCATACCAAATAATATTTAAAAAATGAAAAAAAAAATCTAAATCAACAGGAAACTGGTTTTCTCACTTTTAAGTTTAACTGAAAAATCTAAAAATCTGCTTAAAATTGATGATCAAATCGATAATATTTAACTATTTTATAAATATGCTTGAAAATTCTGTGAATTACATATATCATAATTTGGCTGGTACAAATTTAGAAGGAAAATCAAATTTAAAAGCCTGCCTTTTGGAAATCATGATTTCTTATATTTATTAAAGGTTATTGTTTAAATATTTAAGCATATCTTTAAATATGAATAGTCACTGATTTTGCCCATATCTATTAAATTAATCCCTTGTACATTAATTTTATTTTATAGTTCCTAATATTTATAACACAGAGTCACTAATTTTGCTTTAAGTAACATTCCCATTTTTTGATGGAATTCTTATACTCAGACGCAACAACTGACATAAAACTACATCAAGTCTTTTAATATTTGTACACGCGGATGTTCTTGATTTAAATATGTTATTTATGACTTAAAAATACTTGTTAATAATATGCCTTAATAATAAAATGCCGATTCTTTAATAATATATGTTAATGATATTTTTGCTTAAAATTTTTCATGAATAAATTAGTTTTATGGAGTTAATAACAAGAAAAAATTTTGAATTTTCAAATTGTGTTACTTTCTTCCCTGTGTTATCTAGTTGTTTAAGTGGTTTGATAGTTTCACACGGTTTCTCGTTAAGATCAGCAAAGTGAGGCATCATTTGCCGTCGGCATTGATTGAGAGGGTGACCACTTTCTCCCTCACTGGGATATTAGAACTTCATGGGTTAAGGGCCTATCCACGTTCATTTATGACTTCCAAAGTATTTTCACTGGCATGACTATTGAAAAATGTCTGTCATCTCAAGTGTGACATCATCATTTCATTATGGTTCAAAATTAAAAAGCGTTTGGCTATGGGCGAGTGGTTCCAAACCCGGTAACACTAAGGTACAGTTCCAGGCTCATCTGCACTTAATGTATGTTTTGCCGTTTAAGGTCATCACAACTTACAAACGAAGTATTTCATCTACCATAACTTTCACTTTTAATTGCTAATTTTTCGCTCACTCACAAGTTTTTTGAATGAGTAAAAATATATATAACACGTGCGATTATTCTAAAGTCAAGTAGCATAAAGGTTTTTCGAATTTTAATTTTTCTATTTTCTTATCTTTCTCTAGATGACCTGAATGCCTTCTACCCGAGATGTGACGGCAATGGCAACTATGCTGCCATCCAGTGCCGACAAGGCTTCTGCTGGTGCGCCAACAAACAAGGTTTCCAACTAACGAAATCTAAACCAGGATATCCAGACTGTTCTCAATATCGTGGATAAATGATGTCTATACATAGAGAATTATTTAAAACTGCTAAATTTGCAAACCTGAAATATTCTTGTATTATCCAGGAAAGTATAAGCTTGACTTACTGCCACAGCTCAAATATCGAAAAATATTCTGCAACTTCTGTATTAAAAATTATTTAATTACCTGTCAAAATTTTATGAAAATAAATGGCTGATTTTCCTATGTACCTACTTTACATTATTTTCATCATTACTAAAATATGCCATTGTCCATAAAATGTAATACACTGGGAGAAAAGGAAAAACTACAACACATTTTTTGCTATACTTAATACATATATAAATCTGTGGATTACGATAAAAGAGTGATTAACTCGGTAGGGTTATGTAAAATAATCGGTAATTATGTATAATAATCGTTGATTATGTATATTAACCGATGTCATAATCACCATTAAACTTGGTAAATATGATAAATTATTAAATGTTCGTCACATTTGCCGATTTATTCAATCGACAACTCATAATGGATGATATAATAAATATAGATTATTTTGTAAAATAAAGATGACTTAATCCGAAAAAATACGTATTTTCTCACAAAGGACATTAAAAGTTTTGTTATTAAGAATTTTAAGAATTTCAAAACTTACATAACTATTTATTTCAATTTATAAAATTTTAAATTAAAGTGGCTCTTTCGTACTTTGTTTCAGCAGATTTATAAAAAGAGATATAATTAGATAATAGTATAAGATATATATGTCCTAAAATGTATTGAAAAATACAAAATCGATATTAATGAAAATAAAATAAAGATTAACTTAAAAATTTACTTATTTTAGACACATTAGAATATTACCTACAATTGCAAATTTCTTGGTTTTTTATATTTGAAGAACATCTTCGGGAACTCATCGTCGATATCTCTGTCTTCTGGAAAGAGATAGTTTTCTATCACATTCTCAAAGTGATATTACTTGTTCTGGAACATATTCAAGCAAAATAAACTTTTCTTCACAACGAATTAATTTCTACCATGCCACTGTGAAAATTCACATTGTTTAGCTTTTAAAAGATAAATGTCGCCGTTTTGAATTTCTATTATTATCGATAATAAATTTCGTGGACCACTTCTTGCTCTGTCCACATCTAATGCTTATAGTTTCACTGTGACACCAATTTACGAGAAGAAAATTTAAGGTTTGAAATTTTCAACTTCCTTTTTTTCCTGTGATTCTAAATTTCTTTGGTACTTATTCTTAATTATTCTGGCCTAGTTAAATATCTGTTTGGTTAAAATAGATCACTTTATCATTTTCTTTCTGAATCACAAAATTATCTGCTGATGGGACATTACACTTACCAATGGAACATTGTATTTCACATTGAAATCAACTTCTGTTTCTCTGTCAGTTTTATCAGCAGCATTGTGAACTATTTCTCTTAATACCTGAAGCTCTTTGTTTACAAGATATTTGATAGCAAATCATTCTAGAAAGAATTTTTCAAATTTTCTTTTAGAGGGATCCCAAGCATGGTTCGTATTTTGAGAAAATTATGAAAGATATTATGAAGATATCCTTTAATACCTTTGTGAAATGTCCTACCTTCATCCTGGAATCCTTGACCAAACCTTGGGAGTTGACCGAATATTGAGTCTAGTTGTGCCAAGTTTTTATATTCGCATTTCTGAAATCCGACCACATTGGACACGGTTCTTCCACTATCTGATTACTGAACTTGAAACTCTTCTGGGCATTGAGAATTGTAGAAAAGTTATGGAATTATGTTGCATTCCACATACCAGTTGGATATATTATGAACTGAGCGGCAATTGTGATACATATTCAATAATTTCTTATTTATTAAGTTTAGTGGAAATTATGAATAATCGCCAGTAATCTTATACATAATCAACAGCTTATTACATTCACTCTGTAACACACACACATTCTCTCAATTCTAGTGTGCTATCGAAAAGTTTTCGGCACTTAAACTGTGCAATTAGCACATCAACGGTTTAATCATACTGTTAAATTTCAAAATTGATTGTAGAAAAGTTTATTTCTCTCTCTTTCTCTCGTCAACAAATTTAATCATTATTTAAATGTTATTATCTTGATTTTTCAGCAACCAAAAAAAACATGCAAGTAAAATTACGTTTATTTCCTTAATTGCAATATTCTAAACCAAATTATTCCTCACAGTATGGGTATTTATTTAATTAAATATAAATTTTTTTAAATGCTTTGTGTTGATTGTTAGATTATATTGACTTGATTTTTTAAATATCAAAAAGTAAATTAAACTTTATTAAATGCAATAATATTATAAATTGTGTTTGATTCTTTGTATTGAATTTTTTAACCTTTTTAATGATTACTTCTAATAACTAATTTATTAATTGCTTGATGGTATTAAATTGATTATTTTCGCGTATCAAATAAATAAATAATAAACACACATATATAACATTTTCTATCTACATATCTATATCTATCTTATATAAATATATATATATATATATTTAGGTTTTTAAACCAATTTTTATTTTTGATATAAATGTAGTTTTGATTTCTCGTACACTACTTAAAATATATAAAAGAAGATATTTAAATTAAATTTTTTACAAGAATGCGCATATTTAATGGTATATTGTAAAAAAATCCATTACTTAATGGTATATTGTAAAAAAAAAAAATTTAAAGATAACCTTTTTTTTTTTTTTTACTTTTGAACATTATTTCATGATTTTTGAAGTAGATATTTTGCACTAATATTTTATGTAATGATAAAATAATGTAAGACATTAATAGTTTAGGATTAATTTACCATTGAGTTATTAAATTTGGAGTTGAATTATATATAAGTTTGAAGTGACATTTCAATTGATATCTTGTACACCATCACTCATAGCTTTTCCAATCACATTTACTTTTTTTTAACTGTCATTAAAAGATTTAAAATTTCCAGAAAATATATTAAAATCGTTTAGTAAAAAATAAGTCAAATATATATATATTATTTTTCAAATATTCTTAAAGTTTAATTTTATTTCGCTTATTTCTTCAAAAATAAGATATGTCTTTTTAACTTTCCGATAAGTATTATTTTCCAGTATTGTGTTTGATTATTCAAAACTTACTTTTAATAAAATTTACAAGGAAATAAAATTCTAAGAAACATCGATTTCAAAATGTAGTTATTACAAAAATAATATATTACAGTAGAACTCGAAGTATCCGAACTACATATATCCGAATCGTTTTCAGAATTTTAGAAAATTAAATTGAACTGAAGAAAGGATGGAAAATAAGATATAGGAAAAAGCTCAAAAAAAAAGGGTAAAACAAGAGAGGCGATGAGAACGACGTGCCACTTGAGAGAATCAAAAACATTCGGTCGAAAAATCCTGGATGTTCAGAAGTTAGTGCTAAAGATTTAGGAGAATGGATTATAAGTCAGACTCTAGATTTCAAATTGCAAATGATGGTAGACACATTGAAAATGTCGAGGAAGAGGAAACCTTAATGTCTAATTTGAAGAAGCTCTGGGAACATCTGCAGTTAAGCATTAGTCGACTTTGAAACTGCTTTGAAGTGGGCAGAGTGACACTCCTATGTGATTTCTCACTGTGAAGCTGATGTACGACTTGGATGTAGGCATTTAAACAGCTTATTCTTATCGAGATTTTCAACAAGCAGAGGTCTTACATTTACAACATTGTACATACATACTGTATTAATATACAATACTTGTAAGTACATTGATATGTAAAAGTGTTGTTTTTACATTTAATGGATTGAAAGTTCTTTTTCGTTAAAAATATGTATTCCTTCCATTGTAAGCTTAAGAAGATTAATTCTTTTCCGAAAAAAATCCAATTAACCGAATTTATAATTAACCGAATTGGGGTAGTCCTAATTGATTCGAATAATTAGAATTCCATTGTATTTAAAAATGTTGAAATGAATGTAAAATATATAAAGCTACTGTTAAAATAAACAGGAAAACTTTAACGTAACTTAAAATATTAGTTTTTTTTTTTTTTCGTAAACTCTTTTATGAAAGCATACGAGAACACAGTGCCTTGGTAGAGAAAGACTAAGATTTCATAAAGCAATGGGTCCAATACCTGTCCTAACCGAAATTTCGCCTACTCCACTAAGGGTGACTCGGATAGATAAAATAAGTCGTGGTTTCAATGTCACTCTATTGGTGTGACATTGCTTGAAGATGAGAGTATCAGTTCAAGTGTCAACCTCATCAATTGATCTTTCTTAAAATTTTAATCTAATGAGCTGTACTTAGTGGCTTTACAGTAAAAAAAAAATGGGCAGAGGGAAACATATCGAGACAAAGAACTGAAAACATAGGCCACAGTAATTTGGTTGAGAAGGAGTGTTATCATGACCGAGAGATGAGGAGTTCTATACTTGACTCAATCGAAAATCCATCATGTATATAAATGACCTCTAAGAATGAAACTTAGTAGCATGGCAACCCTGTGAGGATAAGGCTTACAGTGTCCCTATCTTTTTTTGTGACTGAGAGTCCTGGGGGACAAAGCCTATTTTCCAGTTAGGCGATTAATGGTGATTGGAGCACGTAAAATAGTCGTGTACACAATGTTCTTGCAATGTGTCATGGTGTGGCGTGGAGCAGGAAGCACCAGCTCAGGTGTCGATACTGTCACTTGACAGTTGTTCAAAGTTATTCGAGTACTGGATGTGTTTACTGTCATCAAAAATAAATAGCTGGAAATGCATACAAAACAAACAAAAAAGCTGAATATACATTTGTGCATATGATGGATGTACATGTATATGCTTATGTATTTCATGTATGCGGGTGTGCATACATATATACATGTGAGTGTATGTGTTAACATATTTTAAAACATGTATGAAAGCATACAATATGTATTATAAAATAAATACTTAAGAAAATCAGCAGTTTATTTTTTTCTTAACATTTTAGTAATAATACATAAAAATGTTATTACATACAATTTGCACATTGCTTTTTCGATTGTTTATAAATTTACTCAGTAAATTGTTTGGCATGAAAACAATCAAGCAAGAGAGATTTCGATCCGTTATTTTTCTTTCATTGTATACAGAATAGTATCATCCCCTAAAGCTAGAGCAATCAGGATATCCAGGCTTTGAAGCAGTTAACATAACACCTTCCTTATTGGCACACCAGCAGAAGCCTTGCCGGCATTGGATAGCAGCATAATCACCGTTACCGTCACACCTTGGGTAAAAGGAAGTCAAATCACCTAAAATTAAATTTTAAAAAAAGAATTAGTATTGCGTGCAATAATTAATTCTTGTCCATTCTGAATCAGTTCAAACATCCGAATATGAGGACAAAATCTACTCTACAAACTGTTTAATTGAATACTACATCCAACTAGGTGATTAAGAATTATAAAAATATTAATTTCTGTAATAAAATAAATTATGTGAACAACCAGAAAAGCAAAAAATAATTTGAATTTGAGTAGTGATGATCATCTTAAGCAGTAAAAAATATCGGTGAAGGATTAATGAAATAAAGATGGACGAAAAAGAATTAAAGAATATTTCCTCGCAAACCTGTTCCAAGTATATATAAAGATTGTAAAAAAAATAAAACTAAAAACTGTTTTACTTATTTGTGGACAATTTTTGTTGCTTGATCTAATTAACTTTTCAAAATTAAATACACGCAAACGATCATAAATATAAATTCCATGATCTGTGTAAAACAAAATTCCATTATAAATTTTTCAATAGTGGATCAAAGAATTGAAAATTTGTAGCTGAAAATAATATCTGTGAAATTTGTGAGATTTATTTTGGAATTTTACTATCGCATAGTTGAACATAAGCATTAAGAACTTCTAAGAATATGAGATATCGTAGTTTGTTGGAGTAAAACAATTTGGATTCAAAATATACAAAATAATAAATGAAATTCTTTATATAAATATTTGAAGATCATTTGGCATTTTTTCAGTGAATGTAGTTCCTGATGGTAATTTTTCTAGAGAACCACTCTAGATGACAAAGTTATCTTTTTCAAGTAACTTCTTCAATTCATGGCCGTAAACGCAAACATAAGAGGGAATCTATTGAACATTAATTTCATACTGTAAAGAAATTTGTTTTAACTTTGATAAAATTGAAATACTAGTCTTGTCCCCTTTGAGGAACCAATTCTTAAAAGTTAAAGCAAGCTTCGGTCATCAGGTATGATTCATTAACCTTCAAAATCTTTTTTAAATGATGCAGCCCTAAGCTTTCCATTAATTGCCATTATTTCACTTCTGAAAGCAGGAATCCATAATACGCAGAAGCAGTAATTTTTTCAAAAGAAGTCTCAGTACAAAATCATTTTTCACCGTGGTCTCTCTCATCAATTTTTTCCCTCAGTATCTATCTTAAGATATTCTTATGAATGAAGTTTAGGATTTTTTTAAATCCAGTTACTTAACGTGACCTTAGAAAATCCTTTTTTTAACCAGAAATCAAAGATTGTGATGGAATCTCATTTGTGTTATACCAATTGGAAGTGATTGTATAATGTGTGTGTAAATAAGGTATTCATTATCACAATTAGGCATATTTGAAAACTAGACTTGGATAATAAAAAAGGTTGGGTTTTTTTTATAAGACTGCTGTTTTCCCAGCTTTTAAAATTTGGTGAAGTTTCTCTGTATTGGCCTTAGATATTTTGCTAACATATTTCATAATACCATCACATCTTATAATCTGAATTGGTGCGTGCACCAATATATTCCTCTTTAATTAGCTGAGAATTAAGGTCTACCAATTAGATGGAAGCTATACTGAGAGTCATTTTTCATAATTTAAAAACAAAGACAAAACAAAAGACCTCTCAATATTTAAACTGCTTCCTCCAGAGGTACCATTTCTAGAAGTATTTCACTCGAAGAATATTGTGTGACCATAACATATAAATATGTCTTAACCAAGGCATATAATATGTCTACGTCTACATATAATATGTCTTTGATGATCACGATGAATCTTTGGTTAAATCTGAATTCGAACTCACAGTCTTCTAGCAATGAGAACGACGGCCTAACCAAGTTGGCTGTTCCAAACTTCTAAATTAATTAATCTCGACTGGTTGCAAACTAGAATAAAAAATAAACAGTTTCCGACTGTCATGGCAGTGTAGTCGTGAAGATAAGACAAGAGGAGGAAGTGTGAGGGCTGGCTACCCTCTCTCACTGAGGCCTCTTTGGATATACTTTGAGAGCTTTCCGCCGAGTTCTTCGGCGTTTTTAAGGGAATATCTATCATTTTATGGAAAGCTCAAAATAGTTATCGTCTTCTGGCCGGCAACCAGATATGCTTAATTAATACTATTTTCCGACTATTCCGCAAAATGGCGGATTTTATAACGGAAAGGGACACGGACCTTTTCGGCTAATTTTGAGAAATAGTCATGGTGAATATTTTGAGCATATGGGGGATGTAAAACCTGTCCTATGAAAGGGAATTGTAGTTCGCTACTTTTTCCGGCCTGCAGATTCGTGATATGTGGGTTTTTAAAAGGTAGCCAATAAGGACTATGGCAGGGAATGTGTTTAACACATGAAATTTAAGTATGAAAGTGGCAAAAAGTGTGTAGTCTTTTATATTTTCCTAATCTTTAAGGCAATGAATGCGGGATCTATTGCGGCAATCCACCGCATTAGTGACGTAATGAAAGCTTGTTCTATTTTTGAAATTATTATAAAGGAATTGGTGTGTGAATGGTGCGTATTAGTGTAATGTGGCAAGGGTCAATACACCGCACAAAAATAAAATATAAGATTGAGGGAGGCGTCCAGCTGTCAATGCAAAAGTGGAAGTGGAGCGTGTGGTCTGGTTTAAATTCCAAAGTGGGAAAGTACCAGCCTTGGGATAACAGGGTTAGTGTCCTGCCCTTGGTCAGTGGAAATTCTGCTGACCGCCGTGACATGGAACTAAGTAGCTGCGCGGTGAAGACGCGACTGTTTCTGGTCGTGCTTTTGAGAAACGACCCCGCAATGCTGTGCGGTTAGAAGAGCGGGTGAAAGGGAGGTGAGAGGCCTTCGAGAAATCCTCCCCTTTCCGAATTTGATTGTGTATGCAGTCCGATGGATTGAGGGACCGTAGGATTGAGCCCCTACGCTGGTCCGATCTCTTGGAAGCCTGTGATTCACAGCATGTTGGAGTAGGGCGGACTACATACTGGAAGCCTTGCGGGTTACCCTTGACTGCAGCGTGGAAAGGGTGGCGGATCCGTGTCGGGGACGGCCCAGGCGGTCAAACTGGAAGAAACCAATTAAGTTTGGTAGCTGAGCCGAACAAAGCTCAAATTCTTTCTTTTTTATGGTTACATTGGTTATAGATTATATATATAGCGTTAATCATGAACAATAAAAGCCCAAAAAAGGTGCAAAGATTGCAAAAAAACGCACTTTTCAGTGCGACTTGCTTAAATTGTGTCGGCGTTACAACGTCGATACCAGTGTCGTTGAGGCACTGGTAGAACATCTGGCCATGGCTAGAGGGGAGGCCCCCCCCTAAAAAGAGCACGGACGTGAAGCCAAATATGGTTTCAACTGAGACTCAGACAGAGCTAGAAAAGGCCTGTAATGAAGTGAAGGGGGTCCAAGCGAAAGAAAGCTGGACTAAGGTTTCTCGTAAGAGAAACAAGCCGAAAAAGGCCGAGACTCAAAAGAGTCCCTATACAAATCAAAAGGCAGGAGTGACCCCTGCAGTAAAACCGGCATCGACAGGCAGCACCGGAAAGGGCCAGACCAGGTCCTACGCGGATGCAGCTAAAAGCAAGGGGAAAAAGAGGGCCCCGACGAATGCCCTCTTAGTGTACCCAAAGCCGGGTACTGAATTAACCTCTGACGGGGTAAAAAATGAATTGAAAAAGTCCATCGACCCAAGGAAGTTGGGCGTGGCAGTCCAAGGACTAAAACCCCTTAACAACAATGGGGTCGCGATAGAGTTGAAAAACTCAGAAGATCGCGATAAAATGACAAAGAAAATTACTGAAGTGCTTGGTGAAAAAGTAGAAGCTAGGGAGCCTGCACGGAGACTCCCTAGAGTGATGATATATGATCTGCCGGGTGAGGACGGCGAGAAAGAAGTCCTGGAGGGACTGAAGGAACAAAATGAGATCCCTGAGGGCCACATGAAAGTGGTCTTCAAATTAAAAGGAAAGGGTCCGATAAGCATTGGGGGGTGGAAACGGCGCCCGAAGTGTTGAGAGCCTTCATCAAGAAGGGCAAAGTCAGTTGCGGCTGGCAGAAGCACAGGGTCAAGGAATTCCTTGAACCGACGAGGTGCTTTAAATGCTGTAGGTTTGGCCACCTACAGTCTAAATGCCCCGAGAAGGCACAAACCTGCACTATCTGCGCAGGGGAACACACTTTCAAAGAGTGCCCTAAAAAAGACGTTTGTTGCGCCAACTGCGAAAGGGCCAACAAACAATTCAAATTGAAATTGAATTGTGGACACAAGGCGGTTGATCTCCGCTGCCCGCAATATAAACGGGAATGTGAGAGAATCCGTTCTCGCACAAATTATGGTTGATACAATATACAGCTTAGAGTATGGCATTTTGCAGATTAATCTCGCAAGATCGAAGGCGGCCACTCTGGAGATTTTAAAGGAGTCGGAAATGGGTTCGTCCGAAATCCTTCTCCTGCAAGAGCCGTATTTGGTGGACGGCGAGATTGCAGTCTTTCCCCAGACATGTTCGGTGGCTCACATCGCCGACGGAATGGCTGCGGTTGTCGTTAACAACACCAAACTCAGCGTCTGGACCAGACATGTGGATACTCATATCGTAGCGGTAGAGATCAAAGATCTGCGCCAATCGCTACTGGTAGTATCAGTCTATGTTCCTCCAAGAGCAGACATTGGTGGCTATTTGGAGACCCTCGAAAAGATCATTCGGTTCCACACGAGGGTTCTCATAGGAGGTGATTTCAACACGAGGCATCAAATGTGGGATCCCGAGTGCCCGTCTAGAGTGGGGACGAAACGAGGGGAAGCCCTTGTGGAGTTTCTCATTCGAAACGACCTCGTTTTATTAAACGATGCGACCTTCAGGCCGACCTTTGAAACTGTGAATGGGAGGAGCTGGATTGACCTGTCGGTGACGACGGGCGCTCTACAGTCGTCCTTCTCGTCGTGGAAAGTAGTTGAAAATTGTTTAAGTGATCACAACTACATCTCCTTCAGGCTAGCACCTAAGCTTTTGCAGAATATGAATAATGGTAAATACAGACTAGGTAAATTTCGCCTTCAGAGATTGGGTGCAGACTTTAATAAAAAAGCATCCGACCTCAATGATAATATCCTAAAAGCTAAAGAGGGCAAAGACCTAGATGAGGTAGTGGAAAGCATTACCCAGGTGCTACAGGAGATCTGCGAAAGAAGGCTTCGGCCTCGCACTAGCACGACCGCTAGAAAGCAGGTTCCATGGTGGGATGAAGAGCTAACTGTGCTACGGAGTAAAACACGAGCGTTGAGGAGGCGGTTTCTGAAATGTTCCGACTCCGATGAGCGCAAGGCCAGAAAAACGCTGTATAATAGATCTGCGGCCCAGTATAAACGACTCATTATCTCGAAAAAAGAGTCGAACTGGGATAAATTCTGCCAAAAGCAAATGAGATCAAATGTGTGGTCTCTGCCATACAAAATAGTGGTTGGTAAGGCTGTCAAAAGCACACCAATGAGTAGCGTCAAATTGCCTGACGGGACTCTGAGCAACAGCGAAGAGGAAACCGTAAAAACGATTGTAGCTGGTTTATTCCCTGTGGATGAATCGGACCAAGAGAGTGCAGAGCAAAAAGGCATGAGGAGTATAGCGGACTCCTATTGCGGTGGAGGCGACGATCGACCATTTACTAAAGTGGAGATTAAGTCGGTCGTTAAATCTATGGCAAAGAAAAAGGCCCCGGGACCCGACAATGTCCCGGTCGAGGTGGTGCAAACTATTTTCGAATGTAATCCGGGAATGTTTGTACTCCTCTTTAACAAATGCCTATTTCTAAAGCATTTCCCAAGATCTTGGAAACATGCTAAGTTGGTCCTTTTTGTGAAACAAGGGAAGATCGCGTCTGAGGCGCGATCCTACAGGCCGATTTGTCTACTGTCTAGTTTAGGCAAAGTACTGGACAAACTCCTAACCCAAAGAATTTACCATCATCTGGTGAAGTTGCAGGCACTTCACCCCGCCCAACATGGCTTCAGGCCGGGCAGTTCGTGTGACACGGCACACGTGTGTCTTAACGACACAATCAGGTATTTTCAGGAGACAGGAAAGTACGTTAGCCTAATCTCGCTAGATGTACAGGGTGCTTTTGATAGCGTGTGGAGACCAGGAGTAATGTTCCTCCTTGGCCAAGCACGATGTCCACATAACGTCTATATGCTGGTGAAGTCCTACTTGGAAGACAGAAAGATAATATACAAAGGCTCGAGAGAAAATTTGATTTTCGATTCTAGCAGAGGAGTACCGCAGGGGTCATGTAGTGGACCACTATTCTGGAACATTGTTGCAGACAGCGCTTTGCGCCTGGACATGCCGAATGATACGAGGCTTCTAGCCTTCGCTGACGACATGCTGCTGGTCGTAGCTGGTGACTCAAAAGCAAAGCTCGAGAAAAATGCGGAAGTAGCCCTTAATGCACTCAATGCAAATGGGGAAAGACTTTTAAGCTGGTATTCAATCCGAGCAAAATGGGGGCCCTCACGGTCTCCAGAAAGCGGAAATTTAAGAGACCGCCCGTCTTCACGTGGGACGGAACTTCCATTAAGTCTGTGCAGGAGCTAAAATTCATGAGCGTAAAATACGACAGCGCACTCATCTTCAATTCCCATCTTAAAAAGGTGAGGTAAAATGTTGTGAAAGTCACAATGGCACTCCAACGAACCGCGAAGGTTCTTTTCGGGCGCGAGCCTGAATTACTCAAACGCTTATATAGGAGTGGAACCGAAAGGATAGCTCTTTTTGGCGTAGGGGCATGGGGGCACAGATTTGAATGTAAAACCTTCTATGGTGATCTACAGAGTGTTCAAAGACCGGCACTCATGGCATTCACAAAATGCTACAGGACTGTTTCTACGTCTGCTGTACAAGTACTGGCAGGAGTCCTACCGCTAGATATAAAAGCAGACATAGAGTATGTAAAGCTAATGGTATTGGTGGAACGCAGGCCTTATTTCTTCAACGAAATTAATCTGCGGCCAGATGATATTGAACAGAGGGTAGACATTCTGTCATGTCACCCTGCGGAGCGTTGTAGTGTGCCTTTTGATAGCGAAAAGCCAACTGGCGAGGGTCTGGAAATCTTTACAGATGGATCAGGCATTGATGGTAAAATTGGTATAGGGTTCACCATCTTGTACTTTGAGCATGAGATTGTTACTTATGGTGCTCGACTTGGTGACGAGAATTCCGTCTTCCAGGCGGAAATTTCGGCGCTGAGACTGGCGCTAGATTGGCTCAAAGTACACCCAGGCAACAACACTTGTCACATATACAGTGATTCGTTGTCATCCCTTTACTCCCTGGCCGATCCAAATAACCAGAACATCTTGGTAAATAAAGCGAAGGACTCATACCAGGAAGCCATTTGTAAAAGAGAGGTACGCTTACACTATGTGCGAGCACATATTGGCACTTTCGGAAACGAAAGAGCCGATTTACTGGCCAAAGAGGCTGCGAATCTTCCAGAGCCAACGCTGGACCTGTCACGTCCAAGGTCGCACCTGATAAAGGTGCTGCATAAAGAAGCACTGCGGATATGGCAACTGAGATGGGATAATGAAGAGGTGGGTCGTCAGACCTACAAATTCTTTGAAACTGTCTCTGATAAGAGTCTTCGGTAATGCTATCGTTGCCCAAATAGCGACAGGACACTGACGTGTGCCGGAATACCTTCATAAACGAGGGTATCCGATTAGCGAGTTATGTCGCTCGTGCAATGTTGTGGGAGATTGTCTCCACTTCGTGCTGTCTTGTACCAGGACCTCGGAGGAAAGGAGTAAGCTGGTGTACAAGAGCGAAAGCTTGAGTACCATCCTGGACCGGCGCAACTGGTCTATCTTGAAAAGGATAATGTCCATTGTGTCGGATGACATTCCAATGATGGAATACCAGCGTGCTTCTGACGATGGTCCGGTCGAGAGCTGGGATATTGAGGAATAGCATAGGAATTGACGGTTCGTAAAGGAATTTATAAAACAAATCTTTAACGAGAATGAATGCCAATATAAGTGAGTGGGTGCCGGCGAGACTTCTCGCCTCATCAAGGTATGGTTCTGTGGCTCGTCTACCGAGGCAGGAGGCGGCTGTTGGACGGTAGATTTGAGTTCAAAATCTTCGAGTTGCAAGGTATCAAAATTAGTTATAGAAGGCTTAGCTTCTGGCAGTAAACCTCGCAAACTCGATCCCTTTCTGTCCTTCTTCGGTCATCTTCACTTCACTTCAATAATTATGTGGGCAACATTCAATTGGACCTGAACTAATTTATTGATATTGATGATAGAAGCGTAACAATATGTTGGAAATCCATATTCAAGATTTATCATGATGATTATTAAATATGTAATTCTAAAAGTAAATGCTTCAATTACACAGTTCCTATCAAATTTATATTTAAAGATGTTTACACATGTTTTTTTTTTTTTTTTTTTTTTTTTTTTTAAAATGTATTCACAACATTAATTTTTACTATTTAGTTTTAAGATGAAACCTGGATATTTGAGGTATCTTTCAAGAATAGAATCTGGTTGCATAACTTAATGCATAATTAAAAGAATTTACATATACAATATATGTAAATTCTTATTGGTTTTAAAGAAGGGGACAATGAATTTGGAACAAAGCACTGAAACATTGATTTCACATTCTGATACAAACTTCTACGAGGCCATCTGGGTGACATTATAATTGAAGGATGAACCTGACATTATAATTGATGGAAACCTGAAATAAATGAATTGGAAGGTAGACATTAGGTCTACCTTCCAATTCATTTATTTCAGGTTTAAAGTACCAGAAATGTATTTCATCTGCTTGTAAGTCAATTCTTACCTCAAACGAAGTACTTTTTAGACTCCAATCAAATGCATGATTAATTTTCAAGTTAATTTAACCGCTTTTTGTGTTTATTTGTGATAAACTGAATAAGTATTAACTTATTCAGTTTATCACAAATAAACACAAAAAGCGGTTAAGTTACAGAAGTATTAATTTCTGTAAAATCTATATTGCTGGTTAGGTATAAAGAATTTAATAATTGTGATATTTCTATAAATATTTGCCTGTTTTGTGAAATTAGGCTTCTGACTTCTTTATGCGCCAAATGATGCTGATCAAAACATTTACAAACCTCGAAATTTTAAGAAAGGTCAAGCAAGGATTAATACTTGCTAGACCTTAAACTAGTTCTTTTTTAAATTCCATACTACTCTAGTAGTAAATCATTAGATGTCACGGAAAACTAAACAAAGTATTAGAACAAGGTTTACTGCAAAATTTTAAATTTTTAGTTAACTATTTTAAGGAATACTTTTTTAGGTGTTATGTAGTGATTTCTTTTCTTTTAACAATTACCATTAAGCAAGGTTCATTTAAAGGATAACAATAGAATAATTTTTTTTTTTACTTCGAATTCATATTTCAGAATATATTGCAATAGAAATTGAATTGTTTAAAATATTTCCTAACATGTGGGATCCAAACTTTCCCCTTTTAAAGTGGTTTGGCAGCCCCACATCTACAATAATGCTGATCAGTTAATTAGAATATCATTCAGGCCAAGGCAGCTATGCTGTTAAACATAATTCTTCCTAATAACAGAAAAGCAACGTGATTGTTGCTTGTTTAGGTTAAAAAGATTTCGCTGATGAGTAATTTGCATCTTAATTAATCGCTTTCCGTTTATGTGAGGATAAGATGTCAACTCAGAAGTCAGACTGGCCATGTCTTAATATTATCACTACACTCGTAATCTACACAAATTTAATATATTGTTATTATAACGAACACATATTGACTATATCTCACTACACTTATTGACTGCACATTACTACATCATCAAAAGGGAACATCACTATTACCTTGTTGGTTAGAGCGTCGTCCTCATTATTGAATAGTAGTGAATTCGAATTGTAACGTAACCGAGGTTCCTTCATGTTCACCAAAGTTGTCTGGGACATATTAAATAAATATTGGTTGTAATGTCCTCAAAGTGAAATAGTATTTCTGGAGGTGGCAAGTCTAATATTGGGATGTCTTTCTTTTAGTCCTTGCTTCTAAATTACGAAGACTCTCACAAGGTAACTTCCATGTAACTGGTAAACAACTGAGGGCTAAGTACATGAAAATATGCTGGTGTTCTCACACAACATCAAACCTAAACTATGACGATGATCTTAAGAGATGACTACTTATAAATTCCAATACACAGTATACAGACAATAAGAAATATTATTCACTTTACTAGCAACTTTCTTGCGTTTTTATTAGTTTCAATTTCTTTTCTTTTGAACAAACGTGCAAATCCGTAAACGACGAGTAGTAAAAGTTGTTGAACTGGAAAACTAAATAAAAAAATTAAGAAATAATAATGATCTGAGAAACGTGCTTACCGTATTGTTCAACTAAGGTTTGTTGTACTTTGCACGCTGACAACGAGGGGTCATATAAAATGGCGCAGCAGATATCAAAGACGAAGCAGCTACAGAAAGCGAAAATCAGATACAGCCTCATATTCCTATGCCTAGAAAAGAAATTAATTTGTAAACAAAGCAGCAAATCATGGTTAAATATATATACCTATGTTAAATTGCTAATTTCATGTGAATGAAATCTTTTTGCTTTGGTCAAAATGAAATTTTTATTTAGTCGCATGAAATGTGTTTTTGGTACAAAACACTGTTTATATAGAAAAAAATCGCAGTATATTCTATAATATAAGTTGTAAATCTTAATACATTTTATAAAAGTAACTGAATAATAGTTTCAATGACATTTGACAAAAATTGAGACAGCTTTTATTATACTTTTATAAAATACACATGCACATTCTATTTCTCATCCACACTCATATGTATACATTTATATTTCGCCTTATAATTTATTTGGGAATTTTAAAATGTATAATCTTTTTTACTGAATATACAGAATTTTATCAGTTAAACCCGCTAGCTTCGGCGATACCTGCACTTAAATGGATAATGGGCAACAAGATTTTGTGGAAAACTGTGACTTCGAAAAGAAAAAATATTTATAATTTATTTAGCTATGCTTGAAATGTTATTTTGCATCACAAAATGAGATTTTTAATATATAAATTAAATCTATAAAAATGGAAAGAAGTATAGGCTTGTAAATTCTTTGTAATTACCAAGTTATTAAATATTGAAATCAATATTCCATTCATCCACAATCCAATGAATTTTAGATCAGTAGTGTATTGTGAAAATCGAAAACACGTGCGTTGCAGTGTATAAAAATAACCCTTTTATAAAGCTCGAAAAAATGTATAAATATTATATATATTTATTTTCTTATCTTCTACTTTTATTATTATTATTATTATTGAAAAGGAATCACAATATGAGAACGTAAATCCGATGATTTGCATATTTTAAGTTGTGAAGGAACCACAATTTAGAAAAGAAACACTCATCTCCATTCTTGAAACGAATAAAGATCCGGAATGATTTTTGTCCTTGCCCAAGCAAATTTACAGTAAGTCTAAATCAACTTAAATAATAGTTTGAATTAATTACATTGAGCTAAAAATTTCAAAATGGAACATAATTTTATGTTTACAGCATTCCATGTCTTAATATAGGAGAAAATGGCAGGAGCTCTTTTGAAATAAAGTAAGGGTTTTCTTCCTAGATAGTACTGTGCAGTTACTTTTCCTGAATGTGAACTTATATCTGATAAGGGAATTACAAATGATGATCATATAAGAAACGTGACGTTTAAGAGATTTATCATACAGAAGGGTCTCGAGTTTAGATATTGAAGGTGGAGGAGAAAACGAACACGAACTCTTAAAAATTCCATAAGCTCCAGGGCAGAGGATACCGTATGAGATATACTTCATAATGTTAACTATGTCTGATTCCATAAGTCATGAACACAAAAAATGCGTCTTTTTCTGGTCTGCTCTTCCATCATTTAAATAGCACAGTAGCATTTGATTGGGGCAAAATTTTCTCATACAGTTCTCAAGGCAGCAAATGCTAAATTGAAAACTTCCCTTCCGGTACGCAAAGTTTGCAGACTTTTGACGATACCTGGCAAAGCTATATTGGACAGTTAAAGTACAGCACACTTTAAAATGTGTTTCTTTTCTCTTTTATTCCATATGTTCTTGCAGTGAGCAGAATGTCGAAATAGTCTTACATCGTTTAAATTAATTAAATCGAGATATAAATAACTTCGAGATTAATAACTTCACACACACACACACATTTGAGTTCATATCAGACTTAATTATACTTTATATAAATTACAAATGCTATGTTGAAAATTTTGAAATAAAACATGCTTTTAATTAGCTAAAGATAACCCCTTCCTTACATTTGATTTCCTTTCAGTTATGGACAAGCATTCTGTGTGCAAAAAGAGGAAGAACTTTATTTTCATGAATGTAAACACCTCATAATGAAATTAAAGAAAAGCTGTTAAATTAATCCTTATAGAATTTAGGCAAAATCATTTATTGTATTGGTGATATCGTCTGAAGCCTTTAGATCTTTTTTTAGCCAATAAATGCTTAACAATTTTTGTGTTGAAACTGACATATTTAAATATTTCATCGCACATTTTTACCCTTTTATAGATCAGATATACTATAGATATGTGATCTCTCAGTTTTATAGTAATATTTTTAATTCTTGTATTAAATGTTAAATATAAAATATGAGATAAAAAGTTTTGTTTGATTAAAAATCAAATATGCAACAAATCTGGAGATGTCAAGTGTGTTTGTATATATATATATATATATATATATATATATATATATATATATATATATATATATATATATATATATATATATATATATATATATATATATATATATATATATATATATATATATATATATATATATATATATATATATATATATATACAGAGCATGAAAAAAATGATGTCTAAAACAAATATACAAAAATTTATTATAATCGATAAAAATCACATATTAACAAACAATAATTTATGTTTCTTACAATATGGAACACTGTAACGAGCTGTAAAACGAGGATCAGTATAGCGCATAAGCTAGATTCTGCGGGCCTCCTCCCTTCCTGTTACATTATTATCGTTTACTTTTTAGTTTTGCAGAGTGTTCTGAGAGAGACAACGTACTGGGGGTGCGCTTATAGCGGCGTTCGCCAATGACATTGTCATGTTTATTAAGTTGAAAGTTATTTTAAAATTTATGTAAATAGTAAAAATTAAATATATTTAAAATTTATTCTTATCAATAAATTAAATTATATTAAATTGAAATTGTATTCTATTGCCTTGCACACCTATGTACGCTACAGCCTTAAATGGTGCCATCGGTAGGATGGAACTGTTCCGAATAATTCTGAAGAACTAACGAGTGATTGTGGGTAAAAGATATTTCTGAGAAGTGTTGTTATATATCCCGGAAGCAGAAGATAAATTGATAACAACCTGCTACTGATATTGATTGAGTTTGGTTTTGTGGTTTCGATTCCGAACCTTTGAATCAGAAGACATAGCTTCCCGCTATCTTGGAGCGGAAAGGAAAAAGTGTTTCCAGTTAAATTTCCACCCGTGAAATATAAGAAAAAAGGTTAGCTCCGATTCTTGGAAAAAGAAGCATCCTGCTTGAAGAATTAATTCAATCTATAGCATCCTGTTATTTTGATGTGTTTCCTGTTATGCTTAATTCTAGCCAGTGGAATAGAAATAGGCTATTTTGATTCCAGCCCTTGGAACAAAAAGAAAATAGTCTTCTGCTTGTAATTTAATTCCATCCGAAATCTTGTGTTGAGAAACTAAGAAATATTGTGCTACTTCTGATTTACAATTCATCCTTTTCAAGTATACTGTTTTGAAATCGTGTGCTTGAAAATTCCTGTTCCTGGAATCAAGAAAAATGTGATAATCAAGAAGTGTTGTGCGCGTGTTTGTGTTTTTTTCGATGAAATCTGGATAAAAAGAAGATAATTAAGTGAAAAAAAGTGATGTTTCGAAATCGAATGCAATGATGAGATAAAATAGAAAATAAATGGAAATGTATATTTTGTGGAGAGGACATCTTCGAGAACTCATCGTCGATATCTCTGTCTTCTGAAAAGAGATAGTTTTCTATCACATTCTCAAAGTAATATTACTTGTTCTGGAACATTTTCAAGCAAAATAAACTTTTCTTCACCACGAATTAATTTCTACCATGCCACTGTGAAAATTCACATTGTTTAGCTTTATAAAGATAAATGTCACCGTTTTGAATTTCTATTATTATCGATAATAAATTTCGTGGACCACTTCTTACTCTGTCCACATCTAATGCTTATAGTTTCACTATGACACCAATTTACGAGAAAAAAATTTAAGGTTTGAAATTTTCAATTTCCTTTTTTTTTCCCTGTGATTCTAAACTTTCTTTGGTACTTATTCTTAATTATTCTGGCCTAGTTAAATATCTGTTTGGTTAAAATAGATCACTTCATCATTTTCTTTCTGAATCACAAAATTTTCTGCTGATGGGACATTACACTTACCAATGGAACATTGTATTTCACATTGAAATCAACTTCTGTTTCTCTGTCAGTTTTATCAGCAGCATTGTGAACTATTTCTATTAATACCTGAAGCTCTTTGTTTCCAAGATATTTGATAGCAAATCATTCTAGAAAGATATTTTCAAATTTTCTTTTAGAGGGATCCCAAGCATGGTTCGTATTTTGAGGAAATTATGAAAGATATTATAAAGACATCCTTTAATACCTTTGTGAAGTGTCCTACATTTCATAAATTGTACAAAGCTTAACCATTTGGAATATTTTTATTTCTTTCCAACCAAGAACTTAGTACATTTTCAACATCCTGGAATCCTTGACCAAACCTTGGGACTTGACCGAATATTGAGTCTAGTTGTGCCAAGTGTTTTTATTCACATTTCTGAAATCCGACCACATTGGACACGGTTCTTCCACTATCTGATTACTGAACTTGAAACTCTTCTGGACATTGAGAATTGTAGAAGGGTTATGGAATTATGTTGCATTCCCCATACCAGTTGGATATATTATGAACTGAGCGGCAATTGTGATAAATATTCAATAATTTCTTATTTATTAAGTTTAGTGGAAATTATGAATTATCGCCAGTAATCTTATACATAATCAACAGCTTATTACATTTACTCTGTAACAAACACACATTCTCTCCATTCTAGTGTGCTATCGAAAGGTTTTCGGCACTTAAACTGTGTAATTAGCACATCAACGGTTTAATCATACTGTTAAATTTCAAAATTGATTGTAGAAAAGTTTATTTCTCTCTCTTTCTCTCGTCAACAAATTTAATCATTATTTAAATGTTATTATCTTGATTTTTCAGCAACCAAAAAAAAAAAAAACATGCAAGTAAAATTACGTTTATTTCCTTAATTGCAATATTCTAAACCAAATTATTCCTCACAGTATAGGTTTTTATTTAATTAAATATAAATTTTTTTAAATGCTTTGTTGATTGTTAGATTATATTGACTTGATTTTTTAAATATCAAAAAGTAAATTAAACTTCATTAAATGCAATAATATTATAAATTGTGTTTGATTCTTTGTATTAAATTATTCAACCTTTTTAATGATTACTTCTAATAACTAATTTGTTAATTGCTTGATGGTGTTAAATTGATTATTTTCGCGTATCAAATAAATAAATAATAAACACACACATATAACATTTTCTATCTACATATCTATATCTATCTTATATAAATAAATAAATAAATATATATATATATATATATAGGTTTTTATAAACCAATTTTTATTTTTTATATAAATGTAGTTTTGATTTAATACACTACTTAAAATATATAAAAGAAGATATTTAAATTAAATTTTTTACAAGAATGCGCATACTTAATGGTATATTGTAAAAAAAAAGATAATTTCAAGATAACCTTTTTTTTTTTTTTTTTTTTTTTTTTTTTTACTTTTGAACATTATTTCATGATCTTTGGAGTAGATATTTTGCACTAATATTTTATGTAATGATAAAATAATGTAAGACATTAATAGTTTAGGATTAATTTACCATTCAGTTATTAAATTTGGAGTTGAATTATATATAAGTTTGAAGTGACATTTCAATTGATACCTTGTACACCATCACTCATAGCTTTTCCAATCACATTTACTTTTTTTTAACTGTCATTAAAAGATTTAAAATTTCCAGAAAATATATTAAAATCATTTAGTAAAAAATAACTCAAAATATATATATATTATTTTTAAAATATTCTTAAAGTTTAATTTTATTTCATTTATTTCTTCAAAAATAAGATAGTCTTATTAACTTTCCGATAAGTATTATTTTCCAGTATTGTGTTTGATTATTCAAAACCTACTTTTAATAAAATTTACAAGGAATTAAAATTCTAAGAAACACCGATTTCAAAATGTAGTTATTACAAAAATAATATATTACAGTAGAACTCGAAGTATCCGAACTACATATATCCGAATCGTTTTCAGAATTTTAGAAAATTAAATTGAACTGAAGAAAGGATGGAAAATGAGAAATAGGAAAAAGCTCAAAAAAAAGGGGGGGGGGGTAAAATAAGAGAGGCGATGAGAACGACGTACCACTTGAGAGCATCAAAAACATTCGGTAGAAAAATCCTAGATGTTCAGAAGTTAGTGCTAAAGATTTAGGAGAATGGATTATAAGTCAGACTCTAGATTTCAAATTGCAAATGATGGTAAACACATTGAAAATGTCGAGGAAGAGGAAATCTTAATGTCTAATTTGAAGAAGCTCTGGGAACATCTGTCTGTTAAGCATTTGTCGACTTTGAAACTGCTTTGAAGTGGGCAGAGTGACACTCCTATGTGATTTCTCTCTGTGAAGCTGATGTACGACTTGGATGTAGGCATTTAAACAGCTTATTCTTATCGAGATTTTCAACAAGCAGTGGCTTACATTTACACCAATGTACATACATACTGTATTAATATACAATACTTGTGAGTACATTGATATGTAAAAGTGCTGTTTTTACATTTAATGGATTGAAAGTTCTTTTTCGTTAAAAATATATATTCCTTCCATTGTAAGCTTAAGAAGATTAATTCTTTTCCGAAAAAAATCCAATTAACCGAATTGGGATGGTCCTAATTGATTCGAATAATTAGAATTCCATTGTATTTAAAAATGTTGAAATGAATGTAAAATATATAAAGCTACAGTTAAACAGGAAAACTTTAACGTAGCTTAAAATATTAGTTTTTTTTCTTTCGTAAGCTCTTTTATGAAAGCATACGAGACCACAGTGCCTTGGTAGAGAAAGACTAAGATTTCATAAAGCAATGGGTCCAATACCTGTCCTAACCGAAATTTCGCCTACTCCACTAAGGGTGACTCGGATAGATAAAATAAGTCGTGGTTTCAATGTCACTCTATTGGTGTGACATTGCTTGAAGATGAGAGTATCAGTTCAAGTGTCAACCTCATCAATTGATCTTTCTTAAAATTTTAATCTAATGAGCTGTACTTAGTGGCTTTACAGTAAAAAAAAAAATGGGCAGAGGGAAACATATCGAGACAAAGAACTGAAAACATAGGCCACAGTAATTTGGTTGAGAAGGAGTGTTATCATGACCGAGAGATGAGGAGTTCTATACTTGACTCAATCGAAAATCCATCATGTATATAAATGACCTCTAAGAATGAAACTTAGTAGCATGGCAACCCTGTGAAGATAAGGCTTACAGTGTCCCTATCTTTTTTGTGACTGAGAGCCCTGGGGGGCAAAGCCTATTTTCCAGTTAGGCGATTAACGGTGATTGGAGCACGTAAAATAGTCGTGTACACAATGTTCTTGCAATGTGTCATGGTGTGGCGTGGAGCAGGAAGCACCAGCTCAGGTGTCGATACTGTCACTTGACAGTTGTTCAAAGTTATTCGAGTACTGGATGTGTTTACTGTCATTAAAAATAAATAGCTGGAAATGCATACAAAACAAACAAAAAAGCTGAATATACATTTGTGCATATGATGGATGTACCTGTATATGCTTATGTATTTCATGTATACGGGTGTGCATACATATATACATGTGAGTGTATGTGTTAACATATTTTAAAACATGTATGAAAGCATACAATATGTATTATAAAATAAATACTTAAGAAAATTAGCAGTTTATTTTTTTCTTAATATTTTAGTAATAATACATAAAAAAATGTTATTACATACAATTTGCACATTGCTTTTTCGATTGTTTATAAATTTACTCAGTAAATTGTTTGGCATGAAAACAATCAAGCAAGAGAAATTTCGATCCGTTATTTTTCTTTCATTGTATACAGAATAGTATCATCCCCTAAAGCTAGAGCAATCAGGATATCCAGGCTTTGAAGCAGTTAACATAACACCTTCCTTATTGGCACACCAGCAGAAGCCTTGCCGGCATTGGATAGCAGCATAATCACCGTTGCCGTCACACCTTGGGTAAAAGGAAGTCAAATCACCTAAAATTAAATTTTAAAAAAAGAATTAGTATTGCGTGCAATAATTAATTCTTGTCCATTCTGAATCAGTTCAAACATCCGAGTATGAGGACAAAATCTACTCTACAAACTGTTTAATTGAATACTACATCCAACTAGGTGATTAGGAATTATAAAAATATTAATTTCTGTAATAAAATGAGTCATGTGAACAACCAGAAAAGCAAAAAATAATTTGAATTTGAGTAGTGATGATCACCTTAAGCAGTAAAAAATATCGGTGAAGGATTAATGAAATAAAGATGGACGAAAAAGAATTAAAGAATATTTCCTCGCAAACCTGTTCCAAGTATATATAAAGATTGTAAAAAAATAAAACTAAAAACTGTTTTACTTATTTGTGGACAATTTTTGTTGCTTGATCTAATTAACTTTTCAAAATTAAATACACGCAAACGATCATAAATATAAATTCCATGATCTGTGTAAAACAAAATTCCATTATAAATTTTTCAATAATATTAGTGGACCAAAGAATTGAAAATTTGTAGCTGAAAATAATATCTGTGAAATTTGTGAGATTTATTTTGGAATTTTACTATCGCATAGTTGAACATAAGCATTAAGAACTTCTAAGAATATGAGATATCGTAGTTTGTTGGAGGAAAACAATTTGGATTCAAAATATACAAAAAAATAAATGAAATTCTTTATATAAATATTTGAAGATCATTTGGCATTTTTTCAGTGAATGTAGTTCCTGATGGTAATTTTTCTAGAGAACCACTCTAGATGACAAAGTTATCTTTTTCAAGTAACTTCTTCAATTCATAGCCGTAAACGCAAACATAAGAGGGAATCTATTGAACATTAATTTCATACTGTAAAGAAATTTGTTTTAACTTTGATAAAATTGAAATACTAGTGTTGTCCCCTTTGAGGAACCAATTCTTAAAAGTTAAAGCAAGCTTCGGTCATCAGGTATGATTCATTAACCTTCAAAATCTTTTTTAAATGATGCAGCCCTAAGCTTTCCATTAATTGCCATTAATTCACTTCTGAAAGCAGGAATCCATAATACGCAGAAGCAGTAATTTTTTCAAAAGAAGTCTCAGTACAAAAGCATTTTTCACCGTGGTCTCTCTCATCAATTTTTCCCCTCAGTATCTATCTTAAGATATTCTTATGAATGAAGTTAAGGATTTTTTTAAATCCACTTACTTAATGTGACCTTAGAAAATCCTTTTTTTAACCAGAAATCAAAGATTGTGATGGAATTTCATTTGTGTTATACCAATTGGAAGTGATTGTATAATGTGTGTGTAAATAAGGTATTCATTATCACAATTAGGCATATTTGAAAACTAGACTTGGATAATAGAAAAAGGTTGGTTTTTTTTTTATAAGACTGCTGTTTTCCCAGCTTTTAAAATTTGGTGAAGTTTTTCTGTATTGGCCTTAGATATTTTGCTAACATATTTCATAATACCATCACATCTTATAATCTGAATTGGTGCGTGCACCAATATATTCCTCTATAATTAGCTGAGAATTAAGGTCTACCAATTAGATGGAAACTATACTGAGAGTCAGTTTTCATAATTTAAAAGCAAAGACAAAACAAAAGACCTCTCAATACTTAAACTGCTTCCTCCAGAGGTACCATTTCTAGAAGTATTTCACTCGAAGAATATTGTGTGACCATAACATATAAATATGTCTTAACCAAGACATATAATATGTCTACGTCTACATATAATATGTCTTTGATGATCACGATGAATCTTTGGTTAAATCTGAATTCGAACCCACAGTCTTCTAGCAATGAGAACGACGGCCTAACCAAGTTGGCTGTTCCAACCTTCTAAATTAACTTAATCTCAACTGGTTGCAAACTAGAATAAAAAAAAATAAATAAACAGTTTCCGACTGTCATGGTTAGCAAGGTAAAGGATTCTTACCGGAAAGCCACTAGTGGTAGAGAGGTACATTTACATTATGTGCGCGCTCACGCAGGCACTTTCGGCAACGAAAGAGCCGATATGCTGGCCAAAGAGGCTGCGAGTTTGATCCAACGCTGGACTTGTCACGTCCAAAGTCGCACCTGATAAAGGTCCTGCGTAATGAAGCACTGCATGTATGATAGTTGAGATGGGAAAGTGAGGAAGTGGGTCGTCAGACCTACAGATTCTTCGAATCAGTCTCTGAGAAAAGAGTTTTCGGTAATGCTATCGTTGCCCAAATAGCGACTGGACACGGATATGTACCGGAATACCTTTATAAACGAGGGTATTCGATTAATGAGTTATGTCGCTCGTGCAATGTGGGGGGGGGGATTACCTCCACTTCGTGCTGTCTTGTACCAGGATCTCGGAAGAAAGGAGCAAGATGGTGTACAAGAGCGAAAGCTTGAGTACCATCCTGGTCCGGCGCAACTGGCTTATCTTAAAAAAGATAATGTCCATTGCGTCGGGTGGCATTCTAATGATGGAATACCAACGTGTCACCGACAATGGTCCGGTCGAAAGCTGGGACATAGAGGAATAGTATAGGATTTGACGGTTCGTTAAGGTGAGGTAGCACAAGTCTTCCACGAGAAACGAGTGTGTGCCAATATAAGTGAGTGGGTGCCGGCGAGACTTCTCGCCTCATCAAAGTATGATTCTGTGGCTCCTCTACCGAGGCAGGTGATGGCTGTTGGATGGTAGATTTGAGTTCAAAATCTTCGAGTTGCAAGGTATCAAAATTAGTTATAGAAGCCTTAGCTTCTGGCACTAAGCCTCGCAAACTCGATCCCTTTCTGTCCTTCTTCGGTCATCTTCACTTCACTTCAATAATTATGTGGGCAACATTCAATTGGACCTGAACTAATTTATTGATATTGATGATAGAAGCGTAACAATATGTTGGAAATCCATATTCAAGATTTATCATGAGGATTATTAAATATGTAATTCTAAAAGTAAATGCTTCAGTTACACAGTTCCTATCAGATTTATATTTAAAGATGTTTACACTTTTTTTTTTTGTAAAATGTATTCACAACATTAATTTTTACTATTTAGTTTTAAGATGAAACCTGGATATTTGAGGTATCTTTCAAGAATAGAATCTGGTTGTGTAACTTAAATGATCAGTATATGTAAATTCTTATTGGTTTTAAAGAAGGAGACGATGAATTTGGAACAAAGCACTGAAACATTGATTTCGCATTCTGATACAAACTTCTACTAGGCCATCTGGGTGACATTATAATTGAAGGATGAACCTGACATTATAATTGATGGAAACCTGAAATAAATGAATTGGAAGGTAGACATTAGGTCTACCTTCCAATTCATTTATTTCAGGTTTAAAGTACCAGAAATGTATTTCATCTGCTAGTAAGTCAATTCTTACCTCAAACGAAGTACGTTTTAGACTCCAATCAAATACATGATTAATTCTCAAGTTAATTTAACCGCTTTTTGTGTTTATTTGTGATAAACTGAATAAGTATTAACTTATTCAGTTTATCACAAATAAACACAAAAAGCGGTTAAGTTATAGAAGTTTTAATTTCTGTAAAATCTATATTGCTAGTTAGGTATAAAGAATTTAATAATTGTGATATTTCTATAAATATTTGCCTGTTTTGTGAAATTAGGCTTCTGACTTCTTTATGCGCCAAATGATGCTGATCAAAACATTTACAAACCTCGAAATTTTAAGAAAGGTCAAGCAAGGATTAATACTTGCTAGACCTTAAACTAGTTCTTTTTTAAATTCCATACTACTCTAGTAGTAAATCATTAGATGTCACGGAAAACTAAATAAGGTTTACTGCAAAGTTTAAAATTTTTAGTTAACTATTTTAAGGAATACTTTTTTAGGTGTTATGTAGTGATTTCTTTTCTTTTAACAATTACCATTAACCAAGGTTCATTTATAGTATAACAATAGAATAACTTTATTTTTTACTTCGAATTCATATTTCAGAATATATTGCAATAGAAATTGAATTGTTGAAAATATTTCCTAACATGTGGGATCCAAACTTTCCCCTTTTAAAGTGGTTTGGCAGCCCCACATCTACAATAATGCTGATCAGTTAATTAGAATATCATTCAGGCCATGGCAGCTATGCTGTTAAACATAATTCTTCCTAATAACAGAAAAGCAACGTGATTTTTGCTTGTTTAGGTTAAAAAGTTTTCGCTGATGAGTAATTTGCGTCTTAATTAATCGCTTTCCGTTTATGTGAGGATAAGATGTCAACTCAGAAGTCGGACTGGCCATGTCTTAATATTATCACTACACTCGTAATCTACACAAATTTAATATATTGTTATTATAAGGAACACATATTGACTATATCTCACTACACTTATTGACTACACACATTACTACATCATCAAAAGGGAACACCACTATTATTTTGTTGGTTAGAGCGTCGTCCTCATTATTGAATAGTAGTGAATTCGAATTGTAACGTAACCGAGGTTCCTTCATGTTCACCAAAGTTGGCTGGGAAATATTAAATAAGTATTGGTTGCAATGTCCTCTAAGTGAAATAGTATTTCTGGAGGTGGCAAGTCTAATATTGGGATGTCTTTCGTTTAGTCCTTGCTTCTAAATTACGAAGACTCTCACAAGGTAACTTCCATGTAACTGTTAAACAACTGAGGGCTAAGTACATGAAAATATGCTGGTGTTCTCACACAACATCAAACCTAAACTATGACGATGATCTTAAGAGATGACTATTTATAAATTCCAATACACAGTATACTGACAATAAGAAATATTATTCACTTTACTAGCAACTTTCTTGCGTTTTTACAAGTTTCAATTTCTTTTCTTTTGAACAAACGTGCGAATCCGTAAACGATGAGTAGTAAAAGTTGTTGAACTGGAAAACTAAATAAAAATTTAAGGAATAATAATGATCTGAGAAACGTGTTTACCGTATTGTTCAACTAAGGTTTGTTGTACTTTGCACGCTGACAACGAGGGGTCATATAAAATGGCGCAGCAGACATCAAAGACGAAGCAGCTGCAGAAAGCGAAAATCAGATACAGCCTCATATTCCTATGCCTAGAAAAGAAATTAATTTGTAAACAAAGCAGCAAATCATGGTTAAATATATATACCTGTGTTAAATTGCTAATTTCATGTGAATGAAATCTTTTTTCTTTGGTCAAAATGAAATTTTTATTTAGTCGCATGAAATGTGTTTTTGGTACAAAACACTGTTTATATAGAAAAAAAATCGCAGTATATTCTTTAATATAAGTTGTAAATCTTAATACATTTTATATAAAAGTAACTGAATAATAGTTTCAATGACATTTGATAAAAATTGAGACAGCTTTTATTATACTTTTATAAAATACATATGCACATTCTATTTCCCATCCACACTCATATGTATACATTTATATTTCGCCTTATAATTTATTTGAGAATTTTAAAATATATAATCTTTTTTACTGAATATACAGAATTTTATCAGTTAAACCCGCTAGCTTCGACGATACCTGCACTTAAATGGATAATGGGCAACAAGATTTTATGGAAAACTGTGACTTCGAAAAGAAAAAATATTTATAATTTATTTAGCTGTGCTTGAAATGTTATTTTGCATCACAAAATGAGATTTTTAATGTAAAAATTAAATCTATAAAAATGGAAAGAAGTATAATTTTGTAAATTCTCTGTAATTACCAAGTTATTAAATATTGAAATCAATATTCCATTCATCCACAATCCAATGAATTTTAGATCAGTAGTGTATTGTGAAAATCGAAAACACGTGCGTTGCAGTGTATAAAAATAACCCTTTTATAAAGCTCGAAAAAATGTATAAATATTATATATTTATTTTCTTATCTTCTACTTTTATTATTATTATTATTATTGAAAAGGAATCGCAATATGAGAACGTAAATCCGATGATTTGCATATTTTAAGTTGTGAAGGAACCACAAATTAAAAAAGAAACACTCATCTCCATTCTTAAAACGAATAAAGATGCGGAATGATTATTGTCCTTGCCCAAGCAAATTTACAGTAAGTCTAAATCAACTTAAATAATAGTTTGAATTAATTACATTGAGCTAAAAATTTCAAAATGGAACATAATTTTATGTTTACAGCATTCAATGTCTTAATATAGGAGAAAATGGCAGGAGCTCTTTTGAAATAAAGTAAGGGTTTTTTTCCTAGAAAGTACTGTGCAGTTACTTGTCCTGAATGTGAACTTATATCTGATAAGGGAATTACAAATAAAGATCATATAAGAAAAGTGACTTTTAAAAGATTTATCATACAGAATGGTCTCGAGTTTAGATATTGAAGATGGAGGAGAAAACGAACACGAACTCTTAAAAATTCCATAAGCTCCAGGGCAGAGGATACCGTATAAGATATACTTTATAATGTTAACTATGTCTGATTCCATAAGTCATGAACACAAAAAATGCGTCTTTTTCTGGTCTGCTCTTTCATCTTTTAAATAGCACAGTGGCATTTGATTGGGGCAAAATTTTCTCATACAGTTCTCAAGGCAGCAAATGCTAAATTGAAAACTTCCCTTCCAATACGCAAAGTTTGCAGACTTTTGACGATACCTGGCAAAGCTATATTGGACAGTTAAAGTACAGCACACTTTAAAATGTGTTTCTTTTCTCTTTTATTCCATATGTTCTTGCAGTGAGCAGAATCTCGAAATAATCTTACATCGTTTAAATTAATTAAATCGAGATATAAATAACTTCGAGATTAATAACTTCACACACACATTTGAGTTCATATCAGAATTAATTATACTTTATATAAATTACAAATGTTATGTTGAAAATTTTGAAATAAAACATGCTTTTAATTAGCTAAAGATAACCCCTTCCTTACATTTGATTTCATTTCAGTTATGGACAAGCATTCTGCGTGCAAAAAGATGAAGAACTTTATTTTCATGAATGTAAACACCTCATAATGAAATTAAAGAAACAGCTGTTAAATTAATCCTTATAGAATTTAGGCAAAATCATTTATTGTATTGGTGATATCGTCTGAAGCCTTTAGATCTTTTTTTAGCCAATAAATGCTTAGCATTTTTTGTGTTGAAACTGACATATTTAAATATTTCATTGCACATTTTTACCCTTTTATAGATCAGATATACTATAGACATGTGATCTCTCAGTTTTATAGTAATATTTTTAATACTTGTATTAAATGTTAAATATAAAATATGAGATAAAAAGTTTTGTTTGATTAAAAATCAAATATGCAACAAATCTGGAAATGTCAAGTGTGTTTGTATATATATATATATATATATATATATCTATCTATCTATCTATCTATATATATATATATATAGAGAGATAGATAGATAGATATATATATATATATACAGAGCATGAAAAAATGATGTCTAAAACAAATGTATAAAAATTTATTATAATCGATAAAATTCACATATTAACAAACAATAATTTATGTTTATTACATTATGGAACACACTGTAACGAGCTGTAAAACGAGGATCAGTATAGCGCATTCGAGCTAGATTCTGCGGGCCTCCTCCCTTCCTGTTACATTATTATTGTTTACTTTTTAGTTTTGCAGAGTGTTCTGAGAGAGACAACGCACTGGAGGTGCGCTTGTAGCGGCGTTCGCCAATGACATTGTCATGTTCATTAAGTTGAAAGTTATATTATAAAATTTATGTAAATAGTAAAAATTAAATATATTTAAAATTTATTCTTATCAATAAATTAAATTATATTAAATTGAAATTATATTCTATTGCCTTGCACACCTATGTACGCTACAGCCTTAAACGGTAGGATGGAACTGTTCCGAATAATTCTGAAGAACTAACGAGTGATTGTGGGTAAAAGATATTTCTGAGAAGTGTTGTTATATATCCAGGAAGCAGAAGATAAGTTGATAACAACCTGCTACTGATATTGGTTGAGTTTGGTTTTGTGGTTTCGATTCCGAACCTTTGAATCAGAAGACATAGCTTCCCGTTACCTTAGAGCGGAAAGGAAAAAGTGTTTCCAGATAAATTTCCACCCGTGAAATATAAGAAAAAAGATTAGCTCCGATTCTTGGAAAAAGAAGCATCCTGCTTGAAGAATTAATTCAATCTATAGCATCCTGCTATTTTGATGTGTTTCCTGTTATGCTTAATTCTAGCCAGTGGAATAGAAATAGGCTATTTTGATTCCAGCCCTTGGAACAAAAAGAAAATAGTTTTCTGCTTGTAATTTAATTCCATCCGAAATCTTGTATTGAGAAACTAAGAAATATTGTGCTACTTCTGATTTACAATTCATCCTTTTCAAGTATACTGTTTTGAAATCATGTGCTTGAAAATTCCTGTTCCTGGAATCAAGAAAAATGTGATAATCAAGAAGTGTTGTGCGCGTGTTTGTGTTTTTTTCGGTGAAATCTGGATAAAAAGAAGATAATTAAGTGAAAAAAAAAGTGATGTTTCGAAATCGAATGCAATGATGTGATAAAATAGAAAATAAGTGGAAATGTATATTTTGTAGAGAGGATGTCTAGGGTTTTGTGGAATAAGGACTTCAAGTTAACTAACAGAGATATTTAATAATACAAAAGATTAGATTACAGGAGCGTTTTTACTATGCCCTGGCTGATCCATCTCCTCGCGCAATGTGTGAGTAGATGAGTGGCTCTCAAGTGGGCAGTAGCGTTGCCGCTGCACTCGCTGGAGTATACAACACTCGTCCATCCTGATGTGGTCGGTCTCTGACCAATTTGCTAGTTATTAGATTAAAATATAAAAAGAAAGTAATTAAAGGTAAAGAAAAAACAGTGTTGAAAGAAAAAATGCAAAACTTAAGTTCAATTTTTCTTGTTTGGCTGAAAAGTAAAATATAAAAGAGAGGGTTGAGTAGTTTTTTTAAGTTCTTAGGAATTGTCATATGGTTTCATTAAATCTGCAGATGTGGAAGTCAAGTTTGGGCCTTCGAATATGCCTATCTTCTTGACATCATATCTATCACTACACCGGACCTTCACGATTTCGTACAGGCCGAAAAATTTTGGGCGCAGTTTCGTTCCTACACCAAACTGGGTTTTCATTATGGCCACTTTGTCTCCTATGTAATAATTCTTTGCTTCTTTTCCCTGTTTGTTGCATTTTTTTTACTTTGTTTTTGTATCTTTAAAATGTTTAATTTGGCATCTTCTCTCATTTACTGCTTATTCTGTAGTACCGATTGGTAATTTTCTTTTTCCAGAAGTTCTTTGATTTTGATGTCATTTTTATTTTTCATTTTGATGCCTGTTAAAAGTTCTAATGGTGCAAATTTGGTGGCTGTTGATAACTCATTGTAATGATGATGTGCGCTTGTACCATTGATAAGGATTTTCACGAGTTAGTTTTGTTAAAACTGATATTAATGTTTCTAGAATTTTCTCAACTTGTCCATTGCCTCGTGGTACTCCTGTGGTGATTAAAATAATTTCGATGTCTTCCTCCTTGCAGTATTTTTGAAATTCTGTTGAAGTAAAAGCTGGTCCTTTATCACAAATTATTCGTCATGGGTTTCCGAAATTCATTTGTTGTAGTTTCAATTTTTCTAAGGCCTCGTGTGTTAAAGTAGATTTGACTGAATAAATCCAAACAAATTTTGTAAAAGCATCTACTACTGTAAAAATGTGTTTGTAGTTTTTCTTGGTCGATGGAAGTGGTCCTAGGAAACCTATGTGGTATGTGTCAAGCGGTAAGTCTCCTTTTGGCATTGGTTGTGGAAATCCTTCATGTTCAAGTTTTTTTGATGAAAGTATGCAGTGGATGCAATTTGTGATAACATTTTCTACTGTCTTCCGTATATTGGGGTAATAGAATTGTTATTTGACAAAATTTTCTATTTTGTTTATGCCAAAATGTCCTTTAGAATGTTCAAATTGTACAATTTGTTTTTGCATATCCAGTTTGACTATTAAAAGTTCTTGATCGTTCACCACTTTGTACAAAATATCATTTTTTAATGTAAAATCAGTTGAAGTAGATGTTTGAAGTAATTGCTTAATGCTTGACATCTCATCTCTACTTTGTTTCCATTTTTTGTGTTATTTCGTTGTATTGTATGACCATGATTGGGTAACGGTTGAAAGCATTAACATGTTGCATTTGTCGTGCTGGTCTGTGGAGTATCTTGTGATCAAAATCTTATAAGAAGAGAGCCCATCGTGCTATTTTGAGTCTTTTTTAGACATTGTTTTATGGAAAGCTAGACAATCTGTGAAAATTTGGAGTTTTGAGCCTACGAGGCAGTGTCGAAATTTTTTCAATGCTGTGATTATCGCTAAAACTTCTAGTTCATAACTCGAGTGTTTCCTTTCTTGTGGAGATGTTTTTCTGCTCATGTAGAATATTGGATGGAAATTGTTGTCAGAATCCATTTGAAGGAGTATGGCACCGAATCCTTTTGAACTTGCATCACAGTGTTTTTGAAAAAAGATGGCATTTTGCAGAAAAAGATGCAGTACAGGTTCTGATGACTATTTGTTTTAAAGTTAGGAAAGCTTGTTTTAGTTCAGGGCCTAATGTAAATGGGATTTGTTTCGTAAAAGATCACTTATAAGTTTTGCGATTAATACATAGTCTTTAATAAATTTTCGGAAGTAACCAGTAAGTCCTAAGAAAGATTGAATGAATTGTTTTATGTTCACGAAAATTCATAACTGCATTTGTTTTAGCTTTTGAGGGACGAATGATTCCTTGTTCGATTATATGACCAAGAAAATTTATCTTACGCTGTAGAAAATTACACTTTTTAAAGTTGAACTCTAATCCATAATTACAAGTAACTTGGAACACTTTCTCAAGCTTTGAAATTCCTCCAGATTCAATTTTTGATTTGATTATAAAGTCATCCATGTAAATAATAACAGTATTGTCTTTAACGAATTCTTTGAAGACAGTTTGAACGTATTTTTGAAATAATTGGGGAGAATTGCACAGACCAAAGGGAACTTTTATAAATTCATATTGTCCGTTGTTTGCTATGAAACTGGTATACTTACTACTATCAGGTTCAACGGATAAATGGAAAAAACTTGACTTGAGATCGAGGTTTGAAAAAAATATTGCTCCTGGTAGGTTATCAAAAATATCTTCGATGAGGGGTATTGGGAATCTTTGTTTAATAGTCTTTGAATTAAGAGCACGGTAATCGACACAGAGTCTTATTGATTTGTCTTTTTTCTTAACTAAGACCAATGGTGAGGCGAAATGTGAATTAGATTCACAAATGATACCATGTTTTAGCCATCATTCTATCTGCTTTTCAACTAAATTTTTCTCTATTTGTTTTAATTTTCTAGGCGGAAATGTTATAGGTCTGTCATTGGTTAGAATTATTTTCATAAGTAAATCTGTATCTTTAATTTTATTCGGCTTATAAGATTTAATTTGTTCTATACGTTTGCGAGTATTAACGTTTAAAATATGTGATAAATCAACTTCGGAGTGGATATTTAAATTCGGTAAATAACAGTCTTTATTTTCGAAAAATGAACATTTGGTTGCTTCATATAAATGATTGCTTCCGCTTTGAAAACAAGTGGCTGTGCTCACATCGGAATTTTCCCTTGTTGAGTGACGTAACTTCCTTCTGTGGTGAGGGTGGTTTGGAGTTGCCTTCGCGAACGGGGACTAAATTATGAGAATATGTTTTCACTTGACATTCCTCTAACACTCTTGGGGTTTTCTTATAAAGAGAGCTCTTATCAGTTCGAAAGCGCTGACCTTCGACCCGTTGAGCAACATTTTCACTGGATCTATTTTTCGAATCTAGCCGCGAGTGCCAAGGGGCACTATATGGCAAAAGGCTATTTTCAGATTTATTTTTGCCGATTGTATTCGATTTCATTAAATTAGAGGAGCGCTGCTTCATATTATGCAGAATGCATAGATGGGGAAAATTATTTTTAGAATGAGTGAGAGTTGAATTTTTTCTTTCGATTCTGATATACTCTTCCTTTGCATTTTCTAAATCATCAAAAATATTAAGGGAAATTATTAAATCACAGTAAAGATTTTGGCACACGTTATCATATTACCGTTATCAGATTTTCTCGAAAATTTGGAAGGGCTAATTTTATTTTTGTTAGTTGCGCTTGAACTTCGCTGTTAAAAGCGCATGTGAGCTGCACAGTACTTAAATAATTAGTGTTTGGTGAAATAAGATGGGATTTAATACAAACAATGTTCGCTCCAGAATCTATAAGTGTTTTTATGGTTTTACCATTAACAAAAATATTTTCATAGTGTAATTCGTTTATCGATTCAATGATCAATGAGTTACATTCTACTTTGCAAATGGGGTTATTTGAATGAACACTAAAGTGAAGGTTTGGGATAGTTTCGTTTCTCTGGCGTTATCCACCACGTGAGTTGTTTATTGTGGCATCACTCCAGAGGTCTATAAAATTTCTGTCGCGTGAGTAGCGATTGTAGTTGTAAAAGGAATTTTTTTTTTTTTTTCCAAACGGCGGTTGGCGGGTTTCAGTAAAAGATTTTCTTTTCGAAACAAAATATACATCGCCTTCTTTTGGTAATTAAATTGGTTTAAACCAGTTTTCGCTTTGACGTATAGAAATATATTGTTGTGTTTCACGGTCGAAGGTGGAAAATAATTTGTCTGCCATCATTAATTCGCATAAAGTTTTAAAGTCAGTAACATTACGAAGTTTACAATAATATTTGAAACACTAGTTAATCGTGATGAGAATTGCACATAAGATTCATTTGTTAGGCGTTGAGCTCTACGGAAATTTATTAAGCATTCTTGGGAGGTTGGTTGAAATTCACGTAAAATAATATTTTTAACTTTTTCGTAGTCTTGAAATTCGTTTTCTGAGAATGTAAAGTAATGTGCTGTTGGCTTTTTCACCGAGAATATTAATCAATATCTCCGATTTTAATTCGTGTGGAACATTTTTAGTTGTGAAAGCACGTTCGAGGAAATAAAATAAATTGAAATTTTCGGGTTTGCTCGGGACGGGTATACCAAGTGTTTTAACGGATTTAATGAGACTTTCGAGATGTGTTTCGATTGCTGTGAACCTGGAATCGGGATGTTGATGATTTCTGCCGGAGTTAATTGTTGCTAGCTCTATTTCTTTTTCTATTTGTATCAGTTTTTTTTTCTTTTGTTGATAGTTAGATTTCTTTTCTTTCCTCGACAATTACCGAAATCATATCTTTGACGAATTCAAGTCATTTTTGAAGGAATCTGTTTTCTCAATTAATTCTTTTAAGCAAATAATTGTAGCATTATCAGGTACAGTTACACCTAGTTCTTTGGCGGTGTTAATTAGATCTTTTTTTGTGTTTCGATACATGCTTAGTGAAAAAGGTTTGATCCTACCTGGTTTGAGGATGTGCGATACCGATTTGAAATTGTTAACTCTTTGATGGTGGGATTGTTCTTGAAGCGGTGGTATGGGCTTGTTTCCTCTAAAGCGATGAATTTGGTTTTCCAGAGTGGTATTATTGATTCGTTGCTGGTAGGACGGTGTGAAAGGTCCTCCGAACGGTTTTATTGACTCTTGTTGAAGCGATGAGGTTGAATCGCCAGACCGGTGATAATGGCTCTTGACTAGTGGGACGGTTGAATTGATCCTCAGAGCGGTGGTATTGGCTGTTTTCCGATAAAGTGATGAATTTTGATTTTCCAGAGCGATAGTATTGGCTCTGAGCAGGTGGATTGGTGGAATTGATCCTGGGAGCGGTTTTATTGGCTCATTTCAGATGCAACGGTGAGGATGTTGACCGACGCTCCATGTACGCCATAATATTCTGACTTGTTGCGACTTTCTCTATGATTTCAAATTTAAAAATAGCTATGAAGATAAAGACCGGCGGGAGACCCATGTTGTAGCGGGGATGTCTAAGGGTTTTTTGAATAAGGACTTCAAATTTACTAACAAAGATATTTAATACAAAAGATCAGATTACAGGAGGGTTTTTACCGCGTCCTGGCTGATCCATCTCCCCGCGCAATGTGTTTGGTTGATGAGTGGCTCTCTAGTGGGCAGTAGCGGTGGCGCTGCATTCACTGGAGTATACAACATATATATATATATTTAAACATAATTATTTCACTTTAAATGTTGAAGTAATTTGATGAGAATTATTTTGAAGTTTTAAAATACCCGAGAAAGTGTGATTCTTATTTTTCAAAATTCAGTGATGAAATTTCATCTTTAATGATTAGTGAAAATATTCTTATTTTTACATTAGTGGTTAGTGTTTCAATATTCTTTATATGATACATAATTTTATTAATTTTATATATTAGTAGTTAAAATTTCTTGCACATTTGCAGAAACATTTGGTTAGAATTATTTTTCTATTGGGTGCCTTATCTAATTTTAGTTTTGATTTGTGATGTTATAAATGAAAACCTCTCTCCTAAAAGTATTTTCGTTTTATTGCCATATAAGTTTGAGTAAATATAATAGTTGGTATATAAATATATTTGCGTACTATTGCTCTTGAATTTTAATACCGAATTTGTTTAATTCTAGAAGCATATATTTAAATTGTTATTATTCTTGCATGCAAGTTTTTTGTTCAAGGTCATGTGCTAAGCGACGAACAATACAGGTTTGTACAAATTTTGTAGAATTAATTTTTGCTAAGAGAAAAATTGATTGTTTAGTTAAGTGATATGTTTAAACCATTTCTGTTTCCAAACAAAACTATTTTATTAAGTACTGAAATTTTATCTTAAGTTTAAATATAATACAAGAAATATTTTAAGTCAAATATCATTTCATTGTTTTTGAAATATTGCAATAGTGTGTGTGCTTAATAATGGTAGGTTACTTTTGTTTTCCAACTGAAAATAGAAATTAATTTATTAAATATTAAATTTTTATGTGAAGTTGAAACATAATCAATATAGTTAATTAAATATTTGGGTTTTGTTAGAAACGTGTTAAATTAATCTTAGATTAACCATTAACTATGCCCTTCTTGGGAAAAGTTAAAATGAAGGACTTGTTAGTTTTAGCTTCGGAGCTCGAGGTAAATGTTGACTCAAACTTATCTAGTATATCTATTAAACAAGCTATTATTAAGAGCTCTAGCTATGAAGAGGATTTTGTGGAAAAATTGTTCCTTTCAATAATTGAAGGGGAAAAAAAAAACCAGAGCAAATTGAGAAAGAGAAAATTCAAATTTAAATTGAAGATCTGAGAAGAAAAGCTGAAATAGAAACTGAAGAATGGAGAAGAAAAGCTGAAGACGAAGAAACATTTCTCTTTATTGATATTGACTTATTTTGTATCATATTTAATTTCAAAAATAAAAAAATGTTTCTATTCTTTAAAATAGTATACCAAAAATAAAAGTAACAAATATTTTTTCATGTTAATTTATAGTTATGTGGTTAAGCTTATTATGTTTTGTTATGTTTTGAATAATTGTGTGTGTGTTTGTAAGACTTATACTCATGTAAAAGTCCTTCCGGAGAGGGAAGGATTTACAACGAGTTGTAAGACGAGCATCAGTATAGCGCGTGCGCGTTAGATTCTGCCGTCCTAAGGACGACTTTAGTGTGACGTCAAAACCTAGAAACCGTTTCTAAACAGTCGTTGTTAAAAGCCAATTATCGTTGAATCGCCATTGCTTTAAGTGATATAGATATTTAAATTGCTATTTCTTATTTAAAACTTAATATTTCCTGATAACGAGTTTCATAAAGCTTATTTGGAATATCCACAAAATATATTGGTTATTGGAATTCTCATCATCCTGGGGCAACATTAGCAACAATTGTTTGGAAAAACTTAGTAGTGAATGATGTTACAACTAATATCGTTCATTATATTATTATTGTTTACTTTTTAGTTTTGAAGAGTGTTCTCAGACAGACAACGCACTGGAGGTGCGCTTATGGCGATGTCCGCCAATGACATTGTCATGTTGTATTAAGTTGAAAGTTGTATTAAAATTTATGTAAATAGTAAAAATTATATATACTTAAAATTTATCTTTATCAATAAATTAAATTAAATTGAAATTGAAATTGTCTTCAATTGCCTTGCCACCTTGAGACGCTACAACACTTATAAATAGAGCGATTGTTTAATAATTCTTCATTGTATAGTTAATGAAAATATATTCAACAACATGTACACGTACAAATTCAAATGCAAAGCATAGTCAGGAACATCTGCTGAAAGACAGCTGTCCTTTCTCGCTCAACCAATCGACACTGTTTTGGACACAGAAATTGAGCAATGCATGCAAATGAAGGTCAATCCTTTTCTATTTGTGAGAAATACATGAGGACAGGTGTTTATGAAAGCATATGGATACCTTGCTGATAATAATTGCTGATTCACGTTCTACGTATTCCTATTCAAACATCATTCGATATCACCTACATATTAATAGTGGATGGTTTAAATCATCCGGGTATTATGCAGTCATTTTACAGCCACCAATGTATATTGGTGACAATTTGCATCGTATTTAATGGCATTCTAAACTATAATACTGCGTTATTATTTTGTTTGATGTCAACAACTTTGCCTTTATTGGACCTGCATGATGAAGATTTAATACAGTGAATTTAATTAGTCATACAAAAAAGTTACTTGTCTGAAACCACAAAATCATACAACTTCGAAGTATACATAGCTATGTCAACATGAATACACGTTTAGATGTCTGCTCTCGATTCAATGACAGTCTTCTTAAGTGGCACCATGAATGTAGTCCCTTAGGTGCCAATCAAAGAACAACGATTTTCTAAAATTTTTGAGAGCATTTTAGAGTTATCTTCATCTTCCAAAAAATGTCGATGGAAGTGGTTTGTTGCCATCACTTGCTGGTGTCACTAGCAGCACTCCTATCCCTGGAACGTACCATATTCCTTCTTCCAATGTTTTGAAACAGTCCTTGTGATTCGGTAGATTAACTAATTTGTTCTTCTCAATGCAATACCCTTGATCTATCAACTTAGTGTCTCGATCTTTAGTTTTCTGGCATTCTCAGTATTGAGCGTTTGCTCTGAGATAGAAAAATAATCTGTAAGATTTTTTTGGGCCGATATAGCAACCCAACTATTAATGGTTTTCTAGATCCTACCCTTACATGTCATTTTATCTTTTCCAGAATACAATGCATAATTTATCGCCTAAGTGGAGTATGTATATTTCTAAAATCCTACGGTTGAAGTAGTGGTATTTAATGATTTAAAGAGCTGATTGCGAAACGAAGTTTAGCTAATAATATGAAAATTAGAATGACTTATATGACTATACAATGACTATAATAACATCTGACTATAATAATATGACTTATATAATGGTTAAACGTTAATACTATTGCGTTTTATCATTACTATTACAATACATATTTTTCGGCGAACAAACAATTTTGGCGACAAAATAGTGAATAGAGATAAAAAAATAATAAAATATCAGTATTTATCTATTATTCCGTCGAACATTTCTTCCAAAAACCATAAAATATTTCTACAAATATACAAATTAATAATCACACTAAGTAATTATTTCTTGAGTTCAAGTTTCATAGTTTGTATAGTTACTACGATGCACACACACACAAGTTTTAAATTCATTATTACATTTTCTTAAACAACGTTCAGATATAAAATTTGGTATATAAATTAAAAATACAGTTTTTATCAATTTAAGTATATGAATTAAAAATAATATTTTTATCCTTTGTTTCAATGATTATATAATATGTTTATTAAATATAAAGTGGTTGTTTCTTTCGCGTTCCAGTTGAGTAGCAGCAAACAAGTTCACCATCAAATGTCTGAGAATATTGTCGAATGTCATTTTATTAATAAAACGATTTTGTATTTAAGGCGCAAAGCGTCAGTTTGAGAAGACACTTTCCATTTGATTCAAGCCATTAACATTTTGACAATAGAATAGCAGAAATAGCAAAATTAAAAAGACATGACAAAACATCTACTTTATGGTTAGCTTAAATCGGCAAGGAATTTTTAAAAATTTCTTTAATTAATAAAACTTCAAACTAATATTAGCACTAGTTGTAAGCAATCAATTTTAAATCTTAAGACTAATGCATTGCTTACTTCTAATTGGTTGAAAGTTTTTGCTTCCTTTAAAATAGGTATATTAGAAATTTGTATTGTTTTTTTCTTTTGTTTTCTCTCATTCAAAAAAGCGATTAAAAGATGAATAATGTGTCTTATAAAATATTTCATCAACTGGTAAATATTATTTAAGAAAAAATAATATTATCAAATTGAAAAACTGAATAAAAATGGCAACAAGAAGTATAGGTAATTGCTAGTTTCTGTTCATAATAATTAAGCACGACTTAATATAGGTGGGAATATTATTGTTTTATAACTCCCTAACAATAGTGAAAAATATTGAAAATTATTTACCAGTTAATGTCTAAGTTTAAAGACAAAATAAAAACTTATTTTTATTCATTTTGTTGAATTAATTTTATTTTTTGTTTTATTTCTTACGTAAGTAATATTATCAACTTGAATCAAAATATCAAATTATTTAACAGAACTTTCTTTAATCCCATTCTAAATTACTATTGAATGCTTCAAAATTCATAAAAGACGTCAAATTTAAACTTAAATTCCCGATTTTTAAAGAAATGTTTTAAGTTTTATGATAAGCAGTAATAATTATCTCTGTCTCCCATCTATTAGAGACTAACAAATACTTTAATTTTGATATTAGCACAGTTGTATTTACTTAATTCAATAATAATTCAAATTCAACTGAAGTGTTATCTAGATTTATTCACTTCTATAATCTCAAGGAAAAGAGAAAATGAAAAAGTACTATACACACTATTGTTTTTTCATGATAGTAATGTGCAACATTATAAAAAAATTATGTTTTTTTAAATATTACTTACATAAAAAAAGACTTCAAATTTAATCAATCCACAAATTTGATTTTTGGTGAAATTTATTTTTTATTCATGCTGCAAAATTACTGCATTTGATTGCAGATTTCAACCGTGGAAAATTGTAATGAAACAGAGAGAACTTGCTCTTTATTACTATCTTTAAGTCAGAAATTGCCATTTGCTGCTGAAGTTTCCACTTTATCATTTGAGTCTAATTTATAACTGCACACACACACACAAATTAGGTCTTTATTTTGTTTGCAATAGTAATTACTGTTATAGTTCGAATGGTAATCTTTCCCATAGGTAGTTTTGAGTTAGAAAACCATAAATATTCCACTCTTTGTTATCGAGTTTAAAAGGTTTTTTATTCTCTAAATTATTATGGTTAATAGTCCTAATATTTAATGGGCTTTAACTCACATAACTAATAAAAATTAAATGCCAATAACTTTATGAACAATTTTAATATGAATGTAAGGAAAAAATACAAATAATCAATAAATGTAATTATTTATGAACTTATTTAATTATTATTCATTATTTTGAATTATTGTTTGAGAATTGTGACTACATGAAATTTATATTCCGGGTAACGAAAATATTGTTGACCTTTCATAAGCGAATTTTCACCAATTCAATTGCATCATTTTGCACCTTCATCAACAAAAACAACTTACAAATAAATTTGATTTAAGACATAAATAATTTCATTTAAAGAGTTAAGAACTTAAGAATATTCACCCAAACGATAACATTTAGTTTGATAAGACATTCTTTCAAGATCTTTTAAGCAATGTAATATTACGTACTTACAAGAGCTCCTAAGTGTCCGTGGTATGCTCAATGACAGAGATTAAGCTACAAACTTTGGTATTTGTCTCTGCTCTATATATACCGAAATGTTTTTTAAAAAAAGAATAATTTCAATCATCAATGTTTGTCGAAAAATGTAACGATAACTTATTTGCTCAGCAGCATTCCTTTAACCAATTTACTTGTCTTTTCTTATTCACTTCTTTTCGACATTACTGTTTCAGTGCTTGCAACAGTGTAATATAAGGGTTGCTGTCGCTTTAACTTAAGGTATTAAATTTAAGTACTTGAGAAATTTTTCCGTCTAGGTTAATATCGTTGAGACTGCTTTGGAACTGGAAGAAAATATTTCCAATTTCTTCTTTTAAATTGTTAAAAATTTGTGGGTTTATTTTTTATTCTGTCACAATTTCGAAATAAACAAAAATGGTTTTGTACCGAGGATGATAAAATATATTTTTTCTTGTAAATGTGTAATATATCTACAATGGTTTTCTATCAATATGGACTATCGGCATTTAGTAGAAATATATATATTTTAAAATTAATTGGGCTATATAAATGTGTTCGAATTATATTTTACGATGTTAGTCCAGAGAAAATTGTTCATTCATCAACGAATAATATTGCTGTAAAGGTTTTAAGCGGCTTAATTATTCTATGGCAGTGTAAGAAAACTTCATCTTGTGAAAGTTCTGTACTCGCCTGATATTTAGAAAAATCTTTAACAACGCATTCAACATGTACATCTCTTTTACCTGGAATTACAAACTATGAAAATTGCAAAAATTTCAACATTTGACATTCTTTTTAAACCTACATACAACTAAAATCAATTTGTTTGCATATGTGATACATATTCTTCATTAAAATATATTCAAGTTATAACATTATCTCTCTTTATGTAGCTTCATTTACTTTATTTAGTCTGGAAGATGTCATCATTTGCATTCACATTCATTGCAACTATATATCATTAATTTCATGTTGCATATTTTATCTATTATTGTTTCATAACTGGATGTCCAATTTTATATAATTTTGTTTCATAATTTTAGATCCTATTTCATATTTATCACTTCATTATACAGAAGATAACTGTATTTTAATATCCTAGATTGTATTCAAGAGTAAAGTACAAATGTAACGCCTTCTGGAGTAAAGATAACTATTTTCAAAAATATGGAGAGACAGTAACCTAATATTGATTGCTTAAATATAGTACGCAGTCTCTCCACATTTCTAATTGCTAAATGTGCACTGAAAATTTGACACTCGAATTCGGTAGAAACTGTGGTTTGGCACATGAAATTCGAAAACTATAAATTATACGAAATCCTTCAATAATATATGTCCTTATAGTATAACTCTTTATTACATGGGATAATATATCTCTTTATTATATAACAAATATATTACATGATATCTCTCTATTTATTTCGATAATATGTTTGCGAACACAAAAATACACTTTAATTAAAATTGTTAAATTTGCATTTGTTAATTTTAGTTACAGATCTGCTTAACTGACTCTTTAAAGTAATTTTCATATCAAATAGAATTCAACATATGGGAACCATACAAAATGTAAACGATTAATTTAAAAGAATTCCATAAATGTATAATATGTTTATCTCAGTTCCTTTTATTTGAGGAATAGGTTACGTGTAGATTTTCTCTTATCTATTAACTTTCGACATTGGCCTCTTATTTTTTGCTATTTTTTAAAAATGTTCTTTAATATATTTTATATCGTTAATTTTAGGAATTTACCTATCAACAAGAACGAGGAGGAGTTTAAATTTTTCTTTCAATGATTTTTGAATTTTAGCATGTTTAACACTTAGTGTCCATTAAATGTTTTTTTTTTAAAAAAAAAAAAAAAAAAAAAAAAAAAAAAACCGTAACTATTACTGCCTTGTTCGATATATTAATAAGAATTTCAAATTCAAATAATTGTGTCTATTTTTACATTTATACAAAGAAGGCACAGTAAAGAATCAGTTTGAAAATTCTTGTTTAAAAAAATTAAAATAGTAATGAAAATATTTCGAAGTATTTTTACTTCCTTTTAACTAATTCATTTTATGTTTATCATGCAATGTTCCAAAGTGTGGTATTTCTTTATTAATCTTAATAATAAAATAAAGCATTTAATGTTAAAATTTTATCATATTCTATATATTTTCATTCTAATTTATCAAAAATTTAAAAATATCAAATCTGTTTTAAGATACATACACACACACACACACACACACACATATATATATATATATATATATATAATGTTTAATGTACTACACATATATTAAAAAGAGTTTTTCATCGCTCAATTCATCTAGTGGTTAGCGTGCATGACTGTGGATAGTGTGGTCCTGGGTTCGAATCTGGACTCGGGGATGGTTGTACTTTCTCTCTCTATTTACCCGGTCTTTGTCCATTCCTTGTATCAATGGGTTGTGAATGGTAGCCTACCCTATAAACAGGTACCTATATGGCATGGGTATATTAAGCAAGTCGGTCTCCACACCAAAATATGGCTCCGTGCACCCCATAATGCCAGCTTACCTGGCACAAGACAACAATAAAAAGAGTCAAACAAATATGAAACAGAACCTTAGATTTACGTATTTTATTTGTTTTACATTATAAGAAAATCAAAATTTTGTTTAATATTAAATCTTGAAATTCAAAGAGAGTGTGTAGTTAAGAAAATTTGCCGATTTTGTTTAGTTTTTTGTATTAAATACTTGGTAATTTTTTTTCATTTATCTTCTTGTAATTATCATGAAACTGAAAGTATGTAAATGTTGAAATGTCTAGTTTTTAATTACCTTCTATATATATGCAGAAAATCATTGCGTCTGTCCCTGAAAATTGGAGCAATCTGGATATCCTGGCTTAGATTTAGTCAGTTGAATACCTTGCTTGCTGGCGCACCAACAGAAGCCTTGTCGGCACTGGATGGCAGCATAGTTGCCATTGCTATCACATCTCGGGTAGAAGGCATTTAGGTCATCTAAATTCATTAGAAAAAATTAAAGATTATTTTAATACTTATTACAAAAAAAAAAATCGATATTTAAATACAATTCCTAAAGCTCACAAAACGTCAAGTATATATCAATTTCTTAAAAATTAGAATTTAAAACAAGCATTATTGAAGGATCTTTTGTTATAAAAAAATATACTTATTTTGACTATGTGTTTCCAAATATTAAACAGCAATGCAATACCAACAAAAACAAAGAAAAACTCAAAAATTTAACACACATATAGGATTTTTATATAATTTACTTAAAAAATATCAGAACCTAAAGATGAATTATATGAAGAATTATGCCTTTTTCCAGACAAATGTTCGAACTAAATGTCGTACAGAACAAAAATTAGAGGTTATATCCTTTAAATATTCCAGAACTAAAACGATATCGTGATCATCTGTCAACTGTTTGATCTTAGGATGAATAAGTTTAAGATCAATGTAGGGATCACTTTTTAACATTGTAAATTAAAGCGATACCTTCAGGTGATGGTGAAAGTCATTTTTTAAGGTCTAAACTTGTGTAGTATCATCAACCATTACTATATAAGAACACATTCAAATGTTAAGCATATCACTAATATGAAATCATCGTTTACTTGAAGGAATTAGCAAGAATTTGATTTTCTATTCAAGTGTGCACTTGTCTAATAATTATATCACTCCATTCATAGAAACTCTTCTCTCTATCACGGGTGTGCAAAGAGTAACAAACATTTTAAATTTTTCCTTTAACATGCAACTTAAAATGACAATTAACTAACAGACCTTAATTTTCATTTTGTTAACAAAATTATTTATGTTGAAGTCGGATAACTCAGATGTTGCGTAAAAATCATAATTCCAGATTTTTGATATACAATCCGAGGCATGTTTTTGTCATGAAGTTCCTTTTTACAAGTTTTTTTCCAAAAATTTTTTTTAACATAAACGAAATATAATATTTAAAAGTACCTAGCATGTTTAAATAACCATCATCAATTTTGCTTATTCTGATATAAGCTCTACCTCGTTATTTAAAGTATAGAATTATTTTTTAATTTTTGTGAAAGTATCCTTTTTGCCCTGTAGTGTGTAGACTTTACGCTTTTCTCAGTAGTCAATAAGAAATGTATAAGAACACAGATAAAGCGAGTGCAATGTTTAACAGTTTCGTGGCTGAAAATTAGTTTCCAGCATTTGATATTTTTTGGTTTTGTCTCTATTTAATCTGTTCAAGAAATGATGGAAACAACGCTTGAATAAAGTTAATAGACACTATATATATCAACACAAAAAAACAAAAGCATATTTGGAGGTTAAATAAAGAACATTCGGTGTGCACTAAGTGTCATTAAGCAATATATATGTATATATATACACACACACTGCTGGACAATTGCTAAGGACGGATAACACTATCATCCACAGCAAACACAAAATGAAAGGAAGCAAAATGTGGAAAATTAGAATAAGTGCGGGATATAGTAAAAAGAAGTATGGATATGCAAATTTTTTTTCCCACGTCTGTTCATCACGTGATAACATTCATAAGAGCTTTAAAGGTTTTGATGCGTGTGGACAGTTGTTGTTTCAAGTCAAATTTTTACAGGAAAGATTTAATAGACGAACTTGAAATTTTTGGCATGTCTTCCCGACATCACTTAGATGATTTTATGCGTGACCGAATTATTGGAAAGATCGAAGAAAGGCGAAAAGTAACAGATGTTGCCAGGGAGCTCGACATCGCTCACAGCGTTGTTTCACGGCTATGGAAGTCATTTAAAACTACTGGAATGTGTAGTGGGCGGCACGGGGCAAGTCGTGTTAGAAGTACGACGCCTGAAGAAGACAGATATATTGTCCTATCAGCAAAAAGGAATTAAGCTCAGATCAGAATCTGTTGAGCTGTGAGCTGAGCACCACAGCTCAGCAGGTGGCAAATCAGTTTCTTGCTGGCTCAGGAAAGCAGATCTCCCAAAAAACTATTGCCAGTCGTTTGAGGGGAGGAGAACTATTGGCCCGCAGACCTGTTGTGTGTGTCCCATTACCAGACAGCACCGTACTACCCGTTTGCAATGGTGTTGTGAGCATCGCAATTGGACTGAACAGTCCTGTCGGATGTCATCCCTTTCTTGGATATTTTCTGGGAGATAAGCAATACCACTCTCGCGCCAGATCAGTTGGCGTCTACAATCCAATGACATACTGAACCTACTCTCATCTGAGAATAGTACGCATACCCAGTCCTGTTGAGTCAAAAAAGACCTCGATAAAATGTATTTTGATTTTTCCTTCAACAGATCACAATCAAATCTTGGCCACCTATTTTTGTTGCTATTTTCACAACATTTAAAGTAAATATGGATAATTCAGGACTGTATGTATACAATTTATTTATAAACACACAATAATCTCTATTTTATTAAAGTTACCATGAATTTATAATTATTGATAGTTTATATATCATCAAGTAATGAGTTTTTTAAAGTTTTTCAAACAAAATATTAAAACATTATTTTAATAAACTGAGTTAAAAAATTCATTGACTATTTTTTTTGCCACGTAAGACATAATATTTTACATGAAAAATATTTTATGTGTTAGTTGTGTGTGTGGAAGAAATATTTTACTAAAAGAACGTATCTATCAGTGGAAAATTAGGATCTAGTATCTTTTAAAAGCCAAACACACTAACTTTCAGATAAATATACCATATTTACTAATTCTTATCTTTGTTCAAAACTTCCTTTTATACCACGAAATGCAACCGTACTTGCAGATCTGCTAAAAACAAATCGAGTGAGGGGTGTAATTTTTCAAATTTCTTTTCATGATGAAAACATTAAATATTGAATCCATGAATCAAGAATGCATTGAGATGCAAATGAAGCCTTCTTTCATTTGCATCTCAATGCATTCTTGATCCCACGACATCCTGAGAAAATCAAACAGAACTGAGCTAGAAAGAGCATGAACAACACTCTTCCAAAAATCGAAGAAAGTAGTAATTATCATTATTTCTGGCATAGATTACACAGTCTGAATGCTGAAAGAAGGGAAATCCGATGTTATAAAAAATGTTTCTATTCCTCCAACTTTTATATATAGATCTACTTCCAACTGTTACACATAGATATACTTCCGACTTTTATATATAGATGTACTTCCAACTGTTACATATAGATATGCCTCCAACTGTTACATATAGATATACTTCCAACTGTTACACATAGATAAACTTTTAACTGTTACATACAGATATACTTCCAGCTGTTATATATAGATATACCTCCAACTATTACATATTTTAGAAGGAAGAAGGAATCACGGACTTTGTTTCTTCAAGCAAGCAAAATTCCTGAATTGAAAATTTCATAGCATACATAACTTTTCAGTGGATTCCAATTAGAATTATCTTTAGTTAAAATTGATCTCAATCTTTATAATTAAAATTTCTAATTGAAACATAGCCTATATTTTAAGTTAGAGATACCAACATCCTAATATTGTAAAGATAATGGGGGTATTGTGCTCTGACTATCTAATTTGTCGTATATTCCTTTATTACTAAAGTTGGAGGAAGACAGTTTTTTAGTTAATTTCATTCAGAGAGAGAACTGTGTTACGAGCTTATTTAGGTGTTTTCGGAATTTGCTATTGTTTCTTGATGAGCTGTTACATTTTACAGAATTAATACTTAACCTTACTGAAAACTAAAATAATTTCACTTTGTACAAATCTACTAATATAAATAAACCAATGCATCAACTCATATAATAAAGCAGAAGCAAATCTACCTACCTCAAAATATAAGCCCTTTCGTGAACATTTAAATTTTTTATGAGGTCTTTAGATGGATATGTTTTCAGAGAGTGCTTCTGTAACCATTATAACAATTTTATATTTGATTATTAAACATTGTTCTTCCAGACAATATTTAGTAACTCTTAGAAAGGATATCACATTGATATCTGCAATAAATTAAAACCCTTGCAATGCTCTCAGATGTTATGCTCTCAGATTCAACTCTAACGAAACATTTAGATAGTCTCCTCAACGAAACTGCTGTATGTTTCTCCAATCTGATTTTTTATTCACACCAAGATGATGATGAATGGAAAGGCCTATAGATTCGTTACATTTATGAGCCTTTTTTACTGAACACATTTCAAACAACATTCGCATTAGAGAAAGCATAGCAAAGTACCTTTATCAGAATTTCATTAGTGAACTTTCTATATTTAATACAGAATTAAAATTGTCAGAAATAATGAACATATCCTTAAATAAAAAAGATATTTAAAAAGACATTTTTTCTAAAAATATTTCTTAAAATAAAGAAAGGAAATAAGTTTTATAACATAAATCAAGTTTCAATTTTCTCACTCTTATACGTATTGTTCCATTAATTTCAAAAATGAATAATGTAAAATACAGAATAAATTTTTGGGCTAAAACTTTTTCCCGGAATTAGAGCCAAGAAATTTCGGTCAATACTCTATCAGAATATTATTTCATTAAAAACTTTTCCAATAAGAACCCAAAAGCCCTTACAAAGGGATTCAAGATCAATCTGTAAAATAATAAGCCAAACTGACAGCTAAATAGTAAGCCCTTAATTCAAAAGTTCGCGGTTTCGACTTTCTCCCCAAGCGACTATGTTTTTACTGTTTAAGATTTAATTTAAACTGTATGTACTTTCAATAATACTTCAAATCAACTTCCGAGAATAAAACATGACTTTTAGAATAACAAACACACCAAACCATGATAACAAAAATAACAAAAACCTATTGTCAAATTGAATGTTTGTTGCTGGGCAATCGTTGAAATAACTGTAACATTGATTATAATTACTTCAATGCTGCTGCAATCGACGTTGAGTAACTTCAATTGTATCACCAAGGTACTACTGACAAGTAAGGTTTCATAAATTCATTCGTACCAAAATTTCTAATAAGCTTTGCAATGCTCCTGGATTGAAAAGATCATCATATTCTTGACGGCACTTTTAGGATTTCCTTATCATTTTCTTAAATCGTAATTTCTCAAATTTATACTATCTTGGAAACTTTATGAAACTAAGATTATGAAATAATCTTTTGTTGGATACCTGGTCATATATGTACAGACTGAAATGATAAAGCAGATGAAGTGGCAAAAAATATATTTTTGTACTTATAACAAGGTGAACCATGTCCGATATAAAAACTACTGCAAAAAATTTATCCATTCCCAGTGGCAGGAGATATGAAATTTACAAACTATGAACAAATTACATTCCATCCTTCTAAATACAATAATTCCCTTGTTAGTTTTACCACAACTTACAACTGATATAAAACTCACTCGTTTGCATATCAGGTATACTCGTTTTACTCATTAAAACTTGTTTATAAATGAGCTTAAGCGCTATTGTGCTACATGTAATGAATCTAACACTGTTCAGCATATTTTAATTGACTGCCTTGATTTTATGCACTTTCGTATTGCCTATTTTAATTCTACCTAACTCTACCTCTTTAATGTTACAAGAGGTTATTGGAGAAACTCCTCACCATAAACTTTTTCGCTTTTTTACGTTCTATTAAATTCCTACATTGTATATAGTCATTTTATTTTTACCATTATTTATTTTATAAGATCTTACCTCAATACTTTTTTAGTGTTATGCCATATGCTATTTGTAGCTTGTCCTAGACAGGACCTTGTGCCATTAAAATTAACACAACCAATCTTAAGTCTAAATATAAACATTTCAACCTCAAAATAAACTTGATAAATCTCCTCTAATGCTTCATTAGGTGCTTTAATCTAAAAATATTCCCAAATCAAACTGCTTCAGGTTCTTCTTAGTCTTCAAAACTACCAATAATATGAAGAAACTATTGAAACATACATAAATAATTTGTACAACAAACAGCAACAAAGAAATATTAAATTAAGTTTCAAATAATTTGTACAGCTAATTGCATATTAAATTTTTATTTCAATTACCATTTAACTAATCCTTTTTATTTCATTAATAAACAGTCAAACTATCAACTTATTTGGACGTGAGCACTTTCCGATGTATGCTTTAGAAAAGCCCCTGCAGGTGAAAGCATTTCATATTTTTCATTTTACTTACTCTATCTTTAACTCAAATGTAAGGAATAGTTATGAGAAATAAAAGTTAATGAGGATGATATATTTTATCGTTGTCACATAATTATTATAATAAAGAAAAAGAAATTAACAATAGAAAATCGCAATCAAAACTTTTAAATGTATGCATCATTTATCAAAACATGATCACAGCATCGAAAAGTTTTTATAAAAAACGAAAGATAACTTTATAATAAAATCTAAACTAAACTCAGTGGTACGATAGCTGGTAGAATGCTCAAGGCTTACAGTGCGCATATCTGTTTTCGTGACCGAGGACCCGAAGCATAACTCCTGGAAAAGTGGTAAACCTACCAAGGAAACGCCAGGATTTAGTTCCTAAACATACATTCGGTTTTATAGATCCTCTGAAAGGTTAAGTCAAACTTACCCACCCCAAGGAACGAACCTGGCACCTGTGCCTTGGGAACATGAAGCGCTACCACCATGTCAACGGACAACACTCTAAAATGACTAAACTCTCTTAAAGCTAACAAAGCCTCTTATAATTTTAAGATATATATTTAAAAAAATTTTTTAACAGGAACTCATGTAACAAACAGAACTTATATAATTGAATTATTAGTTTCCGTCGTAAATTAAAGTATAAAAAAACTGGGTTTACCGTTTTGAATAAAATACAATATAAAAATAAACATAACTTTAAAAGGATTCAAGAAATGTAAGCATTACAAACATTCAATCTCTATTTTTAACAGAAGCTAGTAGGATAATAAAAAAATGACGAAAGCAAGTCATAAGTTCCTTTCCTAATGGTTCATAATAACTAAAATAATTATCAGAGCTATATTTTAAATTATGGCTGGTAACCATTTTAAAAAGAGGAAATATATATAAAAATACTTCATAGCAATACAACTGTTTTTGATTTGAGTTTAACTTCATGTTAGTAACATAAAGATAAATCTGAAAGGATTTATATTGCTGTGGGCTATATAAAATGGGAAATAAAATAAAATCACCAAGTACTTCCTTATTTTTGGTACATATTAGTATACATAAAAATGATACTATAAAAAATAATAAATTAAATTAGCAAAATGTGTTTTTTAACTTTAATTATCAACTATCAAAAATGACAGAATAATGTATTAGATTATTTGTTATTTATAAAATAGTGTAAATTTCTCATTAAATTAATTTATTAAATTACTAGCGAAAATTTTTAAATAAAATTTAATTTTAATTTTTTCCAGTTTTTATTAATTTTATCAATTTATAATTATTTATTGTGTCGTAATTTTTATTAATAGTTTTAAAAATTTTTATCAGCTTTGTTTAGCAAAAGTGGGCTTTAAAAAAAATCACATTATTACATTTTTACAATACATTCTTTGGGAAAATCACACATTTTAGGGAAAACGGAAATAAAATGTGGGAAAATGTATTTTTTCAGAAAAAATTACAAATGGAAGATATAACCCACATTTAGCTTGATGTATATTATTGTTAATGTTGAGTTAAAATTTCCTTACTAAATTTTAACAAAATTAGAGAATCGTGGAACGGTTTTTACTAATTATGGTAAAACATAAAAATTTAAATATTTTTAAAAAATATTATATTATATTTTTGAAAAATAAAATATTATATTTTTGAAAAATAAAATATTATAGAGTGTGTGGCAGAACTAATTAAGCAGTTTTAAGGAGTAATAAAAATTAAACCTGGATGTATAGAGAAAAAATATTTTTGTTTTTTAAATTAGTACAATATACCATTTTACATTCATTTAGTTTTGAAAATAAGGTTTTCAAGATTGTGGCTGTTAGCATCAGTACATGGTTGTAGACGATTCTTGAAGTCTCGAGCAGCTCTTGCACACATATGGCTGGGTGAAAACCTTTTCCTACAGATATCCCTAAAGAAAGTTATCATACACGCTCAAATCTGGTGACCGCCCCAACCACCCACCATCATCCCTCCAAGAGACGAGGCGTCCCGGAAACATTTATTTCAAAACATCAACTGCTTTTCGAGCAGTATGAGAGTTGCTCCATATTGTTGGAACCACAAGTCCCCCAATCGACGCGTTCTTCAGCAATCTTGTTAATTCTAGATTGCTGAAGATTTTGCAGCATTTCAACATAACGTGTGGAATTCACTGTCACGGTCACTCCTTCATCCTCAAAATATAAGGGCCTACAACGCGCCAAACTATTATATGGCACACCGCACTGTTACTTTAGGAGAATGTTGCGGTCTTTTATGGATAATTCGGGGGCTATTTTCAGCCCAGTAGCTAAAGTTTTGCTTATTTACGCACCCACTAAGATGAAAATGTGCCTCATCACTTCTGAAGAAAGTTGCATTCTCATGGATCTGAGGAAGCATTTGCTCACGCTGAACTTGACTGTTGGCGTGGTCTGCTAAGCGTAATTCTTAAACAATCATTGTTTTGAAAGGATGGAACTTCAAATCGCATTGCAGAATCCCTCTCAAACTGCGATCTGAAATCTCCAATACAACATCATTTCGTCCAGTAGAACGTAGCAGCGGTGATTGTTTAATTGTTGTTCTCATCCGCTGCACATTTTCTGGCGTTCTGATGGATCTGCGTCAGTCAAGTGTATCTATTCTTAATGTGCTACTAGTATCCTGCATCTGCCGAATCCAGAATCGAATTATATTTTCATTAGGAACGGCACTGTTGCGTGGAATGTTGAACTGTCTCCGAAAAGCTCGTTGTGTAGCGATCAATAGATTTGTTGTTTTCAAAATAAACGTGAAAGTGCAAAACCTCGATGTGCACTGGTCCAGACCATGTTCGCTACTGAAATGGAGTCACCGACAGTACAGTGTTTAACTGCTGTTCTCGTCCGCTGCACATTTTCTGGCGTTCTGATGGAACTGCGTAAGCCAAGAGTATCGATTCTTAATGCGCTACTAGTATCTTGCAACTGCCGAATCCAGGATCGAATTGTGTTTGCATTAGGAACGGCACTGTTGCGTGGAATGTTGAACTGTCACCGAAAAGCTCGTTGTGTAGCGATCAATAGATTTGTTGTTTTCATAATAAACGCGAAAGTGCAAAACCACAATGTGCACTGGTCCAGACCATGTTGGCTACTGAAATGGGGTCACCGACTGTACAAAGGCAGACCATATGGAACTGCCTACCCCCTTTATAGCCCCATCGGTGATCGATAGAAATTATTCAGTCGGTTCTGCTGCACTCTGTATTTTTAAAAAATAAAACATTATGTTTTAAAAAAATATCCTGGTAAAAATTATATAATTGATAAATTTAATAAAAACACATCATTTTTCATTAAAAAGTAAAAATTACATGTTTTATATTAAAATTAAATTTTTTCACTTTCAACGTCCCGTGTTCCCTCTCATTAAAATAACACCAATCCATGTAAATTGTTGAAATTAAAGGAATACGTATAAATATTGATGAAGTACAATGAAGCCTGTGTAAGCCATTCAAGCAAATAGTAAATAAATAAATAAACTAATATATATGAAACATCAATTATTATTATTATTAATGAAATTATTAAGAAAATATATGCTTTTAAGATGTTTACTACTTTAAAATGAAGAATATGCAGCAAAAGGAAAAGATGTTTTAAAGAAGAAAATATCCAGAAGAATAACACAAATAATTGTTCGATAAATCTTTGAAGTGAATTATGGAAATAATTTAATTTTTATGAAATTGTATCAGTTGGTGTCATAATTTTAAACATTTTCAATTAACAAGACTTTAAATTGAACTTATATTTCACACAATTATAGAGTTTTGTAAACAGGAAACTAAAAAATATTTTTGACTAACTGCCAAAAAGTAAATTGGATTGAAAGCGATTATAAATCGCATAATGAATGCTTCGTTTCAGATAAAGTTCAAGTTTGTGCACATTTAAATTTTACAAAAAATTGTAGATAAGAGAGACAGTTGATAAATTAATACAAAATTTCAATGAAATAATTAAATATTTGTATTTATAGGATTGTCAGCAACATTTTTTTTTTCCTTTATTTAACAAAAATTGTATTACTGCATATACATAAGATGGCTGCGCAAAGGTCACATATAATATTTATGGGAAAGTAAAACTAATATTTCTTTGTAAAAAATTCCCAATTTCACTCCAAATGTGGTTTGGGAGTGCTAATAAACACTTAAGTATTTAATTATATAAATTAAACAATTCAGAGAGACATCAAATTCATCGTAAATGAAGCAGTATTTAAATAATTCCTGAATTCACCAAACAATGAGTAATTTAGATAGGAAGAAGTGAGATTACAATCACCTTGAAGCAACGCTCTAAATCTAAACAAAAGAAAAAAGTGTTGAGGGCTAAAAGTTCTCAGAAAATGATTGGCTGTTATTTTCTTCCCATAATGAACCCAAGCAAAGTCAGATATTGAACCTTTGCCAAACCATTGGAGAATCCCCTTAGTATTTCATATCTGGAGATAAGTAGGCATGTTAAAAAACTTTGCAGAATGTTCTCCCCACTAAATGTCAATTAGGATAAAAACTATTCTTACTGACATATAGGAAAATACAAGTAAAAAATTTCACATCACATCCTAAAATGCATAATCTAAGGAACTCATCATAACCAGCGACAGGATTAAATTCTTCATTCTTCAATACTGAAGAATGTATTTCATATCTATTAAGGATATTTCACCTTTTTAACACAACGAGAGGCGGAAGGGATGACAACTTGAATAGTGGGGAACCCAATGGGCGTGCCGTCGTCACCCCAAATGTTGGTGTAATTTAAAACCAGGAACCAAGCAGAAGACTTTCACACTTGGACTCTTACCAATAGAAATATCATTTCATTTGGAAGACATTAAGACGACGACACGTGTCCCAATTACCATTAACTGAAAGGACAGATCTTCGGTTGGATTAAAACTCCCTACTTTCCGATAACAAGAGCCCGGCCAACAAAGCCTTAATGAAGAAATCATTGCAGCATTTGAAGCTTTAAATGCTTTCGTTTTTGTAACTTCGAATCAAGTCACTCAAGAGAACAAAAGCTTTCTGTTCAGAGACGGTATATCTGCTTTTCATTGCTAGTGCACCCAAGTCAAATGCTCCAAAAATGGACACAACTTAAAGTTCTTAAACGTAAGCTGGTGTTCTCGTCATATTTATCTAGTTTTGTCCATTCTTGTCAACTATAGTCATTAAATGCTACAAGTTACCGAGAATTGTATCACTATTAAAGGAAAGCTGATATCTTCTTATTCCTGCCATATCAGACCAGGGAAGATACTCTGGATACTATAGTATCAAATATCCCAATTACTAGAGCATTCAAAATAAAGATATGCATACCATATCGAAGAAGGTATGTACCAATTATGAAAAATGGCGCTGTATTTAAATTTTTCACAAATACGTATATAAAACTATTCTGAATCAGTTAGAAATTGAAATTCTTATTGGAAAAGTATAATATTTTACATTTAAATGAATAACAAATATTATATATAATTTCTAAATATTATCTTGGCTTTAAATAACAAAATTAAATTAATCAAAAAATTATCTACCAACTAAATATCTTAACTTTAATTTATTAAGCCATTTATTTAATTTGGAACTTATGATAGCAATACACTGCTAGCCACCGTAAATGCAACACCCTGAAGAAAGCATGCAAGAAACATGGAATTTATAACATGCATTAGCGGAGGTGAGAAATGCAAATGATTAGAATTTCATTGCAGATGCACATCACGCATGATTGTTGCACCAGTTCAAAATGCTTTTTAAGGCTTGGAGATTCCGACTATTTTAAGTTTGACAATTGTGTTTTTATTGTGTTTTTTTTTTAAACGATTAACTATGCCTTATAGAAAATAGTGATCATTTCTCGATCAAGTATTCTAGTTCGACATAGAAAGATTAGTGGCATACCAAGATTTTGTATTATCTTTCAGGGAAATCGGTAGTCGTGTTGAACGAAATCAAACAACTGTAATGCGGATATGTGATTGTTGGATGTAGAAAGGTAAGACGGACCAACGTCATCCATCGTATTCACTACAATTCGCCAGTTCATGTGATGACAGGGAAATTGTGCACATGGCAGTGACGGATCACTCAGCCACGTCACAGACTGAATGTGCTTTGCTATGGTAATATAGCATAGCACATTCAATCTGTAACGCATTATCCAGTGCGTACCATTCGACGCCATTTACAGAAGAGTGGTCTGTCCGTAAGAAGTATATTGCTTTGCCGATTTTTGACGCAGAACCACAGACGTCTCCACCACCAATGGGGGAATGAAAAAAAGGATGCGGCCGTCAGAATGGAATGAAATTGTCTTTAAATCTGCAACACCACGATAATCGCATTTGAATTTGGAGACACCGTGAAGAGAGGATGCTGAACAGCTACATTATGCACCACCAGACTGGTCCTTCACCGGGTATTATGGTATGGGGATGTATGGGATATGCCTCTCGCCCTCCTCTAGTACGTATTGCCGGAACTTCAAACAGCCAGCGCTACATCTCCGAATTGTTGGAGCCAGTTGTCCTTCTTTACCATCAAAGCTTGCCCACAGCCATATTTCAATAGATAATCCGCAAGAGAATACGTGACACGCATTGTCCAAGGGTTCTTCGTCAATTGCCAGTTTGAATTGCTTTCCTAGCCGGCTCGTTTTCCGAATCTTTCATCGATAGAAAACATGTGGTCCATGGTTGATCAACGATTGACCCATATTACATCTTCAGCTGCCCCACTAGATCAATTTTGTCAACGTTGGAAGCTGCTTACCATAAAAAACACACCCAAAGTGTTTTTCAATCAATACCGAGGCGTGTGGCATTGGTGATCTCCAATAATAGCCACTACTCTGGGTATTGATTTTGGCAGGAACCACACTACACCGAAGTCTATAAATTTAATAATTTAATACTTGGGGTGTTAATATGTTATCTACAAAATGAATTTCCTTACGATATCTCTTATCTTTCTTGGTTTGCAATTTGGGTGGCTAGCAGTGTATACTAGTTATAAATCCTTTAATTAAAAAATTTGTCGTCAAATTTCCAATATCTAGATATTAAAGCGAATTCACTATGTCATAATCAACTTAGTCATCTATTTGTTGTCATTTTTTTACAAAAAATTGTTGATAAGTTGAACAAATTATCAGCTCAAAGCTTTTGTAAGACTTTTAGGACTTCTAAATTTAAAAGACTTTTGAAAAACACCTGGATAAATTTAACTGTAAAGGAAAGAAAAGAGGAAAAAATTTACAACCACCAACCCATCTCAACGGATGCAAATTAGAATGCTATATCTCAGGCTCCTTTTGTTTAGTTATCTGTAATTTTAACTGATACAACTTACTGTGGGTAGAATGTAGTTAAAATTTATAAGAACTACAATCTGATTAGTTAATGTTTATGATTAGACTGAATATTGCAGTTTTATATATGGTTATGGAAATATTCTTTTTATTGATTTTTCACAAAAAATTTATGTGCAAATGTTATTAAGTGTAAATTAAAACCAATTTACTACTTAAAAATTTGATGAAGTTGATTACAGTTAGCTCACTGCTCACTAAATCCAGAATCGTGCTCTTCGGATTGGAAGTCTCTTGTTCATTACCAACATTTCTCAACAACAGGAGATGCTGGTATTCTTGCTTCTTCTATGAATTTCAGTTGAAGTGTGTGTTTGGGAGTTTTCCAAGTTTAATTCATTACTACATATGAGTATAGCCAAATGACAATAAAGTATTCTCCCTGAAGGCCACAATACGCAATGAAAATTAAACGAGCTTACAACAAGGACCTTCATAAGTTTTACACTTTGAGGCAATAAAGCAAATATGTTTTTCAAAGTATATATATTATTTGCTTTAAAATATATTTTATAATAGTCAAAACACTTCTTTTTTTTTTACTTTTTTATATATAATTCGTATAACAAAAACATTTCTAAAAATTTTTTATTGCATTTAAGCTTTAAAAATAAAGGGCAAAAGCTAAGGTTGTAAAACTCAAATGCTTTTGCATAAAAAAGGATGTTAAATAACAAAGCACTAGAATAAAGAATTATATATAAGTGATGATTGGAAAATATTTTTACAACAACAAACTATTTTTTAATTTAATATTTAGCTGTTTAAGATGTATAAAATTGATTCAGTTTTTTGTTCTGTTTAAATTTTTAAGCAAGTTTCTGTTCATATAATAACAATATACTTAAAATGTCTTAGGAAACTGCTGATGAAAAAACTAAATTAATGCCAAAGGATGCCAAAATGGGTTTTTTTTTTTTTTTTTTTTTTTTTTTATGGAAAACCCTGTTGTCTTCTAATGATTTACATAAGACTTTTTTTTTTATGTATTCTACGATTATAGTCCATGTTCGGTTGTTTTCTGGGTTACTGTTTTGTGATTTATCATCTATGGTACTACTAATGAAAAGATTTTTTAGACGATATTAAATTTTAAGCGCCCAAAAAAAACTCTGCAACAACTTTGAGTGTTAAATTTACCCCTAATTTCTATCAAAGTTCAAATTCCATGGCCTCGTCCTAGCCTTATTTTGAGACCTACATGCATAAAGGGAACGGCAATCCCCTTACTGTACCTTAATATTCACGGATTTGGAATGCCCGCTTGTCACCAAGTGCCTCGTAATTTTGAATCACGGTCAAATTACGAGGCGCCACTTGAGCTAGCACCGTCCTCTCCGGACATACGAAACACCAGAATATGGTCATTGCAAATCATAGATTAGCGTGGACACGTCACCCTCCCAATCACTGTTTTCGAAAATGGTGCTTCACTTTGTTGATCTTAATAGGAAGCGGTGTGATGCTATTCAACCGTTAAAACTCTCTTATTTTGAGGGAAAACCTTTAAAGTTAAGTATTTCAAGTTTTTGCGATCAAAGCCACAGCTGAACAACAGCAAATGTAAGTTGCTTCTCCATTCTGAGAGAGTCCATTTCATAAAAGTTTGGGTTAGAGACAATTTTAGGTTCTTTTTCTTTGTGATATTTTGAGTAATGTTAGGGACGTTTTGCACTTCGTTTTAAGTATCATTCCAGTCTTCAAATATTCTCAAGAAACCTTATTGTAACCACCTATTCAACTAAAGTAACTTTGACCAAAATGTTCCACCTTTCATGTGTTTCTAGAATTAATTTATATATAGATGTGCCAATGTTTAGAAGATGTGGTAAGTCAGCCACAATAAATCACAACATTGGACAGACGGTTGATTTGTCACTTAATGGTAGTTTTAAATACACGATGGCTAATTAAAATGGGACTAGCAATTTAAAATGGATTCCAAACTACTAAAAATATCCTAACTATGAATGAGATTCTAGCCTAATAGCTGTTGAACCAAAGTCCAGATTACTAAGCATTAAACTGCCATTTTAGTGCAATACATTATATTATAATACATTTGTCGTCACTGTTTAGCATTAAAGAAAAGCATTTTTAACATGGTAAACAAATTAAATCAATAAAATAGGAAAAAATGTAGCACAATTTAACAAGGTGAAAAGCCACATCAAAATGGAAAAATATATCAAGTGATGAAAATGATTCATAGAACGTGTTTCCGAAATGAAGATTGATTCTGAATTGAAGATAAAATTGATAAACAACATAAGGAAAAGAAACTTTAGTTGGTAAATATTTAAACAGATGATTGAATGTTGGGAGAATAATTATGATCAGTCTATAATTCCTTATTTCAGTTTAGTATTATAATACGGAAGTAATATTTTTCAGGGATACAATAAAAACTGAACTAGCAAAATTGCTTCGTGCACAGAATTAACATGTATAAAAATGTATATGGTACAAACATAGGTATATAATAAAATAAATTATAATAATTGCTTTTGTAAATTGTCCATCAAAAATATACATTAATATTGATTAATGAGATGAAAAAGTAAATATAGGGTAAGTTACACAGGAGAATCCATATGTGTCATCCAAATCAGAAAAACAAAATTTGTTTGAAAAAAAGGTAGCAGTCTCTACAAATCCATAAAAAAAATATAAAAATTTCTTTCCACAAATCTATAAAAAATATAAAATTTCTAAATTGAAAACATAAGCTCTCTTTTAGGATGATCAGTTCTCTCATCTTCTGTCCGATCCGATGATTAAAAGTTCCAGAAGAACAAACAATTATATGGAACAGTGAACAGAAGAGGAAGGCGCTTGGTGTGTACCAAGTGTTAGTAAGCATATGCCATTCCTCCTCAACTGTCAATTAAAAGAATAAAAAAAAAAGAAATTAGATGAAGTCTGTTACGTCATCAGGTCGTGATTAAAATTTAGTATCGGTTGGCACAAATGTAAACCCAAGTCCATGAGAATATTCTTGATGTTGGTTATGTGACGTTAAGAGGCTCTATTTATGATGCAAAACTGAAGATATTGGATAGGCGATATGTTTGATGGAGATCTTAAGGAATTGTTGGCTGCAATAGAGCAATCCAAGCAGTAGTGTATTAATAAGCCTTCTTCACCATAGAAACATATGGAAATTGCATTCTACAGAATTGCTTATGATATAGACCGTGGCGCGAAATGAAATAATTTAGATATTTATTAATGGTAGAATAATTGGCAGATACTTTAAGAAGAAGAATGTGAGTCCTTTGCCCTTGTTCTACTATGTTGCAATAAATTCTCCATTGATTTAGTGTAGTTGTTGAAAAAGACATTTTAGATGAGATTTTAGACATTTGATTTTAATAAACGGGATTCTATTGTCTATTGCTACTTGCTTTGCAATAAATCTTTTTCCCTCATTTCTCTTGCAGGCCACATGGGCTTTGATTCACTTGATGCGGGCTTCCTATCTTGGTGCTTGTGTTTTAGGAGAGTATCTTGGATTTTATGTATCAAAGAGAATGTGTTTGATGGATTATCTACAGCTTGAATTGTGGAGTTACTATCGCTCCAGACTGTGAAGTTCCGTAGGTTATTGACAACTGTGTAGCCTAATGTTAAATCACTGCAATTGCTTCTGCTTGGTAAACTGAACAATAAAATGTATATTCTTTATATTGGTGTAATGTTCTATCTTTATAAAATATATTGGTGTAATATCATATCGATATAATATCATTTTAAAAAATATTTGTTACTAAATTGGATAAAATTTAAACTAAGCCAATTACTTAATCTTATTAAATGACACTTACTTTTTAACACCTACTTCAAGAAACTAATATTAACTAAAATTGCTGTATCTGTGGCATATAGAATAATCTTTATCAATAGCATATTTGAAAATTTTTCATAATTTAACTAAATTATAAATTTGTATAGAATTTATATGTAATAATTAAAAGAATTTGAAAAAATTTCATAGGCAAAGTTTAAATTACAAAAATATGCCACGAAGTTTGGTCTGCATAAGTAGTTAGACAATAATTTGTATATCAATTGTGTACTGCTTAAAAAATTCAGGAACATGCTAACAGATTGAATTGATAAAAAGTCGTCTAAAACGCAGCTAAAATTTCTCCTTAAACAATGCAGAAAATCCGGAAAAATTGATAAAACTGGTCATTCAGATCTTTAGATAAGGAAAAACAATCGACATTTGCAAAGGAACCATTCTCCCAAACTTTTATTAGCAACAGAAATTTAGTTGACATTGATTAGCAACAAGAGCAAGAAAGAAAAAAGCCAAACTTTACCTGCTACGAAATGAAGAATGGAAATGCGATGTTTCCAGATTAAATGTGAATGAGTTCTATCTTAAACAATAATTATGTTGCTGTTCTTGGATACTGTCTTTTTCTAACTGAGGATGTAGAAATAAATTATTTTCAGAGTTAATTTTGCTCACATATTAATAGCAGTTTCTTTTCCCTATTTGCTAATAACATAAAGAAAAACCAATGTATTAAATCCTAATTAAGTCCACAAAAGTATATATACATAAGTACACACAGTATATATACAAAAGTACACACACAATATATATATATATATATATATATATATATATATATATATATATATATATATATATATATATATATATATATATATATATATATATATATATATATATATATATATATATTAAACGAAAATAGGAAATGCTCTGAAATATGAATGAAACATATCGGAAATTCAATTTTTAATATCTTCGATACTATAGAAGAGTTCCTACCATTCCACATCTCTGGCAATTTGTTTCTAATTAACGCATTTAGCTTTTGTGGTACTATACACTACTCTGAATGATACTAATCAGCGGTAAGTATTCTTAAGAAATAAATACAAGTGGAACAGTTTCCGGAAAGATGGGTATAGGATTTTCGCTAAAAATCATTGGCAGCGAAAGTGCTTTCGAGTGCTCTATAAAGAAAAGACTCGCCTTATGACTGCTTGAATATCCTCAATAATTTTAATGAAATACATCCATCATAAATTGTATGACAAATCAACTGCATCATATTTTGTTAAAAGCGACGGAGAGAATTCAAATTATAGTTTAAATTCTTTTATTGTGGATGTATATAAGTAATAAGATAGAAGAAAAAGAATTAAAGCAACACGATTTAACACAAAACTCATCTTAAAAGAGAAAAAATAAACAAGACATAAACAATATTAAAAGTAATTTTATAGTGGCGCCATCTATTAATATTAAAATTGATAAATTATTTTAAAAGGAATCGGCAAGTTATTAACATATAATGCATATGTACTATTCTCTTCAACTTTATTTATGAAAAAAAAAAAAAAAAAAAAAAAAAAAAAAAAAAATGCATATGCAATCCTTTTATTAAGCCATTTTGTTGTAAGATTTGAAAACTTGTTTTATGTCATTATCATTTTCTTCTATCTACAAACTTTTTCTTTGCATTTCCATATTAAATAGTTTTGGTACTTATCTATTATCCAGTCGACTTTTTTGCCATAAAATGTGCAGCGTAATTTTAAAAATTTTTAGAACTTTTGTTAAAATTGACAGGGGAAAGCAAAATAGTTTACTTATATCTTCATTGTAACAAACTGATTAAAACTCTATTTGTTATTTATATAGTGCCTAGTCGAATTATTAAACAACCTAAATTTTTTCACAGATTTGATCGATGGGATAGTAGGTAAGTACCGTTGTTCCATCTAGATCTTTTCTTAGAGATTACCTTTGAGAAAGCCAATTTTGATATTAATGTGCTTTACATTCATATTTTTATGAACTGCTGTTATTAAAATTGTTCTTATTACAATTTGTTTTACAACTGGGGGGGTGAAAATTTCACCAAAAATTTAATTATGTTTTTACCTACAATCCTTAATTTAAACTTTTAATTTTCCCTATTTCATTTAATTTTATTTTCTTTGTGAGGATTAATTTAATTTCATTTCATTTTATTTTCTTTGTCCCTTGGAGAGCAGCATGCTAGAGTCATTTGCAAACATCACCATGTAAAAATGAGTTTTTGGTATCACGTGATTCATATGCATAAATATTATTGTTTTTGGAAAAGTTCTTATATTGTTTTCACAAATGGAGCAAAAGTTATTTTAATATTCAGAACTAAATTTTTGGTTATATCTTTTGCTGACAAGGTCAAGGTCCTTCTTCATTTCATTTTGCCTTATAATCCATTTATGCGTCATTGCGTTCTTGTCTTTTCATAAATGCTGATACCATGCTTGATTCTTTTATATAGATTTCAGTTCATTTTTTCTAGAAATACATTTCTTCTGTTCTTCATGGGAAAGAGATTTGATTCCTTTGTAGTTTCTAAGTTTTCCTCACTTTTTCCACAAAATATGCCAATATATCTTGCGTTATTCTTTGTTTTCTCCAGAGGCTCTCAGTTGTAATGGAACACCTTAATAGTATTTTTAAATATTTCTTTTCAAAAAATTTTTAGTTTCTCTTGCACAATAGAAGTACGAATTATTCTGTGTGATTGAATGCAATTATATGAAGAAAACACATTTTTTCTAATAACAATAGAATATAACAGGTTAAACATTAAAACTGGTATCCGTATATCAATATACTTGTTTTAAGAGTGCATATAACAAATAGATAAAAACTATTTGTGTGCGTGTAATTAAAACCAAATTATTTTCATTTATATATATATATATATATATATATATATATATATATATATATATATATATATATATATATATATATATATATATATAATTGGGTATTTTTACTGTTAAGCACATGAAAAATATTAAATTAGAATAAACTCTCTTAATAGTTTCTAATGGCGATGAAATAAACCTTCAAAAATTTTATAGCTATTCAAATCCTTAAAAAAAAATCTGAAACGCTTTGTCATGGTGCAACACTCAAACAAGTGAAGCACACACCAGACTTGTAAAATCACTATTCAAAGGAAAGTTTGTTGAACTCCTTCTTTTAAATAATTTTCCACCATTTTAGAATTTCTCAGAAATATCTTTGAAATCATATATTCAACATTCCATTCATCAAACTTTCAATAGAAAATTTATAAAAAAAAAATAAATAAAGATTTGATTCAGTTTCTTTCATAACATCATAAGCAAACAGACTTTAAAAAAAATTTTCAAAAAAATATATAAATAAATAACTCACGCATTTCCGAAAAATAAATATTCTACCCATAATAAAAGTAAGTACTTTTTTCAAACTTTTTTTTTTTTTTTTTTTTTTTTTTTGCTTAGCTAGTAAAATAAATATTTTCGGAATGTTTTCCTTGTTTATTTTATGGCTCAAAAGTTCCGAAAAAGTTCTCCGTAGATTTATTCCATTTACTTTAATGTTAAACTAACCGTTTAAGCCTAATCTTATTATTTATTTACTATAAGACATTGAGGTCTTTCAATATGCATGACATAAATAATGTTTGATTTATTAAATTATATTCCACTTAGATTTTGTAACATGAGTCGTATAAAGAAAGCATTCCCTATCGATTTACTCGATTCTTTGTTTATTTTATTTATTTATAATTTACTTACACAATTGAAAACTCAAATTTCTTTCCATTCAAAAAGAGATATTTTCACAATATTTTAACTCTTGCAGACTTTGTAACACAAATATTAAATAAATTGTTAAACTTATTTAATTCTTTATGCAAATTTTTTTCTCTGCTAAGCGAGACCTTTTTTCCCTGCGGAGAGAGAACGTGATTTTTTTTTTTTTTATTTTATTTACAATTTGAAGATTTGATTATATTTTTCATGTTAAAATTAACAGATTTGTTTACTACATTTTATTCCCGATAGCTTTTAAATCACAAATCCTACAACAATTCAGCCATCAATTAACGATATGACAAGCCCAGTATCGTCACATTTTGTTTCGGTGATTCTTTTAAATCTACTACGTTAATAATAATTCTAATTTGGATAATATTAATAAAAATTTTAAGAAGAAAATAGTAACCCCGAGAAAGTAAACAACTGATGTATATTATTGGGAACATTAATTACTTTCATAATGTGATTTGTTTGTTGTTCGCTTTGAACATGAGAAATAATTGGAAAGAAATCTCGAGCTTAGAGTACCGAGGTACTACATGAATCTATATCCAACAATGAAATCAAGGTATGTTAGGGCACCAACCATTCAGCTACAAGCTCAGGAATTAATTAAATGCAAATTGTTTAAAAAAAACTTATAATAAGTCGCGCGATTCACAAAGTAAAATTAAATATTAGAGTCGTTGCAGATAAGATTTTTACTTCAACTGCAACTTTCTATAGGTAATCAGTCACAGTAATGGATCAAGTTTATAAAGGAAATATCAGTTTAGTGATTTTGAATAATATTTGTAAATATTTGTTTATAATTTTAGAGAATATATTTTTTCTCCAAACAAGAACTTCCGAAAGCAAAAATTAAAATTTCAAGTAAACTTGTACCACTATTCAAAAAGTACAAATTGAAAATTTTTATTAAGCTACAACTTTGATAAATTTAAATATTCTCTTAAAAAAAATGTCGCTACACCATCAATCAATCATTTCCAATCCAATCAACCAATCATCAGAAGTTCTTCATGATGAATGAAAACTAACAGTAACGGCGGGCAATGCGATAGAATATAAGTTAACAGGACAAGTTCTTAGGCTCCTTAGTTATTTTTAAATAATAAACGATAGACATGTAATCTGATGTAATTAGTCCATCTGATTGGCATTTAAACTTCTTACGTATTTGAGAAATTGAAAAGCCAGCATGATATCTAATGTAATAAATTGACATTATTGGAGTTTGAGCTTCTTGTGCGTACTTGAATAACTAAATGGTCGGCATGAAATATGTTATATCAAGTATCTGAAACCTGATATCAAGAAAACTGGCAACAGAAAAAAAGAATTTTTCTATTTCTCTAATTAGAAAAAAAAAGAAAATTTTTCCAATACTGTGTGATACCAAAAAATTCATTTCAGTTTTTAATTAATACCAATTTCATAGATATTTTATGTACTTATTTCTACAAACAAGTGTCAATTTGATGCATGAACCAAAACATCCATTTAAAGAAAGAATAACCACTTAAGGAAACAATATAATTAAGCACTACAATTATATAAAAAAGGGAAATATAAAATAAATATTTATAAGAAGTTTTAATTATTAATAATTTAACATAAGACTTCTATATTCTACATTAATTCCACTTATCTTTTACATAAGTACTCAATTTCTAACTGCTATTTACCTTCTTGACTGCTTAAAAATTCACATCGTGTGTTTCGTTCTTTCTACTGCTGGCTTATTTCATTTGAAATAATGATACGACCGTATAATATTCATATTTATTGTTGATTTTTGCATGAACTAAATTAACTTACTAAAAATTTTATTTATATCACCACCGTTTCCAATTGGTGGATATATCCGTAAAGCTAAGTAATCACATATAGAATTCCAATATTTAAAAGACATTTTGAGGAAAACAGACTTCAGTATATATTTTCCTCGTTTAACGGACAAAAATCAGAATAAAATGTAACATAAAAATGCGATCAGTTTTTGTAATTTTCCTAGAAAAATTTAAAATGCATCAAAATAAATGCGTGTCCCGTATAGCTAGAGTTAAACATGTGCTATAGCATTTCCTATCGATTAAATGAATTCTCAAAAAAATGTCTGCACACGCGTTTTGTAAAAGGGATTATCTTCTGTATAGAAAAGGGACGTTCTGAGAAAAGGGAAAACTCAGGAATTGCTGACTTCTTGGAATGTTTACAAGCCCACAATTATAGATCCAACCCAAATGCTTTGTATGAGGATTCCCGTGCTGTTTGTCAATGGATTCGACCGCTTAGGAAAAAGATTTTGGTATTTCTTTTGTAGAAATTCTGGTTTACCCTGGTGTTTTCAGTCTTTATTGTACTTTTGGGTCCATTACTTGAGAGTTATACATCGCGTTATTTTTACCATCCGATATTATATATATATAATATAAATATTATTATTGTATATATATATCTTTTAATAATTTGCACATTATGATAATTACATGGTTTGTTTGTTTGTTTGGAATTCCCCTTGTATCACTATAAAATATAAAATCTACTTGATAATTATAATTAAAACCCAACTTGTTTTTATATTTAATATTTAACATTTTATTATTAAATATGATTTTAGGAGTAAAACTTTTTTCTAATAGCAACAGAGTAAAATAGGTAAAGCATTTAAAGCTGGTATTCAAAAATAAAGATGCTTTTCTTAAGGGTGCTTTGAAATAGCAAGAATTTCATGATAAAGAATAAATTCTTTTGAATTTTTAAAACATTTATTTATTTATTAAAATATTTAAATATGCATCCTTAATATTTAGTGTAAGCATCTTTTTTACTGTGCAAGATCCAACTATTTTTTTAAACTTCAATGCTTCTCGACAAATAGAAAAGAACTATTTATTTATGTGAAATAGTATCTCTAGAATGGTTCACCAATTTTACCGAAACTTTATGTTATTGCTGCTAGTTATAAGATTCCACCCTATTTCGAGCCAAAGAGCATTTGTTGATGTCCCACTATATAAAAAGCTAAGAGCTCCAGTTGCTTCACGCCGCTTGTCGTTAAGATCAACAAAGTGAAGCATCATTTGCCCGGGGCAATGATTGGGAGGGTGACCACGTACGCTCCCTCACAGGGTTGCTGGAGCTCCGTGGGTTGGGGACGCGTCTAAAGTTTTTCCGCAAGAGTAGCTTGAAAGTGAAGAGGAGGGTGCCAGTTCAGGTGAAACCTACGTCACCTGACCATGGTTTAAAGTTACGAGGCATTTGGTGATGGCTGAGTATTCCAAACACGTTAACCTAAAGGTGTAGTCTTGGGCTCTCCTACACTGTTATGTATGTATATAAAATGCTATCCATTTTGTCCCTTGTAGGGCAGAAAAATGATATAATATTAGTGAGCAGGCATTGGAAATAAAAGTTTGAAAGCTCATAAATTATTAGAATTTAACACCTTCTTAGCCTACAAGAATTTCATCGGTTGTTTAACAAAATGTTCCATTTGTTATGATTAAATTATTTTAATAAAATCTTTATTCGGAGAGCAAAATTTTTGTTCTGGATTGAATGAGGAAAAAGAATGAAACTTATATATCGGTCTGTTGAAAGTATGCGATGCTCTTTTAAAGTTGTTAATCATGCACAACAGATGGGAAAAGGGGGGAAATATATTCCCTACTCCGCTTTTTCTGTATTCACTATTGTATTTTATATCAATGATGTTAACTTGCATGTTATATTAAAATTCTGTTTTATATTAATAACGAAAAGTATTTAAAGTTTATATTGATCATGAAATTAATCAATGTTTTCAAGTAAAATTTCTGGAATATTGGACCAGATCAATCCATTTTAACACCTCAAATGAATCATCCCTAGAACATCTTTTAAAGTTGTCACATAAGTTGAGTTGCATTTGGGCTACACAAGATTTAATATTTTAAAGAGCTAGTAAAATGATTATTGGGTTTCTTTGTCGTTCATTTAGCAGCTTTTGCAATTTAGGACCAACAGCTCAAAAGAGATTCATATTAAGACAAGCACTCGCATTCATTGTAGAAATTGAGCCCACAAGCCGTATAACTAAGGACCGGAGTAAATCATTCAACAATCAGCTTGGCTCTAAGATGACGGAGTACAGAGCAACTGAGTCAGCTTTCACATAGATAACAATTAATGATTTTACTAATTAGGCTTCATTTCTTTTCACTGGAATAAACTGGATCACATACCAGAAAATAAATATAATAAGAATACTTTAAGTATAAAATTTATATTTATTTAAAATCTCTGAAAGAAAACTTTTAGATTAATTTTGGCTGCTAATCCCAGCAAAATACTTCTTTCTCATGTAATAACAAATTATTCTTTAAAAATTTAAAATGTAAAAAAATGTTTTAATATATTGAAACCTTATTTAACTTGATAAGGATTTTTTTAGAAAATATATTAATGTTGCGTTTTATCACAAAAAAGTTCTATTAATGTTTTGTTTGTCTCAGTAATAAAAAAAACTCGCAAATTATCAAAATGTTTATCAAATAAATGCGTTATTATATGCGGAAATGAAAGAAATAAACCTATGCGTTTGTATGCGGGTGAGGAACACATTCTCAGATATCAAAAAATGTCTGCATTCAATCAGTATGCAATGAGGGTAGCATACAAAAAACTTCATAGCGAATAAAGTAAATAAATATAACATATTTCAAGATATAAATAACTTTTTTTATTAAAGATATGGTTACAGAAACTATTTTTCTTTGTAAAAACTGATTGCAGAATTTAATGAATAAATATTTTATGTCATAACAATTTTTAACGCATTTGATTTGAATTGACTAGTGAGAAAAAAATAAATAAAATGCATAAATAACATCGTGAATAGTGATGAATTTAAGTACTAGTTAAGTAAACGATAGTTCACAATACTTATCTCTTTTGGCCGAATCTTCTTTATTTTTTTAATAACGAGAGGCATTGTGTGACTATCCTCCGACACAATATGGTCAGAAACTGCTACTCATTGATCCTTTCTTACCCGGTGGCCATCTGTGAACCGAATCTAGGAAGCAAATAGCCGTCCTACCACCCCAAATCTGTTCATAAGAAAGTCCACGTTCATTCATCATCTCAGATGAAAGGATAAAAAAAACACAAAGAGAAAAAGACTGTGAACGAATCGGAATTCAACACCCAGGACCAACTGCCTAGGAGTCAGGAATGCTAATTCCACAGCCATCGGCCGACGTTTTCATTTACTAGGTCTTAAATTTCTACAAAATAAATACTCAAAAGAAGCAAAGCAATTACTAAAATTTTAAAAGTATACTCATCATGGCCTAGCCTAGAAATACGACAACCCTCTTCAAGATGAAAGACTGCAGGTTCAATCCCAGTTATTGTTGAAATTACCGCAGATGGGTGTAACATTTCTGCTTTCTGCATGCATGTTTCGGGTGCTTGGAATACAACTCACCATCTATGATAGCCCTCTCACAAGAGGCAATTTCTATGCTGGATATTATAAAATGATACTGTAGAACTTTAGATTGTTAAACGGAGCCTTAATCAGGAAATGAAATAAAAAAAAAAAAAAACTCTCAAATGTTGCAAACTTTACTCACCAAAGGAAACCCATGCACACAATACTCACTCTTTTGTTGAAAAGAATATAGTAATAGAGGTTTTAAAATGAATAAATAGCATCTTCTAAACTTAATATTTATTTCACCGTTGCCAAAAATAATTATACCAAACTATATATCATGTTAACACTTAAAAATACGATTCTTTACCATCCAACCATCCGAATTAAAAAATATCCATCAAACCTAAATTAATCCAAGTCTGACTGGTTGTTATACATATATATATATATATATATATATATATATATATATATATTTATGTATATATATATATATATATATATATATATATATATATATATGTATGTATGTATATAAGAAGAAGAATCCACTCCTCGAATTTCTGAATTGAAGGCATATAATCAGAAACACCCATTCATCTGTCAATTTAGCCCACATTTCTGCTAATAAGGGGGGGGGGATCGTAGCACTGCTGTACAAAAAACTGTTAAATGAATATAAAAAAACAATAAATACAAAAACCATTATATAATGAGTACTATCAGTAGAACATCTTCTATTTATTGTATACGTGAATTTGTCTTTTTTTTTCTTATATAAATATATTTAAAACACAAAAACTATTATTTTTCCAAATTTTTCAAGACAGTTAAATTCGACATGTATTCTATTAATCAAATGAAAAATAACTATGGATATAAGGGACATGATGTAACAAGAATATTATGAAACACTACTTATTCCTTTTATAAGTTAACTTGTTCTTTTCTAAAATAAAAAATAAAATAATAAAATATAATAATTTTAAAAATGCGCCTCTGACACTTCTCAATACTTAAAATTCCTATCCTTCTGAAGTTCATCGCTAAATTGACTCATAGTTTGAGGTCAAATTTGCTAAAAAAAATATATAAATATAACTAAATATCCATTTTTTTATAAAGGAACTTTAATAAACTCAAATATTTAAACAGTGAAATCATACGGTAGATGGAGCTGTAGTCAGGAATAACAGAATTTGAATCCTTCTGTGTCTTTAACCGCCGTGATGTGTGTATCACATTTCGCTTTTGAAAACTTTTTATCCCATTTAATAAGGTACTACAAAATTTATGCACTATATATTATTAAGTGATAATCAATTTTTTGAAAAAAAATGATTCTATTCCTTAATTGCATCATTGCAGTAGAGAAAATATATATATATATATATATATATATATATATATATATATATATATATATATATATATATATATATATATATATATATATATATATATATTTATTTTATGCCTGACAATATTAACACACACACACACACACACACATATATATATATATATATATATATATATATGTATGTATGTTAATATTGTCAGGCATTAAATAATTTAAAACTGAGATAAATTTACTAATGAGAAATTTACTAATAAATTTATTAATGAGAAATAAAATGAATTATTATGACTGAATATTATTATAGGTGTAGCACTTATCTGGTTTAATAGGAACAAAGAAATAAGTTCCTTAAATAGCTCAAAATAATTTATTACAATTAAGGGTACAATTTGAGCACAACACAGATACATATACTACAAATAAAACAAAATTACATCTAAACACATAAAGTTAAAGGGAATAGGGTAAACATGAGAGTCATATGGATATACGTCTCATTCCTACGGTTGCTGGAGAGGGACTGACTTCCTTGGTGATGACGTCATGGGTGGTGCTGAAGATATGGGGCGCTACAGGACTCCCCCTCTGGCTCACCACGTCCCGGCAAGGAGACAGGATTGAGGTTAAGGTTGAGGTTGTCTACGTGGTCTTCCTCTACTTTTCAATGGATACACTGGCCCTTTATCTCTAGAGGATTGTTGATAAGGCTTCAACATACTGGTATGGTAAGTACCGAGTACTTGATCAGGGGCAGCAGGATCTACAACATCATATGTATTTGGGGGATTTATTCGTTAATATAATATAAGGTCCTTCACGCTTGGGCATGAATTTTTTACTTGTTTTGGTTTTGGACTTGCTCACGGGATGTAAAGTGATCCAAACTTTATCACCTGGTTGATAATAAACGGGTCTATGCTTCTTGTCAAAGTACTTCTTTCTAGCATCTTGCTTTTGCTCTATACGTTCTCTAATTAGGTGTAAATCGTGCAAATTCTTTTAAGTAAGGTGTTATCTCTGCGACGAAGTTATCGTTATCAATGACAGCTCTAATATCATGATTGACATCGTCTGTGGTTCGAAGTTCTCTTCCGAACTGAAGGTAAGCTGCCGTATGACCTGTAGAATCACATTTTGCGGTGTTTAAAGCAAAACGTATCATGGGTAGTTTGTCCTCCCAAGTATCATGTGAGTCACCAACTAGAATTGCTAATTTGGGTTTTAGATCTCGATTTTTACGTTCAGCAGGATTTGCTTGAGGATGGTATAAAGGTATAAGATCTTGCTTAATATCTAGGATCTTACAAGTTTGTTGCATTACAGCACTGACAAATTGTACACCGTTGTCGCTGATTAGTCTTCTAGGTAAGCCATAGCGTAAGAAGACTTCTTCTATCAATATTTTAGAGCAATTGATAGCTGTGGCATCTTTTAGGGCAAAAAGTTCGACCCATCTTGTACTTGTATCTTCAACAAGAAAAATCCATTTTTTTCCAGCTGGGGTCTCTGGAAGAGGACCAAACAAGTCTATTGCCAGCGTCTCAAATCTTTGTGAGTAAATAGGCGTTCTGAGTAATCCAGCAGGTTTCTGGTTGTTAGATTTGTACCGATTACATTCAGCACAATCTTTCACGTATTCGGCGATAAACTTTCTCATACCAGGAAAGAAATATCTAGAAGCAATTTTATGATACGTATTCTCAGCTCCACAATGTCCTGCCGTGGGAGAATCATGATATTGCTGTAGGACACGTTCTCGCTCGTGACAAGGGACAACTAACTGTGCTTCTTCTGACTCTGTTTCAGGCGAATATCGATACAGTATTCCCTGATTCATGAGATAACCTCTACTAATCCAATTTACATAATTTTCATCTTTCCGTCCACTTTCAAAGCAGTCTATGATCTTTCTTACATCCTCGTCCTACAGTTGTTCTTCGCGAATGTCTTTAGATTTCCGGGATGGTAAATCTATGGAAATAGTGTTGAAGTTACAAACAAATTTGTCCTCTGTATCAAATGGTCTAGACAGAAGATCTGCAATTACATTAGATTTTCCTGGAGTGTAAAGTATTTTCGGATGATATGACTGGATTTGAAGAGCCCATCGAGCTAAGCGTCCGGATGGCGATTTAATACTCATAAGCCACTTCAAGGGTTGGTGATCTGATGCAATAATGATTTCTTGATTTTCCACATAGCCACTTGGAACTTCTCAAGAGCCCATACTACCGCTAGTGCTTCTTTTTCGGTAGTTGAATAATTTCTTTCTGCCCAACTGAGCAATCGACTGGCATATTCAATCACATGTTCTTCCGGTCTTTCTCCTTGGATAAGGACTGCTCCTAGAGCGTAATTACTGCATCAGTTCTTATGAGGAATGGTTTAGATCCATCTGGCTGAGACAACACAGGTGGTGAAATCAGCCGTCTTTTTAACTCTTCAAATGCTTTCTGCTCTGTATCACCCCATGTCCATTGTTTATTCTTTTAGTTAAGTCACTAAGGGTCTAGCAACTTCAGAAAAATGGGAACATATCTCCGGAACCAGGAACAAGTCTGTAAGAAGGACTGAACTTCTTTAACACATTTTGGTGTTGGAATTTTTTTGAATAGTGGATACTTTGTCAGCATCTACTTCTACACCTTTTTCAGTTATCCAATGACCTAAATACTTCACTCTGTCACAAGAAAAATTGCACTTGCTTCTATTGGCATTGAGCTTAAATATAGAAAGTCTTTCAAACACTTTTCGTAAATCTGATAAATGTTCATCAAAAGTTTCTGATAAGATAATGATATCATCAAGGTATGACAATGCAAAAACATCTTTGAGACCAGATCTAAATTTATCAATGAGACGTTGAAAAGTTGCGGGTGCGTTGCGCAACCCAAAAGGCATACGTAAAAATTTAAAAGTTCCAAATGGACAGATGAAGGCTGTCTTCTCTTGGTCTGATTCATGAACTTTGACCTGATGATAACCAGATCTTAAATCTATCGTAGACATGTATTTCGTCGACTTGGCCTCAGTCAATAAATCATCCATTCTAGGTAGTGGATAGTTATCCGGAATAGTCGTTGAGTTTAACTTGCGGTAATCAACACACAATCTAATGGTACCGTTTGGTTTAGGTACTAATACCACAGGACTTGCATAAGGAGACTCACATTCCTCAATTATTCCTTCTGTTAGTAAGAGAATCTGGCTCTTTCTTCAACAACTCTTTCTTTGCAGGCGTCATTCTATATGGTGGTTCAGCAACAGGTAGGCTATTTCAGTCTGTATTCTATGTTCAATAAAAGGAGTAGCTCTCCCCTGGCTTGAAGTTATTTTCAAATTCTTCCAGCAATGAATTTAATTTGTTTCGTTGTTCTCTTGTCAAATGTTTTCCTTCATCATTCCTCAATTTCACGGAATTAGAGGTTTCTGAAATTTCAGCAGGCATATCAGGAGAAGTTAATTTCTGCGACATTATTACTTTTGCAGTACTTACGGTTTCGGATGGTTCACGATAAAATGGGTAATGTCTGTGTGGATATTCACTAAAATGCCAAGTGCCATTCTGGATGTTAAGCACAATTCCAGCAGCCTGGAGAAAGTCAGTGCCAAGCAATGTTCTATTGCCTCTAGCGTTTGGTAATACAATAAATTTCATACGAACTTTCTTTCCCTCTACATTAAGATTTACGACTGTTGACAAAGCTGGGACATTTCTTTCTTTTCCATCAGCAAGTACCATTGTAATATTCTTCTTTTGAAATTTGAAACCTTTCTTTTTCAATAAACTATAAATTTCTCTCCCGCAATGGAATTTGATGCACCGGTGTCGGCACAAAAGCTGCTTTTTCACCACAAACAGTTAAAAAAATTGAGCTGGACAATGAATCTGAAGATTGTGCGGTATACAACTTTACACCATTAACAATTGTTTTAGCCTCTTCTTTTAATTTGTTGCACTTTGGACACTTAGACTGAATAAAACCAGGATTACCACATCCATAGCAATGAACAGAAAATCTTCTTTCTGGCTTGTCTTTAGTAAATTTTGGACTTTCATAATTGGAATATTTAATTTTGTCATTTTCCTAGAAATAGAAGCTTATAGTTTCTCTCTGAAGCAGATTTAACATAGTCTTTGAAGTTTTGGCTTCTTAGCAAAGATAGGTGAATTTTTCTTCATTCCCAGTCTTACATTTTCATAACTGTCAAGCTTTTCTGCAAGTTCTAAAGGATCATTCAGCTCTGACCATTGATCAACAAAATGTTCTCCCACCTCTGGAGGTGTTCTTTTCTTTAACTGGTCAGCTATAATTAAGTCTTGCAATTTCTCAAAAGTGACGATATTTAATTCTTTTACCCATCCTTCGAAATACGATTTAATTTCAAAATAGAAGTCTTTCCATGTTACTTCTGCACTTTTTCTATGTTGCGAGAACATCTGCCGAAACTTATCTGAAGTAAGTCTAAAACGCTTCAAGAGCATCTCTTTCGCCTTTGAGTAGTCTTTAACGTCCTCTTCATTTTCTCTAGCAATTAATTGATTTATTTCGGCTGGCAATGAGCCTATCAAGTACGGCATCCAATTCATCTCAGGTATATTCACTAATTTTAATTGACGTTCAAATACTGTCAGATAAAGTCCGATTTCATCTTTATTGGGATTAAATTTTGGGAGGATTCGATTCAGATCCCAGTTTGTTTTCTCTGTTTCACTGGATGGATCTGTGGAGGAAAGTACCTTCTGAGCTTCCACTTGAAGTTTTAAGCGTTGCAACTCATACGCTCTCTTTTTCAATGCATAGTTCTTTTTCTTTGGCAATTCTTTCGCATTCAGCTTGTTTTTCTTTTTCAAGCCGTTCCTCTATTATATTAGTTAACATATTTTTTCACCAACTCTTCATCATAATCTTTTGATTTGGTTATGATATCTTTCAGTTGAATTACTTTCAGATCATCTGCTACCCTAGCCCCATTTCTGTAGCGAGGTTTCTCAGATCCTCCTTTTCCCTTTCCCAAGGAATGACATTTTTGCAAGTGTTTTTATTTTAGTTAAAACGAAATTTAAACAACTTATCAGTCTTAAGTACTAGATTATGTTAAAATATAAATCTTTTATAACTCTAAATATATATGAAATGTAACTTATTACTATTTATTCAAACATTAATTACCAAATAAAATGAACTCTTTAATTATTGTAAATAAACCTGAAATATTCATATGATATTCACCATAATAAAATAATCAAATCAAATAAACCCGAAATAATCATATAATATTCACCATTATAAAATAATCAAATCAATTTTATTATATTAATCTTACTAAATTTATAAAGATTCGCTCTTATTTTATATTTCAATTCAAACAAACCGAAACAAAACATTTCAAAATTCTATCATGAAACTTTTTATTTTCTTTCATTTAAAAACTCTATACTATCGTTTACAATTACCAATAATCACTTAATGTACCTTTGTTTATAAATTATATTTTATCAATACTTCAATTCCAACATTCAATAAATCAAAATATATTAATAAAGATAACCCTTAATCATATGCATTCAAAGAATATTTTATATAAATAACAAAATTTTCTATTAAATTTTTATTTCTTTAAATTTCCTCAATTTCTAAAATATCTATTCTGATTCCTTTTGCCAAAATATTAATAATATATTATTTTGTTATCTTAATATATAACCTTAAATATACATGAAAAACAATATATTTTCATTCTTTATTCAATGAAACCACTTACTAAAAGATTAAAACACAAAAATTCCAAACAGAAAGTGAATGAGGAAAAAAATAAAATAAAAATAAGCATTAATATATACTGAACTCTCATAGCATTCATAGATATTGAGCGGCTAGACAGAGAGGCATTTATGAAAACAATAACAACGGTCGTTTGCAGCGCCTTGTTTCTGTGTTTTAAATCAAAACAAAGTATCATCACATGAAAAACGCACAGTCATCAGACATTTAAATTCTGTTAGCTACTCAATTTTAAAACACTATCTCACCGTAAAGATTGTTATCTTCAAATATTCAGAATTAAGAAATATAATATATAAGAAATATATATAATATTCAAAAGTAACAAATATTTTACTTATTGTTCATAATTTTCTTAAAATATAATTCACGCACACATACTATAATACTTCAAATATAATAATAAAATAAATGTTTCTTTTTTAACTCAATATTCTACTAAATTTTAAGCATTTAATAAGATATGAAACATATCTACCAAATCAAACAAATAACTATACTCGCAAGTATTAATACTGTTCTAAATTCAAGAACATAAAATAACACTTTTATCGAAACACAACAACTTATAAAGAAACTTTTATACAGTTTTATATTCATAACTGCTTAAACATTAACACTCATTAATTACTTCCTTAATTGTAATTCTTCACAATTAATTAGGAAATATTAGAAATATAAAACAGTAACAAAAACTTATCTCGAATTCGCAAATCAAAACTGGATAATCCAAATGAAGGAGACACTCCACTCCAGTTGAACAACAAAAGACACTCCAATCTCGGATGAGATTATATTTTGCATTAATCCATAACACACAACACATCAGGAGGTAACCTGTAAAATTTTGAGTTCCCCTCCAACAACAAGATTTAATTCTGGGTAGAATTTTTAACAGCGAAAAGAAACTCTAACTCGGGCCCCACGTTGGGCGCCATTATTTTATTATTGTAGCACTTATCTGGTTTAATAGGAACAAAGAAATAAGTTCCTTAAATAGCTCAAAATAATTTATTACAATTAAGGGTACAATTTGAGCACAACACAGATACATATACTACAAATAAAACAAAATTACATCTAAACACATAAAGTTAAAGGGAATAGGGTAAACATGAGAGTCATATGGATATACGTCTCATTCCTACGGTTGCTGGAGAGGGACTGACTTCCTTGGTGATGACGTCATGGGTGGTGCTGAAGATATGGGGCGCTACATAGGTAGAATTAATATAAAGTTTATGAGAATATCTGTATAGTAAAAATTTAACTTATCTAATGATCTTTATTAATAGGATTACGCAAGATTAAAAAAAAATTTTTTTTTTTCCAATTACTAAAATAATAATAATAATTATGCTGATGATAATAAATTAAAAAATAAAAAGTAATTGTTTAAATAGTCAAACTAAAAATATTTCTTAAAACATAAAATAAAAATTAATTCTGTATACCATATTTGATCAACAGATTTAAGTATGTGCAGAATTAAGGATACTAGGGAACAGTATTAAAATTTCTTGAGTAATCATTGTGTCAGAAAAAAAATTAAAGAAAAATTAAATAGCAATATGAACATATTAAATATCTATTCGAACTTGTTTATCTGTTATTTGGATAAAATCTTCTATTTTAAAAAAAGAATGTATTTTAAATTTTTAAATGTACCTCAATGGAATTTTTGCTGTTAATGAGTTAACATAACCCTTGTAAAAAAAAAATTTGTTTCTGCAAATAATGCAGAGCAAAGCTGGCAGTCGAATGGCTTGTTCTTAAGCTTTCACTTCAACAGCTTGTTGATTCAAGACTCACATTGTGTTCAAATGTTTGTAGTGATTCGGAATCCATTTTAAACAGTAGGTTCCTGCCTAAGAATCCCTCATGTACCGAAGAATAATTCAATAAATTTAGATCAGTATGTATTCAAGTGAAATTATTTTATATATATATATATATATATATATATAGATATATATAGATATATATATATATATATATATATATATATATATATATATATATATGTATGTATGTATGTATGTATGTATGTATAAGAGATTTTTAAGCGTATATAATGAATTAAAACCCACATATTTTAATTGAAAATCATAAAAAAATAAAGGAGAAATTCTGTTTGATTTCTCACCAAAACGTTTAAAAAACTAAGACTGCTTTTTTCAGGAATTTTTTTCGGAAAATATGAGAAAAAAGAATAGTATAAATTTAAATTGTAATTTTAAAATCTCTAAAATATCCGGCCAAATATTTGTGTGAACATCGATTACAAAATTTTATATGTATTTAAGAAATAATACTTCGTAATAAAACAAAATCAATGAATTCATATCAACAAGCAAGTAAATTTTAAAATTTAATATATATGTGCTTGTAATTTGTGTCAAAATATAAATTCTGTGTGTAAAATAAATATTAAATTTATCACACATGAGACATTTTATATATTGACGGTTTTAATTTTCCAAAATAACCTAAAAACTTTTTTAACATAAAAACTAAAATTTTTTTATAAACTGATGTTAAAAAAGGTCCAGAATGCATTAAAATTAAATTTAAAAAAATTTCATACAGGTTTAGAAGTATATATATACAAATTAATAATTAATTTTTTAACATTTTATTTCACACATTTCTTTTATGGCGATAAGAGAGCTCAGCAGCCTTTCCAACAAGAGAAAAACCGGATTACCTGTCGCCAAAATTCATTCATTTGGCGAGGAAAAGTTCTTCAAGTATGGCAACCATATGAACAAATCAGAATAGTTCATTCACTATTTGACAAGCAAGACGCGGCTCATTCGTAGATGATGACAGTTGGGTTTCTAGCAATACAAGTGTGCGTATTGTTTATATCAGGTGTATTAACACACAGAATAAACACGAATGCTTCCTCGTGTGTTTACTAATAAAACATTACATTTTATGGAAATTTCGTGCCACAAATGAAGCTTGCTTAGTTTTCGGAATACGGAACTACTTCAATTGACAGGTGGGCTGGCTTTTATTTTTACTGCTTTATATATTTTTTCTTACATTTCTCTGAGTTAGTATACTAACCGACTTGTTTTTTAAAAATATTAAAGTACTACAAAATGTTTAATTGCTTGTTAAATATCATTTTTTCTCATTTTGTTTTTAATAGCGAATTGTTGTTCTCAATAATATCAAATGTTTTATTATGGTATAAATTTTTTTTAAAAATAAATATGGATATTTTATTAAGTATGCTTTTTCATGAAAAGATTAATGAGTTTCATTTCTTCAATGTAATTAATCAATGTTAATTTGCAGAAACAGGTTTTTAATGTTTTATTTTATTCGGTTATAAATTAAGTATTTTGACCAAAGTATTTGATATATTTTAAATTTCGTTTTTTAATATTTAAAAATATTACCATAATAATTCATGGACCGAAAATAAGTTAATTACTCAAACAAATTTACACGTATTATTTAATAAAATTTCCTGCAGTAGTTTTAAATTCAATAGTTCTATCTATTTATGTTTTTTTAAAATTAAATAAACTAGATTTAATCTTCGATGACTATTTATATATCTGAAAACATTAAAAATATAATATAGTCTAAAAGGTATTCATTTTCCCATTTTAAATTTTAACATTTTTAATTGTCATCATTATGTTAAAGAATTTTATTGAATATATGAGAAACTATTGATTTCAACATTTTACTAAACACATTTACTTTTAATTCAGCATTATTAATTTTTTTTTTTTATTGTTTGTTGAGATATATTTTTTTCTAAATGTATTCTATACCTTAGAATTCATTTAAATTTCTTTTTTGGATTGATATCAAAAATAATGTAGAAAAATGAAATTAACAAAAAAAAAATAATAATAATCAGGAAATCTGCAGTTACTATAAGTGGAATCCTCATGTATATTGAATTGCAATGGCAATCTGATTTTTTAAATACTATTTTTATTATATATACTTGTAATCTCTTAAAACCATCATTTTAAACTATGATTGGTCAAATTAAATCTCGTGCAAGAAAGACTAAAAAATAATCCAAATCTTGAATTTTTTAATGAATTCAAAACTTTATTCAAATTTAAATGTATTTAATAAACTTGAACATCTTTATTTATTTTATTTTTTTTTAATGTTTCGTAATCTTCAAATAAATGAATGTTCATTTCCACTAAAATTGTTACTGGTATTTTCATGCAAAATGTTCGTGTATACCGTTTAGAATTTTTGTCAATATTTTTATTTAATAATCGAAGGACTTCCTTCGATTAAAACTAAAACTCTGTCTACAGATATCAACCCCTAAATTTTGACCTATAAGCCGGGTTCTTCTTGAATTCCTATTGGAATTTCAAAGGCAAAACAATCATTTTTTTTTTCTTTTTTTTTTTAACGTTAATTTTCGGAAACTTTACATTGGATACTATTTGAAAATTATATGTTGAATGCACATACGAATTGTATCTAGAATTTTTTGCATCTACGCTTTTGAATGATATCTTAACAATACCATAATTAATATAATATAAATTGCTAAATTTAAAGAACTAATTGAATACGAGTTAATTGATGACCAAAGATAACAGAAGGAAATAATACTTATTTGTATTAATCATCATGACTTCTATGTTTAGTGTAAAATTCTAGATAGAATAATTTTCAATTCTAGTGCTTCTAATGTTAATGTTGATTAAATTTCGGAAAAAATTCAGTTTTTTTTTTAATAAAACAGATTTAAATTCAAGTAAAAATATAAAGAATATTTTATGCTTGTTTAAAACAAAATTTCAACTCTACATAGTTTCATAGTGACCCATGTAAAAAATTTTTCATAAAATAGCATTTTCTTTTTATCATACTTATGTTGTATCACACTAATGAAAAATAATTTTCCTTGGGGGAAAAAACGAATTATATGTATTTTCAAAATTTTTTCTTAAGTAATATTAATAAATTTTTATAAATATTTATTAAAATGCCGAACTTGGTTAAAACTTTGTCAATCTATTTAATATACATCAGATTTAGAATAGTTTTATTTTGAAGAATTGAGATTTAACTTATTAGAGATAAAATATTTTAGTCTTACCTTTTTCTTTTGGATTTATTCCACGGTAATTACGTAAAAAATTGGATGTGTGCCAATTTCTGGCTACCGCTTACCACTTTGCCAACATGTGTGAATTAACCTTATATAGATCTCAACACCGTTTCTCAATTGAGTAATTTTAAGAATGAATGAAATTATTTTTTTTAAATAACTAATTTGATGTCGAGTTCAGTTTACCAAAGAGGAATTTTATGTAATTAGAATTCTACGTTATTTACTATTACTAAGGTGAAACATTACTCTGCTTTCCTGTTTTATATTTATTCGATTTAGAGTATAAAAATTCCAATTAAAATTGTTTGAAATGTACTTTTGTGTCTTATAAAAAAAGTTTGCTGCAATTTTTTTTTCTTTCTTTTTTTTTTTTTTTTAAATTTAGTTTGGCACTGCTTGTTTATAATTATGCTCGAATTACAAATGAAGATATTTTGTGTAATGGACTTTTTTTTAATTATTATTATTTTTATAGATTACTCTTTATGTTAATTGTATTGTTTCAAATACAAATCATTCTACAAAATGTTTAATATTTTTAACACAATTATTTTTCACTTTTTAGGAAAAAAATCTTAGATTTATAAAAAAATAAATAAAAAATTAATCACTTACTAAAACTGAGTTTAATACATATGCTACAGGCAGCTGAATATTTAATTATGTGGATTAAGTACAACAACCGATTGATTCGATTCTGACCTTGATTTTGGATGTTTGTAGTGGTAAGAAATTAGTTTTAAATCATAGATTTTGACCATAGTAGCCAAAAATTAGCACTAGAGCAATAGACAAGCATCGTTAATGTATTAAAGAAATCAGAAAACTACTTTAAATTGTCATAAACTGATTTAGATTTTAAATATTCGATTTTATTGAAAATTCAATTTTTGTAAAAATTCGGTACTAAAAAGTGCTTTGAATTTACAATTGATTGAGATAATATCAAGCAAAAATTTTCATATGAGTAAGTTATAATTAATGTATAATTTATTCTTTTTCCATCTTTTTTTTTTTATCAAAAATATTATGAACTTGATATGTATATAGTTTAGAGATTCTGTTTTTAATATTTACTTTATAAGTAGGTTTATATGGATTTTATAATAAATAGGAAATCTGAAATTAAGGTATTTAATGCTAGGTTTTCATAATATTTTTACTGAATTTGTTTTTGAAATGCTACAAACTGGAAATAAAACACAAAAATGCTACAAACTGGAAAATATTAAAGAATATTTTTTTTCAAAAAAAAATTTGAAACTAAAAAATATAAATCTTACTCTACCTTACTATTAATGTCAAATTTATATCGTCATCCGCAAAGTCTTTGAAGTATTATGATAAATACAAATATTTTATGATCTTTATAAAAGACTATTTTAATATTTACGTATAAAAAGTAAGTCTAAACTTCTAAAAGTACCTGTACAGATATGTTATGTCAAGGATACTATGCTGTTTGACAGTAAACGCATTTCTTTGATGTTACCGTATTCTCGGACACTTGGAGATGAATCGAACCTTTCTTCGAGCTGATCTACAAAGGAAATATATTTTTATTGATTTTTTATCATCTCGTTTTATTGTCCACGACTGTAACGGCGAAAGAGTTATCGTCAGAACAACTGTCTCTGCGTTGTATGGTGATGAAGACTGGAAATATACACACCGCACAATAAAAACTTCATTCAAAAGTATTTTTAAAATATTAAGAGAGCATATTTTGACTTTTCCAAGATTTGTGAGGTTGAACATTTTACTATTCATCCCATGCAAATCCTAGATATGTCAAAATACATTCTCTCAAAGAAATCGCACAAACTCCACATCATGCCAAACGTCAATATTGGATGCTATAATATGTTGGATTCTTTAAGAGGAAATATTTTGTAAATTGATTCTGAGTGGTAGAAACCCTAAATATATATATATATGAATATTTGATGTAATCATCACGTCATTTTGCTCTTACTACAATCAGTATGTTCGACTCTTGCTTCAATTAGCTGAAGTGGCAGCCTGTGGGTTTGAATCCCATCTTGGGCATGGATATTTGTGGTGGTTAGAAACCCATTTAAACCGTAGGTCCCGGTCTAATTAGCTTCGCAAACAATGATCGTTGAGTGAAAAATAAACAAAACTGAAGGCAGCCGAATGGTTAGCTATTTGGTTTTCAATTAAACTGCCTGTGAATTCGAATCTCACCTGAATATTTAAAGTTGGTAGTGGTTCAGATCCTTTAAGCTTATAGCTCTCGTGTGAGAAAAAATTTCTATTGAGTAATTAAGTAAAAACCTCAAGTATGGATAATTTATATATATATTCGGAGTCCCTATTATACCATTAGATCGTGTTTACTCAAAGATTAATATTTTGACTTCAGTTCAATAGTTCGTGAATCCAATACCCTACCTCGGATGTGGACGTTTTCAGTAACTCGGATTTTGCTTTTAAGCTATTATTCCCTTGTCGAATTAGCCACTGTTTACAAAAAATGACTTTTGAGTGACAAAGTTTTAACACAGAAACTGAAAAAAAAAAATTTCCAAACAAATAGGTGTTATTTCCATACTACTGATGTCAGCTGCTAATTATGGGTCAAAAGAAGCCGAGCTGGCAAACGAATGGTTCTCGCTCTTGCCTTCGGTTCAACAATTCGTGGGTTCGAATCCAACCAAACGCTCTGGAGTTTGGTTCAGCAGCTCATGGATTCGTTAATCACTTTGATGTTTGCAGTTCGCTTTAAGCAGTTATTGCTGTGTGTGCTGAAAAAGACCGTAGATAAAGAAACAAAATCTATTTTAGATTCGGACGTGAATGCAGTAATTGTAGACAATTACTTCAAAGTGATTTGTGTTCTAAAACATCTGCAATTTCAGTAATTAGTTTTTCATTTTTAAACTTTAGATTCCGTTTGTATTGATCCTCTTGGGTAAATCGTGACCCCAGCTCGATAAACCGCAAACTATCCAGAAATGCCTGTTCCTCAGAATTCCTATATCTCTTTTTCAAATTAGCTTAATCTTCTTTACCCTTTAGCACTTTATTATTAATATTAATTTTTGAAAATTATCTTTAAATGACACTCCTTATATCAGTGGAGATTTGTAGTTCTAAGATTTTTTTTTATTATTATTTCTTAAAATAAGATATTCTTTAATGCAGGATATAGAGAAATAGTAATAGAAAATTCTTTGTACTTCAAGTGAAATAAAAAAATGATTTTTTTTTTTTTTTTTTTTGTGAACATCGATGTCAAGTAACTGATTTGCTAAGTTTTCTTTGTTTTAAATTCCTTATTTGCATAATAAGCTAAAATTCACCATTACTCTTTAGAGAATCCAAAATGTATTTAACATTAAAGAATTGAATTTAATTCATATCATTTATTTTTTGCATGAGATTTCTTTTCAAAGGTATTTGCTAAGTTTCTTCTATAGTTCTTTTGAATAAAATACTTAAAAAAATATTATTTTTTTTTCCAAAATTCATTTCAAAATAATACGGTATTGGCAATTATATGCTTAGTGTTTTGATTCCAGCAACTCATGGGTTCGATTCCTCCACAAGGGTAAGTTTTTTTGTGATTATTTCTTTTTAAGTTCTGTCGATTAACGCTGGTTCACAAAAAATAACTAAAAAGCGTGTATATCATTCAAAATGTTTTTATTACTATTTTTTATTATTTGTATACCTAAAAAAATTCCATTACTGTATGAAATATAAGCTCAATTTTGAATCTTTAATTTAATTTCAATAATTTTAAATGACAAACATTTGGAATTTATAAATTTTATTTTCTCGTCCAAAATTAATTTATTTGAACGTCTATGATGAATGTCAAAAAATGACCTTTATTTGTTAAAAAAAAATTCTAGTTAATAAAATGATTTCGAGTTAATAGAATACATTCTTTAGTAATAAAATCGTAAATTTCTTCGGGTTAGTAAATGAAAATTATTAAAAATATTTAATCTTTAAAAAAAGTTACGTTACCAACTATTTTTAACCAGATTTTTTCATCTTTCATTACAAAAAATACCTTATTATTTTTACTATTGCTAATTAATAAATGCAAAGTTGTAGTTTCAAGTTTTTTTTCCCGAAAGATTAAATTACAGCTATAAAAATGAAGTTCTTGATTTTGTAACGCAATCTCTATGAAAAGAATTCCAATTATGGAATTGGATTTTTTTTCTGAAATGATCATTTTGAATGCAACATCAGTAATAAATCATTGCTAGTGTTACACATGTTTCAATATCATAAGATCATTTAGCTCCTTGACGCATACATATCATTCGAAATGGACTGACTGTCATTTTGTCGCGAAAATTGATGCGCCCTTTTTTGACTTTTGATTAAATTAGTGTTGCAACTGACTCACGACATGATACCGACGTCCTTGGCGCGATTGTGTCACCTAATTTAGCTCGCACTCGCTTATCGCCAAATAAAGCGGAATGTTAAGAACGCCAGAGGCCTCAAAAGAACGATCGTCTGTTTCCAACGGTCAATTTTGTACTCTCAACCCGACATCTCATCCCTGAAGAAGATTCTCCTATTGGGATTGACCTCTGGAATTCACACACACACACCGTCCTTTCTTTCTCGTCTGACGAGTTGGAGATCTGTGTGTATGCCCCCTTTTTTGTTCTTTTTCATTTGTACTTGTCGGTAGGAAACTTTGCAGATCTTTTGCTGGTATGCGTTTGTAAATGCCCTTGGGAATTCCATTGTGGTGGTGAGGGGGGGGAAGTCACTATTGTCTACAGGCAGCTTTTGAAAGTGCTTTCAGAATTAAAAAAAATATGTTTCACACTTGGCTATCTTCTGTGAGTGCTGGGAAATTAAATGTTCTTTAGATTATTTTTATTACAATCAGTGCCGAAAAGATTGATAAAAAAATAACATTGTATTCAAAATTATTTTATAAAGGTTTTTATTTCCCTCATAAAATCTTACTTTTAGTAAAATATTTGTTAAAAAATAAAATTTAAATATTTGATGGGGTTTTATGATTAAAACTGCTGGTATTGAAATCTGTATTTTAGAAAATACAATGTGATTACCGTTTTCTTCGCCGAATAAAATGTTATTTAAAAATAATATTTATCTCTCTAATGCAATAAGTTATATAATATTGAAGAATGTATACGATAAATTTGGATAATTTAAAAAATATTAGCAACAAATTTTTTATAACCATACTTTTTTTCTTTTTCTTCCTAGTTGAGATTGTGATGATTACACTACTTTATTTCAATTCTCATTGACTTTTAAGTCAATATCCATGATGTCAAAGTTTTATCAACGTCACATCGTATTGCGATGGCGTCATAAATCTGACTTGGAGACGAATTTGTTGCCATTATTTAAATTACATTCGTCGAGCGACAGCAAACAAGGTGAAGTTCACCATCGAATGTCTGTGAATGTTGTCCAAGTTCATTTTATTAATAAAAAAAAAAAAAATCTTACGTAAGCTAAAGGCATGGGTTTGAAAATCCGTTTGCCATTGATTCAAGCCATTAATACGTGAACAATAGAATCAAGAAAAAAAGCAAAATAAAAAAAACAAAATATCAGCGTTATGGCTAGTTTAAATCGGCAAAGGACGATTTAAAAATTTCATTAATATATTTTGTTTTTTCTTGCATACTGGATGCTTTTATCTCACATTGGAAATTAATAGAATTCTGTATTTATAACTGGAATGTTTGTAAACAATCTATTTTAAATCTTAATAACTACAGCATTAGACTGTTAGTGTCCACTACATTATGTCTGAGGCTGACTGAAAAGATTTTACAATTATTTGAGAAAGATTTTTTTTACTAGTTTATACCTCATATAAGGAAAAAATAAATGCCGTGGGTTATTTCCAAACTGACCATATAATATCTAAAATAAGTAGCGTTTGACTTATCGCCAAATAGATGCGATAAATTGTTTGCTTCCAACCTTTTCTTCGGTACCCATTATGTCCTTTAAAATCACTCTTTTGTTTGTATCCATTATTGAACATCAGCAATAATCGAATACTTGCTGCAGTGGCCTGATTTTGAAGCTCCAAACATCAGAAACTAGTGATTAACTTTGTGGCTATCAGTTCAGTTGCTACTGAATTACCATCTCTAATATGCCATACTGTGAAACTAATGGCTACTGATTTGGGGCCTTTGCTTCAACTATTCGTGGGTTCGATTCCTCCATCGGTCTTTATGTCGCAGCTTGTTCTTGTTTGGATAGTGTGTCATTAAACCTAATCAACGAAACCTCCGAGTTAAAAGTTCGTAGCTGTTTGTATTTCGCTTTAAGCTTTAGATCCCCGTTTAATCAGTCTTTGTGTGGAAATAAATGAACGTTGAGTTACGAACAATCTTCTATCATATATTTGACGCCTTGTAACAAATCAGTTAAAAATCGAAAGTTTGCTAGGCATTTGAACTTACGTTACGTTTTCTTACTGGGAAGATTTTTAGTGTGGGCTATATTCTTTTATGTTAAGAGAAAATGCAGAAAATCCTCAAGTAGCAACCTTGACAGTCATACTGCATGCAGAAATGCGCCGAGCTCAACACTTCGTGGGTTCGAATCCCATCGTAGGCTTAGATGTTTGTAGTGGTTCGGAATCCATTTTAAACTGAAAATCTTGGTCTAATTAGATCTCGTGGGCAAAAAATAACTGCTGAGCGACAAGCAAACCAAGCTTGCCACATCTATTTTCCCAGTAGCCGGGATTAAATATGAAACATTTCTGCGAAAAATATATATTTAATTCATTATAGCCAAACGTTCTTTTAGCTTTCGGATCAACAGCTCGTGAGTTCGATTCTCGCTCTTCGCGTGCATGTTCGTTATGGCTTGGAGTCGTCCTTAAACAGTAGATCCTAGTCTAATTATCCCAGAAAATGACGGATGAGTGACAGTCAAACTAACCATATTTCAATGGGCATTGCCGAAATTGTCTGGCCGCGTCTTGTATATGCCCAGTCATTTCTATGTATAAAGTTAACATACAAACACCGAAAAGATTAAATACTTCGGTTACGATTACTTCAGTCAGTACACACTTGCAAAATTTAATCTTAAATCGATGAGTCCAACTAACGGGTTAATACAATAATTAGTTAATACAATCAAGTTTTTCTCATAAAAAAATTGATTGAGAAATGTTAATCGACAAGACAAAATATATTAAATTTCAAATGAAATAATTTTTGGAATAATTTTAATCTTAATTTGAATAAACATGGCAAATTTTGGAAGGGGAAAATACTAAGAATCTATCAATTGTTATTGTATGTTTATCATTTTACAATAAACCTTTAAGTTTTTGAATATTTAATGTTTTTGAATTTTAGTTGGCTTTATGTAACTATTCTTAACCCAAGATTTTGTACTAGATCTGGCAAATTTTTGATCTCCAGCAATTTTAATCTTTACTCAAAATTTCACACCCAAAATTAAACACTGTTTAAAAATTTAAAAAATAATTATTCTTGTGAAATTGCAAAAATTTTTAATATAAAATAAAAAATTATTAAACCAGATATGATTTTAATGAATAACTAAAAATATTTTCCCCATGAAAATAATATGCAGAATGATTGTATTACTGTAAAATATACCCATTTTGAAAGGCTACTTGTCAAAGTATTGTCCTAAAATATTTCTGTGAATCTCTAACCCCTTTAAAGCAAAATGTAAAATAGCTAATATCACATAATTTGTGACAATTAGTCATTTATTTTCCTTAATTTATAGTTAAAATATAATTTAACGGGCGGAAGGTACTTGCAATTTGTAAATGTGTTATCTATTTTACTTTCTAGAGTTAGTTTTTCTTTCCAAATTAGCCTCAAATATTAAACGAAAACTGACAAAATTTATTATTCTGCCATAATCACTGCTGTTTAAAATGCAGCTAAAAACTACAGCTGCATTTTAAACACCAAACTGCAAATGTAGCTATATTATTAGCTACTCTTTAAAATGAATTAAAATATTTTGACAATTTATAACATTTAAATAAATTTTTTTAATATGTTTGCCTTCGTAACATATATTCTTCATAGACATACAATCACTGCAATAAAAAGATTTTAACAATTGCTTATAAGGGAAAATATTGACCATTGCAGTTTTGCGGGGAAAAATGGTTGCTAGTAATTCATAGCCAACATGCGATATGTATTAATGCATTAGATGGTCACCTCTTATTTACGAACACTCGTGTTTCAACGAACTAGCGACTAGTTCCTACCCTGATACCACAGATACACAATGAGAGTTTTAAAGCCCATTTACTAAACTAAAATATTAAAAATGATCTTTGCAAACTTTTGTTTCTGACAGTTTTTTTCCCCATTTTTATTATTTTATTTTCATAATCTGATATTTTTCCAATTTTTTATGATTGCTTTTTATATAACACCTGAAAATTGGATTCATTCTTGAACAATCAAGTAACACGTGCTACGGGAACAATAATCGAAAACGCATGGATATCAGACATTGGATGGGAAAGAACTGTTGTGCCGAATTCAACTTACGTGTTTCCCGTTACATAAGAACATAGAAAGCGTAGAAAATTCTTCTACTTCTCGTACGTTAGAACGGAAGGGATAGGGATAGGGGAAATTCTTTACAAGTTGTGTGCTCTTTTGTTCTGAGGTTGGTTTTATTTCATTTGAACATCTCAATTTATGAAGTTTCTTTTGTCGAGAGAGATTGAGCCGATTAGGTTGTTGTCGCAGTCGAAGAAACTAACATAATTATCAGTTGAGGTAAAAAAAAAAAAAAAAAATTGAAAATAGACCAAAAAAAAATGAAGTATTATAGACGAAAAAAAAATATTAAATATTATAAACGAAAAATATTAAAGTATTAAAAATTGGCAAAAAATACGGAATTCCGAAGAACAGGCTTAACAATTTTAAAATCTCAAAAATATCTGAAAAAGGAAACACCAAATATCAGCAAAGTAGTGTTTTTATAAGTATGAATGTTATTTTTCATGTGTTTCTTATAGTGTATATTCTAAACAATTCTTCATAATGCATTCTATATAATAGTATTTTATTTAAAAAAAAGTAGTTTGGTGTTAAAAAAAAATCAGATTATAATATTCTAATACATTTTTATTTATTTATTTTTTTTTTTTTTTATTTTACCAACTAGATTACCGATTTCTCCGAGTTCGTCAAAACGAGCGTCTTCTGTATAATAAAAATTTCTAATTGTATTATTTTATAAAGTTATAATTTGATGTCCTAGAATATGTATTATAATATACTACGTCTGTGTGCTGCCTTATTATCTTATAACTCATGCAAATCTACAAAGACACTGATATTTTTATTTATGTAAGATAAAATAATTAAGCATACTGTTCAAAACAAATTATGAATAACACTTTTTTCTTTATTTTGTTCCATTCCAAAGAGAATTAATAAGAGAATAGAATTAGGAATGGACAAAAATTATTATCTTTAAATTGTGTCTAGAAAGACATAAGTCAATTAAATAAAACAATAGTCATTTATTCACTTTCACATAGTTTGACGTGAATAAGCAAATCGGCGACTTTCTCACGAATTCCCCCCCTTCCTCTTCAAAGATGAAAAACAATGATGAATTATGATTTTCTAATATTTTTCTTGGAACAAAATAGATATTTTTTAAATTTTATTATTTAAAATTTCTAATATGAATAAGATTATTTTTTAACTCCCTTTATTTTTAATGAAAAATATTTCTTTGAATCATTTCTTAATATTCAAATAAATATTGTGAAATATTCTGCGGAGAGTAATAATTTTTCCGGATATTTTGTTCACATCGATAAATGTTGCGTCGATTTTTTCCAATCTTTTCGTTGATAGCCTTGAAAAATTTTCTTGTTTCCTGTGTTTATCTACTGATAAAAATCTTATCTTCAAAAACATTACCAGCTTGTATTTTTATATTTCAGGAATGTTTGTGTGTTTTTTTTTGCTCTCTTAATTTTTAAATTGTCTAACAATATTATTAATTGCGTCATAATGATTAAATGCTAATTTCGTTCATGCTTATCAAATATACTAATTTCACAAACGCATCGTTTAATCATTAATTATGAATGATTAATGATCATAGTTTTTAAGATAATGAAAGTTATCAGTTGAACTTCATAACCAGCATGTAATATATAAGTTCAGGCATTTGAAGTACAAATGTTCAGGATCTTCACGCAGTCCGATTTTGACACCGATAGTGAGTGGTAGAAGGCCGTTATAATGCTTTTTGGTACCTACCCCTCGCTTCTTACTGCCTGGCCGAGCTGGCAGCCGAATGGTTAGCGCTCTTGCCTTCGGCTCAACAGTTCGTGGATTCGAATCCCACCTTGGGCATGGATGTTTGTAGTGGTTCGGAATCCACTTTAAACCGTAGGTCCCGGTCTAATTACCCCTCGTGTGCAAAAAATGACCGTTGAGCGACAAACAAACAAACTTATTGCCTGTGTGAGCACCAACATACTTCCCTGTTCTTAACCCAGAGTAGGTCTCTACCTGTTAGGTGGAAATATTTACCAAGTGCAAATGATGTACACTGGTTGTAGGTTTTTTTATTGATAATGGTCCGTATTCAAATGGGGACATGAGAACTCCAGCCGCTAGATTTTCAAGCACCTGCTTTGATTGATGTGTTTGCAAAAACTCATTTCATTGTTCAACAGTGTCTAAGAAAGAAATCAAAAATCAAGAGTTTTTGTCGGAAGAATATGATCCTATCAATGGGAAATGGTCGTAATTGGTCCTATTTGAAATTATGCTTTTATAAATGAAATTTATCTTGTATGACACCTTTGAGTTTTAAAGCATTAAAATGTTTTTTTTTAACTTTGCCGCCAAGCTGATGTACTGGTTACCATTATTCTCTGCTGTTGCAATATTCGAGTTGGAATCCCTGCAATTGTCACAAGTTGTACAAAGACCAATTAAATTCTTTAAATCTTATTTTTATCTATGGTTAAGTAATGAGATCTACATATGAGAGCTGGCATTCTTTCCGAGTCATGCCTTATCAGTTGTGTGAAATATTGGACTCTACAATTTTTTTTTTTTTTTATCTCGATCTTAGATGGTGTCCTGTATCCAACCTGCGACCTTTTGGATATAAGAGCAAAGAACCTACGGTTCCTTGCTCGACAAAAAGTGAAAGTGGAGTGGTCGAATATCTGGCTGAGCTAATATTTAAATAATTAGTATTTCAGTTCATATGTATTTGAGCTTTCAGCTCAACGGCTTATAATTTCAGCTTCGTTTTCGAGTGTGGGTGCTTATATCCCTTAAGAGCCTACTTTTATTATGTATATGCTGGAATCCAACTGGCCCTCGCATTTAAAAAGTGGTTGAAAAATGGCTAATTAATCGCTATCTTATGTAAACTAACGAGTCGGCCTATGGCTGAAACGTTTGTGTTTGAGTTGTTGGCCCCGGTTTCAAATCTCGGTTCGGGCATGGATGCTCCTTTCTCTCTGTGTATGTATGTTTCCTTGTCCTTTCTTTATGAGATGATGAATGAATATGGCCCATCCTATAGTTTTTTGGTGGTATGACGTTGGTAATACTATTTGCCTCCGTGACTTGGTTTACTGATGGCCCCTGTTACGCTAAAAAATAATAAAATGAAATGAACTTTGGTTTTGTCTCTACTATCACATTTATATTTGAAAAAAATGATGATGAACTTGCAAATTTAACAGCTTCAACTTTCCCTGCGAACTGGCTCTCCCCAACAGAGTAACATTGGATTTTATGAAAATTTAATATGCATAGATCTTCTTTGTAGTATTGCTTGCCTGTATCGGACTTTGTCTAGATCACAAAAATACTTGTCCTGGATTGTTTTCTGTTATATAATATCGGATATGTGTTTTCAGCCGAGTGGTTAACGTTCTTGTCTTCTATTCAACAGTTTATAAGTTCGAATCACGTCTTGGTCTTGGATGTTTAAAGTGATTTAAACCGTAGGTCCCAGTCTTGTTAGCCGTCGTGTGCAGAAAATGATTGTTGCGCTCCAAACCAAGCCTTCAGTCGTGGATCTTAATGCATGGTTACATTATTTTAATTTATTTATGATTAATAGCTATTTTAATTTGCTGCTTTTCATCTAATAAATTATATTTTGAATATGGTATCTTCAGTAACTAAACAAGATGATTGTTTATTTCTTTGTTAACATTTCATACATTAAAACTACTCAATTGCATGACTTCCAGCACTTTTTTTTAAAATATAAACTTCATTTTTAGCTTTAAATTTCTATTTGATTGTATTACTTACAATAGAATGGGATCATTATGAACGAATTATAAAAAAAGCGATTATTTGGATATTCATTTAAAAAATGGAACTTTCCTTGTTCGTATTACAAAATCAGCATTTATTTTTGAAGGATTGTTTTTAAAGGAATCTTTTCAAGAGTCAATATTCTCTATAATTTCTCATTGTTATTGAGAATAACTGGAAATTTTTCATCTAATTTTATGCGTATTTTGTTGTCAAAACTCTTTCCTCCCAGTGTATGCTGCTGGGAAAGGACTTAAACATGCTAATTGTTCATTTCCTTGTTAGCATTTCATACACTATTTGCATGACACCAGATTCTTTTTTTAAACATGTTTCGTTGTGATAAATTTTCATTCCATTGTATTATTTACAATGCTAGGGATTAATTATAAATAGAATTTATCTCAATATTTATTAGAAATGGTAAGCTTTTCCTTTTCGTGTTAATGCCATTTATTTTTAAAATAATTGTTTGTAATTGTATTTCAAAGTCAAAAATACTTTACAATTACTCATTGCTGAAAATAACTAGAAAAGTCTTTCGCGTGTATATTTTGTGTGGATACAATATTAAATATTCATCACTATTTGAGTGTTTTTTTTTTTAGGAAATCTTTGAAGCTTCCAAGATGTTTTCAGAAGATCTTATATTTTTAAGCTAGTTTACACAGCATCATTTTGCCAACATCAATTTTGTAGATTGCAGTATTATAAGATATATATTAATATATAGTCTAAAAAATGTATAGTTTAGAATAACCGAATTAAGGTGTATGTTCCAAGTCATATCAATTTCAATCCAATTTACTATTAAAAATTGATAAAACTTTTTGTGCTTTTAACTGCAAGTGTTACAATATTTCCTTAGTGGTGATTTGGAATGGCGCCCTTAATAATATTTTAAAACAAAGTCTAGTTAGTCTAGTTATGGTTAAAAACGAAAAACCAGATCAATATTTTTTATATTTTTGTTTTAAAAGCAGGTTTATAATAGCATATCACAATTTGAATTTAACCATAATGCCGGATAGACAAAGACTGAAGCTGAACTTTGAATCACTATACCTACGTTTCATTTGAAAAGCCCCTTAAAACCTATTTTAATTTTATTAGATTTTAAAATGTTAAAGCTGTAGATAAAAAAATTTTTTTTAATTTATTGAAAGTTTAAAAGTATATATGATATTCATTAATATATATATATTATGTTATGTTAAAGTTGATAATTTCCTAAATATGCCTTTAATAGCATTTCTATAACGAAATTCCTAAGTTTGTGCAGATTCAAATTTTAAAAAATATATTAATCATTCTACATAATACTCCAAGCTGTTCGATGTATGTCATTTTATATCTGCTCATCATTTAGTTTGAAATATTACCTCTAATAATTTAGAGACTATGAAATGATAGCTTTATATAATTTTTCAAATAACACCAAACTACTTCGTTTTAGCGAGACCACGTTTAATTCTAAATATCATATATTGCTTTAAATGTGTGCATCCGCTGTTTGTTAACTGGAATCACTATCGTATGCAATCCGAATGCTTTCAGGCCTTGATATGAATTTTTATCCATTTGTCATTCACATTAAACTATAAAATCTCTTAAAAATGCTGCATAGCTGTTTTTAAATTTTTTCATTATTTTCTTTGTTTTTCACAAGCGACTTGTACTTACCTCCACTCTAAGGCACAAGATAAATTATGTCGCTCTTTCTTGATAACTGTTTTAAGTTAGAGGAGTTTTATCAACACTTTTATCTGGCTATCAAGGTAATTTTGAAGACTACTTTTTTTTTCCTTGATAGGATTTTGAATATGAATTAACTCTTGTTTTACCTGAAAAATGCGAATTTTTTTAGTGTTTTACTATGTTATAATTAATGTTTGATATTACGTTTTAAGTTTTTTATGTATATATAGTTTTAACGTGATTTTTAAACGTACAAAGATGTAAAACTTTAAGATTTTCACTGCATACATATTTTTAAATTTTAATTATATAATTAACTTTTGAATGGCGACCCTGGTATGAACGTTACTGCGTGACTTTCTCATCTGCTAGGCTTCGAGTTCATTCGCGCCGAGATGCTAGCCGAATGGTTCGCGCTCTTGCCTTCGGATAACAGTTCGTGGCTCTAATCCCACTTTGAGCTAGGTTTGTAGTATCTCGGAATCTACTTTAAACTGTAGGACCTAAATAATTAGCCTTTATGTGCAGAAAATGAGAAACCAAACCTTGAGTTCGTATGCCCAGAGAAAGGTAATATACAAGTTTTCCCAATTGATTTTAGCTTTAAACTATAAATATCGCTTAAGTTAGCCCTCGTTTACAAAAGACCATACAGTAATAATTAAACTGAATGAAGTCAAACTGATAGAAGATATTTTTAATTCTATTTCCACGTTAAATGTATTGTTAATAGTTCGTCATAATTCTGTTGATAAAATACTGATAACTTCCCTGCACTTACAGTGGCATGAAATCACGCTATACATCTCCTTGTTCAACATCGGTGAAATCGTGCCTTTAATTTTTCATTCCGAAGAATTCGGTCTTTACCATTGAAATACAGTAACTGCAATACAAAAAACTATTGGAACTTTGTAAATTATAATATTTCTCCATATATCAAAATCATTAAAACTGCATTCAATTTGTAAGAAACTCATGTTCACATTTATAGTTAAATATTTATTACAACCAATATATCTACATTTGATCATAGAATAAAAGCATGATTATTAATTGGTAATGCTTTCATATCAATAAATTATAAATGCAGATCTGATAACTAAATGCTTAGATACCTGGTTGTTGGTTCAGCAGCTCGTCGGTTCGATTCTTACGTCCGGTGGGAAAATTTTCAATATGGTTCGGAATACAATTTTAACTTGTGAATTCTGATCAAAGACGTCCCATTTTTGGGAAAAGGGATTGGATTAATTAGTGAACACAATCAAACCATATTTAGTAAAAAGTTCTCAAGACTTATAAAGATTGATTTATTACGTATTGCGTGCTATTCAGATGTAACAAGAGTATACAAAATAAAATAAAATTACGAAAAAACAATTTTTTCTTTCGATGTTACTTATTGTGGAATAAATAATCTATAGTGGTATTGGGAATGGAGCAGCTTCAATTGATCCGTGGACCTGGGACTCCAGAGCTAGAAGACTAACTTAGCCCCGTCTGCTTGCTCACTTTAGCTGGATATGGTGAATTGGCCTTCACGCCTAGGATGGCCCTATCAGGAGTTGACTCCCGATTTATTTCTGCCATTCCGTCCTGGAACACTTTCCCGCCATGATGTACGATTTTAAGTAAGATTTTGTAAGTACGATTTTAAAAGCTCTCCCCCCCCCCGAACACTTCGTATTTCGGAAGAAGACCCCGTTGATGCCACCAGCTCAATATTTCGAGGAAAAGGCACAATTATCGAGTGACCTCCTCCAATTCCTTACATATCTTCAGGGAAAGGAATTTTTTTCTCGGAGTGTGAGTGTGTTACTGGTACACAGTTGAACAGGAGTCCCCTGGCCATACTCTCAGGTGCTTGGGTTTTACAATTCCTAAGATTTGATAGATCTATACCTATTTTTGATTTTTTTTCATAAATATTTGATTTTATGGAGATGATGCTGTAACGCTACACTATCTGGCACTTGAAACAACAACATGGATAATTTGAAACATAAATAGGTGAAATGTGAAACATTTTATTGTGACTCCTTTAATATTACTTTATTATTGTTCTTAATTTTAATCCATCCTTTGACTTTTATTTTGAGAATTTAATTTGAATAATTATAGTACAATTACAGCGAAGCCTAAATGTTTACGTAAATCATGCAGTAACTAGTATAGACTTCATATAGTAGGGAATATTTTCTTTTTAATCTGCAAATTTTCATGTGTATGATATTTGACATTAAGAGCAACAACATGGGTAAACAGGCAGCTCGGTGTATCATGATTCCCAACTGTGTCAGTTAAGTATAAGAATATTCGGAGTTAGCAAAATGGTTGACGCTGTAGCTTTTGATTTAACAGTTCGTGAGCTCGATACCCACATTGATCTCTTATGTTTGAAGTAGTTTGGAATCGTTTTTTAAACTGAAGTTCCTATCTAATTAGCTATCGTATGCAACAAAAATTATCGTTAATTGACTAACAATATTTACTCCTCTGGCATGGTTTGCCGAGCTGGCAGTCGAATGGTCAACTCTCGTCTTCGGTTCAACAGTTCGTGGGTTTGAATTCCACCTCTGGTATGGATATTTAGAGGTTTGGAATCCACTTTAAGCCTCAACTCCCATGTGAAAAGAATGATCGTTGAGCGACTAAACTACAACCCCCCCCCCACGTGCTTTGATGCTTGCAATGGTTCAGAATGCACCTTATGCGGGAGTCGCGATTGCGTGGGCGTTCCAATGATCTTAAAATACTGTATTTTATACCTCACCTGTTTCAAGACATCGTAATAAGAAGGCCTAAGTACGTTAAGTTCCGTAGAATCCAATGCATTTTCACTGGAATGACGTGAAGAAGTTGGTCCCAATTCAAATATAGAAATTATCACTTCACTGTGGTTCAAAATTATTAGAGGCAATTAATGTGGTTCCGCTACTCAGATAGACATATATATATATATAAGTAAACAGACATTGTTTTGCAATTATAATTAATTCATATATAATAAACTTTTTAAATTTCTAAATTATATCAGCAATTTGCAGTTTATGCCTTGGATTTTTGCACTTTGTTGCATTTAAGTGCTAGAGTGTCACCTCCCGTCAGGTTAAGGTTAGGAGAACAGTTTCCAAAATCCTGGTGCACCTGCAGGGGAGCAGATTGTTTGGAAATGTAGCCATTTTCAGAAGTCAAACGCTTTCAGTCGGGAAGGAAGGTTGATTTATGTACATAAAATATTAAAGAGTCGTTCTGCTTGGTGTTCAAAACACAATGGGCAGCTCCTCGGTCTTGTTTTCGATTCGTAGGAATGGAAAGCACACATAATCGGTCATGTGTGCCTCCTAAATAATCAAGCTATAAAGTTTTGTTTTCTTTGAATGGCTGCAACTGACTTCTGAATGGCTTGTTCATTCCCTCCGTGCATTAGCGTCGAAAACATAAGTGCAATAAGTAACTAAAAGCGATTGCGGAGGTATGCTACCTTAATACTACAAGGCATATACCGCGTTCTAGTTTTTGTAACTGTTAAAAATATTAGTATTTGGGTTTCACAAGATCCCGAATTATGGGAGCTAATAGAATCCTATTTTATGTCCATATTATTTTTCTCTGACACTAGTGGCTTCTGTGTTGGATTCGTATTAAACAATGTCCTTAAGAATATTGGGTTCTTTCCTTACTTAATATGGCTAGAAGTATAATTACAGATAAAATATTTTTACAGAAATAAGTTTGATTTCAAAATCCTTGAAACGTATTCAAGAAATAAATTTTCGTAAATTTCTTTTACTCATATCATTTAAACGGATGAAATTTGGATTCGTAAAAAAACGAAGTCCTAAAAAAAATGTGGGTCCTTAACGTTACTTAATGGTATATTAAGTACTTTTACACAGAAATAAGTTTGATCTCAAAAAAACCTTGAAAAATATTCGAGAACTCAAATCTCAGTTTATTTTGGTTCAAGAAATAAAAAATTTAAATCTGAAATTTACCTGAAAATTTCTTGCTTAAAAATTTAAAAGATCATAACCCAGGATTTTAATTCTGTATTCTCAATTTAAGGATTCATTAGTATCTAGTACTCTTCAATGATAAGTCTCGGATTCGATTAAAACCTAATTACCCTTCGTTTGTATAAAACAACCTTAAGCGGAAAACATAAACCAAACCAGATTTGATTAAATGCGTTGCATAATGGTGATTGTTGCCCACATTTATTGTAGTCAGTTTTCCAGATTTACTCTTTCGTAACATGTTAATGCAATTTATAAATAATCTTCTTCATAGACCTTTATGTGTGCTACAAATGCCTGACTTCATATTTCAGCTATTAAGTTATTCACTAAGCAGTATCATGTTATAGCAGTGACCAGAATCTCTATAGTGGCAAAATCACACAATATTCACATGTAGGGTTGTAAATTAGTGTTGTATAAGTGATATACGATCACGGTTTTTTACAATATTACACATTTTTTATTCTTAAGAAAAAAGGTAATTTTAATATTTTATTTAAAATTATTCTGAGCCCAAACTCTTTACTCCAATTCACCGAGCTGTCATCCGAAGACTTTGCCCTCTAGTCTCATTTCGTGTCGGGCATATTCATTTTACTCAATAAACACTTGTTTTTACAATGATCTTTAATCCTATTGTGCTACATGCAATGAGTTGTACGTTGTTCAGCATATTTCGACTGACTTGTGATTTTTATCACTCTCTTATTGCATATTTTAGTTCTACCTTTTTAACGCTTTAAGATCTTATTGGAAGGACTCCTCACCTAATCTTAGGATTTTTACGCATACAGTGACTTTGCTTTTAATATTATTTTACAAGATCTTATATCACATAAAATATTCTAAATTATATATAACATGCGTTTGGCGCTGTTTGACGTAGGCAGGACTGTGTGCCATTTAAGCTTCACACAAGCAATCTTAGTTCTCTTGTCTACTTTTCTACAGTTCATGGGATCGAATCCCACCTCGGACTTAAGTATTTGTAGTGAATTAGAATCCGCTTTAAATTGCAGGTTCTAGTTCAATCAACCCTCGTGGGTAAAAAAAGGACCTTTGGGTGACCAATCAAACCAGCAGTACCGAATAGATGCCACTATGGACTTACATTCAACATTTCGCTTGCTCAATCAGCATTTCCGACTTGGCTGATTTTAATGTTGGGACGCTCTTGCCTTTGGTTCAACATTTCGTGGGTTTGAATCCCACCTTGGTCTTGAATGTTTTAGATGTTTGCAGTGTTTCATAATTTTATTTAAACTGTAGGTCCCAATCTAATTAACTCTCGTGTGCGCAAAAAAAAAAAAAAAAAAAAAAAAAAAATGATTAACAAACAAATTTAACTAATCTAGTGTTGGACATCCAAATTTAAATTAAATCTCGATCTAAGCCCTTGTATGTAAAATATGTAATGTGTAATCAATTAATGACAAACAACTTGGCGTTTTTAAATCAACTGACATCATTTTGGGAGAAACTTGGATTATAATATCCTTAAGTAGTCATTTTATCTTCCCCTGCATACCGTCTTCCCTGAAGATTTCCTTAACAAAGAGTGTATTCACGTACTAAGCGGAACAAATCTCGAGAAGATCCCAAAACTTAACAACATGCTGTGTGCAAAAACAGAAATTTCCCGTTGTGCATGCCGAGGTGATTACTAAATTGATATTGCTTTGGCGTTCACAATTCATTAGTTCATGGTTTCGATTCTCATTTGAAGTGTGCATTCTTTTAATAGTTCAAAATTCCCTTTAAACTATGCTATCGAAAGAATTGGCTTTTATTTGCAAAAAATCGTCGTAGATAAAAAAAAAAATGTGTAACACAAATCCATTATCCAACAACGGCTGGATCCAACTAAGAAACTTGCTGTTAGCAGAACATAATTCTTCCATCAAACTTTATAACCAGAATGTAAATCAGATAGATTCTTCCCTTACCCTCATTATCTTTCTTTTTTTCTACATATAACCCGTACTCGCCGCAATGAATGCAACTTTAAGCTTACTTACGTTCAGTTGAATTTGCGAGTCGCATTTATTAAAATTGTAACTTTTGCGCATGGGGGTCAAAAATTTCTAAATAGCTCTTTGAATAAAAGGTAAGGCCCACTAGCTTTGAAAATCATTAAAATATCCTCAATAACACAAGAACAATTAACATTAAATTAGGGAATGTGTCTTAATAGCTTTACTTCCTCTTAGCTTTTTTCGATTCACAGTTTATAGTTTTAGTGGTTAAAGACTATTAAATACTTGTTGCCACTAAAAGTCTTATTAAATAGTTCCGCTGGAAAGGGAATTTGTTTGTGATTTCTTTGATGAATAGCAACTGTAGTTCTGATTAGGGTGTTTAGTATTCGTTAGAGAGCCAAATCGGAAAACTCTAACTCAAAATGTGAGATGCGAGAAAAAAAAAAAATGAGAAAAATCTTTTTTAGAAGGGAAAAAGACGATATGCGTGTCGTAGCATCTGTTTGGACGAGAAAGTTTCAACACCTGATGGTGCGCCCTAGTTTTATGTTTTAAAAAAAAGTTTTTAAAAGACGTGGGAAAAAGAAAAATGGCTTGACAAATAACTTAAATCTTCCAGTAAAAAATATTCTCTTACGTTATTTTTTCTTTTCTTTCTTTCTTTCTTTATTTTTTTTTTTTTTTTTTTTTTTTTTTTTTTACATTCTACTGCTTTTTTTCTTCCTCGGTGTGAACGTACTGCTAACGTACATATCAAAGATATCTATTTAAATAACAATTAATTTAGACATGCGTGTATGTGTTGCCTAACCATTAGTTGCAGATTGTTAATTGGCATAATTACTTAAAAACCTTGTTTTTAAGCCGTTAGTTAATGTTTTTAAAGTTTTAAAATGCTGCGAAATCTAATTGCAATTAAGAGAGTAACTTATTATATCTTCCTTTTTTCCGTTTTCCTTATGCGTGTGATTTTAAAATATCAATTTAAAATTAGCCAATGACTTCATTGTTTTTTTTTTTTTTAGCTTATTTTTTTAAATGATTTTATTTTAAAATCGACTTAATTTGAATAATTTATGTATTGTTTTTTAACTCATTGAAATTGTTTTTAGTTTTTACATTTTTTTCCGATATTTATTTTTTTTTAATTTAAGTTGAAAACATACAATGCATTTGTTTTCTGAAAAGTTTAAGGTTACATTTTTTTAAACTTTTTCTCCAAAAATACTATTTAAGATTTGAACGATATTAATAAGTACTAGCTGGCAGCCGAATGGTTAGTGATTTTTGGCTTTTAACAGCACGTGGATTCGAATCCTACCTCGACTTTGTGTTTGTAGAAGTTCACATTCTACTGAAAAGTGTTATCTAATTAGCTCACAATGCCTAAATATAGACTTACCAATGAATTATTATGCTTAAAAAACAATGGAATTATATATATGAGCGTGATATAAGCAAAATATGAGTGTCGAGCATCAAAGCAAACCTATTTTATGTAAGTCTTTGGTTTAATAATTAATGGCTTCGGTTCCCGATTTGCGCATGGAGATCTGTTGGCTCATAGACCACTTTAAGCCGTAAGATTTGCTTTTAATTAGAGCTTAATAGCCGAATGGGTAGCTCTTTTGCCTTCGTTTCAACATTTGTAGGTTTGAATCCTACCTCAGGTAGCCAGTGAATATATTTTTATGCGTAGAGTTTACTTCAGCTGTTTAAGGAATTATTTTTTTTAATAAAAATTGTGTTATTCATAGGAACAGTCGCAGGTTCGATCCTAGCTATAGTTGAAAAAGGAAATGTTGTGAACCATAATACTGATAAGCCATTAGAAGTGTTCAATGGAATACTGTCCTGAGTTTAAACTGATAAAGTATTGAATTTTTAGATAATGTACGATTTTCAGAAAGACCGGTGAAAATGTATCTATACTTTACTTCTGAGGTACCCACTTGGACCTTCAGCCTAGAAATGACAATGATTTCTATTTTATGGTAACTATTCCTGGAAAAGTGATTAGTTTCCACTTAAGGTCTGGGTGTTTCTAATGGTTCAGAAACCAATTTTAAACTTTAGAGTCCCGCTCCCATTGGCCCCTCTCCCAAACAAAAGCAAACTAGTTGAACGATAAACATTGTTTCTGACCATACATCTATTTCAACATTCAATGCCTATTCACGTAGTTTATAGCTCAGCTGGTTTTAGTTTCGAGTTCTAATCTGGATAATGGTAATTACAATGCTTTGAAATCTTTCCGCCTAGAGGTCCCGATGGGATCAACCTTCGTGTGCAAATTATAACTATATTGTTACAGCCTAAATACTATATGGCATACTTAAAATGTTTTAATACAGAGTATTTAATGTCTACATTATATGTGTATAATCACTAGAAATGCACATAGCTCCTTGGTAGCTCACTCTGGCCTTCGGTTTAATAGTTCGTGTGTTCGATTCCATCCTAGCGTGAGATGGTTTGTCTTTTTTGAACTATAGGTGATTGTTAAATTAGAGCTGTCTCGTGTAAAAATGACCAGGGAATGACAAGTAAATATACAATTTCACAATGCCTAAATAGAGACTTACCAATGAATTATTATGTTTAAAAAACAATGGAATTTTATATATATTTAATTAACTATTATGGTTAAAAAAATATTAAAATACATTCAGTTCACTTTATAAATATTGAAATATTTGCTTTTATTGCTCCAAAATATACATTTAAGATTTTTAAATTGCTTTAAATAAAGTCACTGAACTTAGTTTTCGAGGAAAATATCTCTTTTTGAAAATTTAAAAATAATCTTCGCAGCAGGAAAGAATTGCAATAGATTTAACTACAGCACAAATGAAAGTTCAAAAAAAAAAAAAAAAATGGCGTTAATAAGCAGTTATACTTTGAAGCAAATCACCGAACTAAAACGTTTTTAATAACTTGCAAAAATTAGCTCCTGTGTAATAAGTGTTGATGCGCGACTCGTGTCATGCGTGACTTTTTGGCGCCACATTCGACAAAATATTCCTGTTAGAAAACACGCAGGTTGCCATGGGTCGTCTTGCGTGCTTACATTTACGCGCGCGAATCATTCTTTTCCCCTCTTTTCGTAAATATCAACATCCTTTAAGTTTCTTTTTAGTATTTCATCCCTACTTCAGATAGGAATATTTGAAAGAATCCAGAATCCATATTAAATTTCAGAAATGGTGGTTTACAAAACTAAGAATTTCAGTTTTTGTCCAAAGCTATGCCACAAAGGGAACTCAAAACATGGGGTATTGACGTATGAATGTATGTATTCGTTTGATTTCTATGCAATGTTCTTAATCTCAATTACTACAGCCCCTGTTCCCGAGCGAATAACCAAATGATTATCGTTCTTGTCTTCTGTTCAACAGTTCATATGTTCGAATGGTCCTTCCACGTAGGGCTAAGTTTGTGGCTCTGAGTCTACGTTAAACTGTTGGCTGGTTAACAACCTTTCATTATTGCAGCGTGTAAAGTTTGGAGATAATTGCAGCTCAAGTATCAATCTTGTCATTTTATGTCTTACTTTTATCATCAGGTGTCACCGCGATTCCAAATTACGGGGTGTGACTGGCCAAGATCAGTATCGTCGGTGCTCTGAATTAAATAATCAAAAGCAAAAACACACAAAGCTGTAAAACAAATTAATTCCTTCTTTCGACGCTTTAGGCATAAAATTGTTATTAAACAAGATTTTCGTAGGCATAACGGCCTGGAAAACCCATACAGTGTCCAACATATGATTATATTTCTCGTTCTTTCCTTATCGGATGATACTACATTAGTGGGAAGGTTTAACAGGTGATGAAGACCAATAGATTTATCGCCAAACAAAAACTTCTTTCACAAATTCTTTCCACAGCAAGTTGTTGAAAGAGACCTTACAATGTGTGGGCGACTGGAGGCGTGTGGTGAATAGGGCCACTTGGTCAATTCTGATGTTTAAGTCACGATTTGTTTTAACTGGATGGCTTTCTTGTCATTATTCTTTGGTTTTACGTTTAGACATTTCCATGACTTATTTGTTAACTGGTCCCTTTGGATTAAAATTTGCAAAAATCTAAATTTTGCTATGCCGTTATATTAAGTCAAATGAAAGAATTACTTTAGAGCAGCAATGGCGAACGAATAACATGCGTGCCACAGATGGCGCATTTGAAAATTTTGATGGCACACACAAAAACAAAATATTTTTTAAAAGTTAATTTATGATATATATATATACACATAGATAGATATAAATTTGTAGTACTAAATATCTATTTTAGATAACCTTACTGACTAGAATCGTCAAATTATATATTTTATTGTTAAAATATATCGCATGAATTCTCTCCAAGTATATAGAGATGCGCATTAGATAAAAATATTTTGTGTATCCAGTTTCGTCTTCTAATGTTATTGCATGTTGTTGCCGTCGCAGCGCTCGAATCAGACGACAGACTGCATTAGTCATTTTTAGTGAACTGTCGTCTTTGAAATTTCAATGACTTGCTAAAAAATATAACCATTTATTGTAAATAGATATATTATTTTTAGGTAAATATTTTTACATATTATTTCATATTTTATATTCTGCATTCGTTTGCAATAACATTACGTCACAATTGAAGTTTTAACCTGCAGGTACCTTAAAGTATCATTATTTAACCTTAAAGTATATTAAAAATTACTAGACTTCTAACTTATTTCGCTTATTTTTAAACAATAAAATATTTTAATATTATGGGAAAAAATTTTATCATTAAATCAGTGTAAAATATAGAAATTATTAAAATTCCCTTGAATATTATTTTCTTGTGTTTCTTAATGTTTTTAGTACTTTAATGTGTGACGAACTATGTTTTTGCAAACGAATGCAGAATAAATTATTTATTTTATAACGATATTATTAAAAATACTTTTTAGAATTTCTTATTATGGCTTGATCTCAAAATTATCCGAAACATGTAGTAGCAGAGAATTTCAAGCTTGATGGACCGATACATACGGTATGATTGAAAAAGGAGAGTAAAGCAATTTGTATTTTATGTTCTAAAACTGCAGTCTGCAGAACATCTTCAGTTAAACGGCATTATGAAACAAACCATAAATTTCTTCTCGATCGAAGTGTAGAATAGTAAAAGGAGTGTATATCACATTTCTTAAAAAATAAAAATGCTCAAACTACTTCTTTAATGAAATATATTGGAACTCAATCAAACACTACTGCTGCTAGTTGTCAAGTTTCAAAAACTGTTGCTCAATATGCGAAACCTTTTAATGAAGACTAATTTTTAAGGGATGCTTGGCTGCTATCTGCACCATACTTATTCGATAATTTCGGAAAAACAAAGAAAACATTATCCAAAGAATTAAAGACATGCTTGGTTTGGTTTATTTGTCGCTCAACGGTCATTTTTTGCACACGAGGGCTAATTAAACCGCGACCTACGGTTTAAAGTGGATTCCGAATCACTGCAAACACCCATGTCCAAGGTGGGATTCGAACCCATGAACTGTTGAACCGAAGGCAAGAGCGCTAACCGTTCGGCTGCCATCCCTGCAAAGACATGCTAGGAATACAGTGAAAGAGAATTTTGGGTACGGCGAAATATGTAAACTTTCAACAAAAAATTCATATGAAATCTTGCGATTTTATGACCATTTACCTTGACGAGTCTACAGACGACACAGGAATGGGGAAATGAAATTATAAATTTATTTACAAAACGTATTGGATACACAACTCTTGATGATCATTGCATTATTCACTAACAAGCGCTATGTGCCAAAACAGGTTTAAAAATGTTTGATGATATTTTGAGTTTTGTAACAAAATTAGTCAATTTTTTTATCAGCACGAGCACTAAATAAAAGAAAAATTCAAGAATTGTAAAGCAAAATAAATTCGTCGTACAACAGCTTACTTTTATACAATAACAGGTTAAGCTGTGGAAATGTTTTACAAATATTTGTAGATTTGGAGGAAATAATATTTCTAAATAATGAGAACCTTATTGACCAATACAATCAATTGTTGGATGTACATAGTTATTTTTTCCCTGATTTACGCTCTCACATAAATGAATTAAATATAAAACTACAAGGTGTTAATAAAAGTCATTATAATTTTTGACTTGATCAAAGCGTTCGAAGTCAAATTACAGATTTTTAATCTCGTGATATTCTTTCAAATTCACATAAATATTTTCTTAATACAAAAATTTTCTTCTGGAAGTGAATGTCACGAAAAGCCAAATAAAGAGTCAGTAACGAAAGAATTTTCAATGGTAATTTAATGCTTGACTCAGGAATTTTCTGCAAGTTTTAAGCAGTTTAAAGAATTTGAAGAAACTTTAAAATTCATTTTATATCCTGATTCAATAACATTTGAAAAAGTAAATTTAAAAGTCCTTGATTGGTTAAATTTTAATGAATAAAAAATGGAATTAGTTGAATTTCAGTCAAATACCATATGGACCCGAAATTTGCTGATTTAAGAAATGATTTAGAAATTATTAAAAGTATAATCGGTTATTGGATAAAATAAATAAAATTGCAGAAGATTAAATTCTACATGGAATTCAATTCCTGACACGTTTAATTGTTTAAAAATATTAGCAAAAGCAATTTTATCAATATTTTCATCGACATGGGCATTCTCTATTTTCAGAATTAAATTTTTCATAAAATAAATAAAGGAATAGAATGACGAATGAGTCGAGCTCTGCATGCGTACTGTTGAAATTAACTAAATATGAACCAGATATTAAATCTTTATCATCTTGTGTACAACAGCAAAAATCGCATTAAAAACAATTGTTTCTAACGTGAATTTTGCTTCTAGCATATTACTTTTTGTAAAACATTGATAAATATAAAATTGTTTAAAGAATTGCTTTTATTTGTTTTTTTAATTATACTTACGTATAGTTTCACCATGCTAACGTTTCGAATGAAATTTTATTACGGCACGTTACCTATTTATAATTTTTATGCAAATCTATTCGATTACAAAATAACATATATATATATATATATATATATATATATATATATATATATATATATATAGTGTGTGTGTGTGTGTGTGTATATATATATATATATATATATATATATATTCATAAATTATATTTAGTAAGTTTTTATTAAGAATTCAATTAAAGTAATGCTGTTTCATATTCTCGATATTTTTCAGCTTAATTTGTTTTAAATCACAAAATCTTTCGAAACAGTGGACAAAAAATCTACTGACTTTGTTTTCTTCCTCAATGAAGACTTCAGCTAAATAGTTAATGTTCTGATCGTACCCGTGGTCTCAATTTCCATTATGGGTGCGAACATTTGTAGTTCAATCAACTATTGGGTCAAGTCAAATTAGCTTTATCTCTCTTTTTCTTTCAGAATTCCATGTATGTGGATTTTAATCTCTGCTTGGGTGTGTATGTTAGTAGTTGGAAATCCATTTAAAACAGTTGGTCTTTGTTTAATAAGCCTTAGTTTGCACAAAATGACCTTTGATCGACAAGCAAAATTAACCTTATCTTTTCACTTTCTCAATGTCAAGCTTGTATCGGAATGATTAGCTTTCATGGCTTTAGTTCAACAGTCCGTGAGTTCGAATCCCACCTTAAACTTGGGTGTTTGGGGCTATTCGGAATCCTCTGTAAACAAAAAGTTCTAGTCTAATGAGCTCTCACTTGCCAACGATAAGCACGAAGCAAACTAATATTTCCGCCTACTAATATATACTTAATGCAAAAGTGATTTATTACATAATTTTAAGTGGAGAAATATTATTTAAAGCATGATGTATTATATGCCCTATAGTCAAAAATTATATAGATAGGCACTTTGCTTTATACGTTCCGTAAGGATCGACTGTTCCAGTTATTAAATGTTATAGATATTTAAACTAATCTGTCAGTGTTCACTCATAATTTGTTGAAGCGTGATTTCGATATAATAAATATTTACACATTTAGTTTTTTAGAATTATTTTTTATAATTTTCTGTTGCGTGTTACTCATACAAAAACATGTCCTGTACTTAAATTCTTCATGTAGTATGTTTAAAAAGAATTTTCTGAATGACGAAGTAAAAAACATATTCCTTAAGAGGTTATCTTTCTCATTTAGAGTATACGAAAAAATACATCTAAAAAAAGTGAAAGTGCCTCTTTTAAATTGTGTTTTAAAATGCTCTCTGAAAATCTAAATGTAAAAGTAAGATTTCATAAGTTTTTTTGGTATCTTGCTGTGCATTTCTGCTCAGAAATAGTAACAGCGGAGAAAAATCTTAATTCATCCAAACAATACTGCACAACGTGATGTGCTAAAAAAAAATAGTAATAATTTGTGGAACTTCTCTCCAACTGACACCAACGCATTGTATTTTCATCTGGTTACCGCATTAAGTTTTTTTACTCCCTCCCTCACACAGATCTTCGTTCCCCGCCTTACAGAGAGAATTGTATCTCAAGGTCGAAGGAAAAGAAAGTAGACCCTGAAAAAAGTTTTCAATTTACGTTTCTTCCTTTGCGGATGACAAAGGAAGAAACATAAACGTCTGGCTATATCCATATAGCTTTAGATATATCATTCAAGCTAAATATATATATGCTTTACAACATTTGCATTTAATGGAGTAATTTTCAAATTTATTAAAATTATTAAAATAAAATGTTAATATTATGTGCCATTAAAATGTATAAATATAGCTTGTTGAAGACACATATCTGGCATAACATTTGTTCGTAAATGGTACACAAATAATTTAGTTTGTGTAATATGCTATGTAGCAAGGATGTGGAGAGGAGAGTGCTAGCTCAGGTATGACTTCGTCACCTGACCCTAACTCAAAATTAAGAAGCACTTGATGATGAATGAGTTAACCTTAATGTCTAATCATCGCTGTCTATGTACATACACCCTTAAAGCTTGACACGAAAATTATATTTTTAAATGTTCAAAAATTTTCATATAATTAGAAAAATTTAAAAATCGAGATAACTTTTTAACTAAATTGTAAAGTGTCAGTAATATATTTTTGAAATCGGTTTCATATTCCTTTTCATATTAAATAAAAACGGAATTATTTAGAATATAAAAAAAAAAAAAAAAAAAAAAAAGCAACTATGAATTTAAAAAATAGTTGTGTGTTAATTTGGAAGTTCATTTTTTTTTATTCCTTCTCAATCTCATAAGCATTGAATGTAAAATATATAACTTAATTGATCAGTTCACAACTATTCAAGCGTTCAATGATTACAAATTAAATGCATTAACACTGTGTTTACACCGATTAAAGGCTTTCATTCTTCGCTGGAAAAGGAACATCCTATAGATCCGCTCAGATAGCTGTAAAATGGAAAGCATTTATTTTCTTTCTTGTTTGGAATAACTTAATTACAGGGAGGCGTCTAAATTACTGCAAAAGGTTAAGCAGTTGCTTGAAAATAGGATGTTCTGTTAATCGGCCGCATCTCTCTTTATTTAATTAAGATCTGCATTTCTGCTTAATGAAAGTCAGACAATTTCAAATAAATAGAGCCAGCTGAAAAGTTGTTTTTTAAAAAAGTATAGTCCGTGTGCAAAAGTAATGTGAATATGCTAGCTCAGATTTCTATTTCAACTTGATTTTGATTCAAAATTACGAAGATGTCTGTTGTGGTCTCGATAATGATTTTTACTACACCCTAAATAGTTTGTCGTTCTGCTTGGGTAGTTTGCGCTATTGCTTTCGGTTCAGTAGTTCGTGGGTTCATGTCCCACCTTGAACATAGATGTTTGTTGTGGTTCGGAATCCATTTTAAATCCTAAGTCCCGGTCTAATTGGGACTCATGTGCAAAAAATGACCGTTTAACTTCAAAACAAACCATTCTGCCTTTAAATTACTAACCAGCGTTAGATTCTATAGAAAGTATTAAATGTTGAAATTTTGAGGCATGTTATTTAGTTTTGAGATTGATATTTTTTTTTTCCTACATAGTTCAAATCGAACTCAAATTCTTAAATATTTATGAATTTTTGACTAAATTTTATTTTTTGATAAAGGACAGTTGTATCCAAAAAAATTTCTCTACTTCGAATCAGCATTTACAATGAAAATTTACTTACCACCTGGTGATTAAAATTTCAAATTACGCATTTATTATACATCCAAAACAAAATTAAACACGTTATGTTTAATTTTGATTCCGTAATACAATTCGCAGTAAATTCTTGAAGTTGAAACTTATTAAGATTCATTTTCAAAGACTAAAAGATTCGAATAGCGTTCAAAGTCTGCTACCTAGAGAAGAAGTTCATTCTGTTATTTCCTAAGAATAGCCTTTTTGCTTACGAAAAGAAAAAGTATATAAATTTATCGTGTTTATCGGAAAGATAACGTGCCCTGTTTGAATTCCATCTTTCATTCTTTCTTCAAGGAAATGTATTGGAATTTTGAAATTTGCATCTTTGACTTCTCGAGAATTACACAGCAAAGTGAGTATCTGAATTGGAAGTTGAACGACTAGCGTTAGAGCTTTCAATTGAGTAATTCATGTGTTCGATTCCCAGCGTGGGTGTTCAAAGATTAGGAATCTACTCCAAACTGTAGTTCCCTGTTGGATCAGTCTTGGTCTAAATCGAATGACTAATAAGACATTTTTCTACTTTAAAATAATTCGTTTCAGCATTCTATTTTATTTATTTCCTCCTATTTGACATTCAACAAGATCATGGCTTCGAATCCCACCTAGAGTTTGGATCATTGCAGTGATTTGGAGTACATTCTAAACCGTGGATCTTTATGGAATTGTCTGTTGTGTACAGAAAATAACCGCTGGACGAAAAGCTTTTGAATGCATCCATTTAGAATTTTGTTATGGACGTGTGATAAGGTTATTCACTTTACAGCAGAAAATGGCAGATTTTTTTTTAAAAAAATATTCAATTTAAACATGATTTGATAAATATTTTAGATTTTTAGTCATTTCCCTAATCATATTCGTGTTATGGTTTTGAGTACATTAATAATACTATAGAATTAAATGTGAATTTTTATGGATACCTTATGTGAAGAAGTTATTTTTTACAGTATTAAATTCATTTTTTACAGTATTTAAATTCATTTGAATTTTTATCTTGTACTACTGAAATAAAATTATAAAGCTTCAAGAATAAATTATATTTAGCATCGTAGACATGATAAGGAATTAACTTTTTTGTATTTTTAACTAAATAGATTTTTAATTCATTTTATGGATTTTTGTAATAAAAATGTGAAAATTTCTATTATGTAAATTTTAATTATTATGCTCATGTTAGCTAAATTTCATCATTTCTTACTCAGAAAAATTGGACAAACCTCTCTAATTGACCATCGTGTATAAGAAGCGATCGACAAACTTAGCCACCCTTGTCTACTGAGCTCTTTCCACTGGTAGCTCCTGGATTCTATCCCAGCCGCCGATAAAGACCATTGTTGCACGCCCTCAGTTCCGAGAGTTTCCCAGTTTTTCTCCTTTGTGATACGTGATTATGGCCAGTTCAAAAGTACTCACGGAAGCCAAATAGTGCTGAAACGCAGTTTGCGCTTAAAGAAACTACAACAGTCGTCCAAGTGTTATGTAGCCGAGCTGGTAGATGAATGTTGTCTTCAGTTTCTGCTGTTCTTGGTTTCGAATCCTACTTTGGACTTGGATCTTTTTAGTGTTTTGGAATACACTTTAAATCGTAGGTCCCGATTTCATTTATCCTTGTGCGCAAAAAATTATCGCGGAACGCCAAACCAATTTCCATTTCCTATTGTAGATTATGTAGGATTTAAATAAACTAATAAAATATGGTTTTTAAACTTTTATTACTAGAATGAAATACGCAATCAATATTCTGTAAATATTTATATAAATCTTTCTATTAAAATTTGTTTCTTAAATGATATTGGAATATTATAAGACCGAGATAAAAATTTCGAATTTCAATTGTGTTGATAGCTAATTTAAATTGCATTAATCCAAAATGATTACTGAAAATGCATCTAAATATCAAGCAAATTTAAAATATGCAATCTTTTTTCTATATCTAATATTGAAATTATAATTAACGAAATGTAGGTGTCAACAGACCAGCATTGTCACTTGAAAATATAAAATTTTTATTACTTTTATTGATCCCTTCTGACTTTCTATTTCCTACAATCCAACTACTGGTCTAGCAACCGAATACAGATCTGTGGTTAAGAGTTTATGGGTTCGATAACTGTGTCTCGTGTTGATTTTCGCTGTAGTCTAGGCTTAATTATTCCTCTCACAAAAAATTTTCATAGAATAACAAACCAAATCAATTCACACCTAACATCCGTGCCATACATGGACATTAAACGCATCTCTAGAATCTATATATTTCCTGCGCAGATCTTATTTTTGACAATGAATGTATTAAATATATTAAATATAAATGAATCTGGCTATTTCCTAATTTTGTCCATTGCGTTTTATAAAGACTTATTATTTACAAAATACTTCAAGAAGAATTCCAAAGATCCATAAGATTTTTGTGTTGATCCAAAAAATAGATCCATAGATCCAAAAAATTCCTTGGAATTTAAATACTAATTCAAGAATAATTCGTATGAATCTGTTGTCTAAAAGCTTTAATGCTCGCGGAATTCAGGATGAAAGCTCTTCATTTTATTCACGTTTGAACACCACAGATTGTAAATTACTCAAAGAGGAAAATTTAAAAACAAATTTTTTTTAAATTCATTCTCCCGTAACAATGAACTTGCATAAAACTCGCATCTTTTTTTGACAACAGAAAATTTTTACTTCATTTGAATCGTGCTTTATCTGTTTCTCAACAAAGAACAATCCGACTTTCCAGCGCGTTTTCAGCCACTTTCCTCTGATCTTGCCAAGCGATAACCGAAGGAGATGAGGAAGTATCAATCAACTCCAACCGTCCGAAATAGCCGCTCTATCTTCTGTAGCAGGAAGAAACGAAAAAAAAAAGAAGAGAAAAGAATCGAAAGAGAAACCGAAACCTTTCCACCATGTCAAAAAGGGTCGGGCGCAGGGAATGTTCTTTCATCTTGACGAGCTAAATTGAGTAGAAATAAGCCGGGGTTTTGATTATTCGCGCCGAAAGAAGAATGGCAGGTTTTGCTTTGGCGAGTAATATGCATTTGCGCCTAAAAATAACATTCACGATCACCGGACGGGTCATTTCAAAAAGCCGACCCGTGCCAACGAGTTCATATCGACTGGCGGGAAAACAACTGGCAGAATTTGAGGACTTACTTTTTATCTTGTCTGTGACGTAGTGGTAAACAGCCGGTCACTGAACTGCGGGCACCGTCCTTACATTTCAATAAATGGCAAATTTTTGGCCATTAAAAGCGAATATAATAGTTATACTTAACTTACAATGTTTAATTAATAATATTAACTCTTCCCTGGTATTTCACGAAAATACAAACTATTAAATAACTTTATAAAATAAACTTACTGACATTTTTCTGCGATAATTTTAAATATTAAAATATTTTAAATTTTCCAGATAATATGTTAATACAATTTAATTCAACAATGCATTGCATAAATATTTTAAAAAACATGGTACATATTATTTAAACGGTAATAAATTATTATTTAAAAACAAAAAAGCACATTATTCATAAATTTTATTTTTAAAAAATTTCAAACATTAATCAAGTGATTATCATCAGATTAATATTACCTATTGCCAGAACTTTGAATAATAAAGTTTGCTGTTCTTTTCATTTCAGTATTGTGGATAATTTAAAAAATAAAGCTTTGTAAGGTTTTATCCTGCCATGTTTTACAAAATGCATCGTATTTTGACACCGCTTAGTGGACAATCGAACGACCGATGTCATTATTGGACAATTTAATGTCCAATTCCGTAATAACTTTTCTTATATAATGGTCCATATTAATTTGTCGCAATAAATGAAACCAGAAAAAATCCTAAGTATCCACGCCGACAGACGTGGATATAAAAGGCAAAAACGCATCATCATTCTCCCTTTGTTCACTAATAGCTGGGATTGAACCTTAGACCTTATGCTCTGAAAAATGTTTTCCTATCATTAAGTTATGGTGAGCCCTTCAAAATGTTCATTGATAACGCGTAATGGACAGCCTGACAATCGAAGGTCATTGTAATGCATTTTAATATGCACACTGTGAAATGAATTCCTGGAGGATTTTTCAGAGATGGTGGATATATCACGTGTCGCAAAGGAGGAAACACGAAAAATTCTTGCTCATACCTCAAAAGATGTGCATGCAGAGGGCAGTTGTGCAGTATCAATCTTCCATCGTTCTACAGTGATATAAATCAATTCCGGTATCCTATCCTCCGAAAAGTGCTGTCCTATTACTAGGCCATGGTGATTTCCCTTCAAAACGTATCTTTGAGACTGCCTTACGGCCTGTGACTGTTGTAAGGCCTTTTATAAATGTCCGTGCGTCGCAAAAAAGGAAAATCAGATATCTCCTGTACACCCACTCTGATAGAAATACAGGATGAGAGCAGAAAACAAATGCCCCTTGTTAAACTCCCATGGTCCAAAGAACACGATCTTGCTTCTGAACTGAGTTTGTAGTTGAATAGTTAGCAGGTTGGTCGTTGGTTCAACGATAAAGATTCGGTATTCATCATGGCTCTGAAATTTTGTTGAGATTCGCTCCATCTCATTAAGTCCTCTTTACAGAAAGTAACGGTTGATCGGCAAACAAAGTAATCTACCACTATGTCCACTTAAGTAATAAAATTTGACATGATAAATAGTGAAATCGGAGAAATCATTGCCTAGCTCAACCTAGTCTTTAGGGGAGCAACCTTAAAAAAAGTAGCTATAATATGAATGAGAAATTTAAGTAACCTGAATGATCTTTTAAGGATTCTAGAATCTGCATGTGCTCTGCTTCTAGAAAGAAATTTATATTCATATATGTGATTGGTTTCCCCTGTTGTTTCCAAGATCGCTCATTGATAACAAAAGATCCGATTTTTAAGATATATTTATTTACATTAACACACATAACACTAATTTATAGACAAAGACATAACTTTAGTTGATTAATTTTACATTCGAAATTTTCATCGCCTGGAAGCGGTACTTCCGCTACCACTCGTCGTGGCATACCCGACTGTCTCTCTCTTTTTGACAAGCTTGCCCTATTTCTCAAGTGTCTTACCACTTAACGAACTCGAGGGCTCCCGTCCGCTAAGTGTTTGATCTTCACACCTTCCCTCCAGTTTTCATTGCTGGACCTTGTCCCGCAAATGGAAACTACGAAGAATTCTAGAAAGTTCCTTTTACCTTTTATCACCATTCCATCAAGAGCCAAATAATACCAACATTTTAAATTTAACTTAGTGCTTAACCTAGGTGCTGACATGCTTCAGCTTACACTTTTGTTTCATATTCTCTTTAAAGGAAAATATCCTATACTACTGCTATATTCATTATATTTATTACAACACAATATTATAAAGTAAGAAAATAAGAATCAATATCAACACAAAAACAATTATGTGCAAATATTATTCACACACAAACCTTATGAAAATTAACGACCCATAACAAATAGAAATAACTACATTATATTATATAAAGTTAAATATGAATATTATGATGTATCAGAAATTATTTCTTTTTTTTTTTTTTTTTTTTTATTTCTTACAAGATTCATTATAAAAGAAAAATAATTAATCATCCTCATAAACCCTTGATAAGGCATCTGCGATAACATTATTACTACCGGGCTTATGAGCTATTTTGACCTGATAGCGAGAAAGAGCCAATGACCATCTCTGTAATCTGGCATTCTTCGGAATGCTTTCCGTAAGATATTTCAGAGGATTGTGATCTGTGAACAAATTTATGGAAGTTCCGTAAGTCCATGCTTCAAACTTACCAAGTGCCCATATCACAGCATACGCTTCTCTCTCGATGGTACTCCATTTGGTCTGCGCTGGAGTTAATTTCTGACTGGCGAAGGTTATAGGCTTAGGATTTCCATCTGTATCTCTCTGCATTAAGCATGCTCCAATGCCAGTAACCGAAGCATCTGTGTGCAGTTCAAATTGTTTATTTAAATCAGGGGTTGACAATGAAGTGACAGTACACAAACTATCTTTCAATGAGATGAAGGCCTTTTCTGTCTCTTCAGACCAAGGAATATCATTTGGGATAGATTTTCTGGTCAGGTCTGTTAATGGCTTAGCAATATTCGCATAATGAGGTACATATTCCTATAATAGTTAAACAGTCCTAAAATCGATCTTAAGGCTTTCTTCGTTCTTGGCGATTTTAAGTTTTTGATAGCTGTAATTTTATCCGGATCGGGCCCATGCTCTCCTGATCCAACTACATGACCTAAGTATTTTACCTTCGATCGAGCAAAGGTACATTTCTCTAAATTTGCGGTAAAATTACACTGTTTTAATGTTTCCAAAACTGTTCTTAGATGGTTCAAATGTTCTTCCCAACTAGATGAATAAACTATGATATCATCCAGGAAACTTTCAACAAAATCGTTATGAGGCCTTAGAATCTGATTCATAATTTGCTGAAAAGTAGCTGGAGCACCTGCAAGTCCAAATGGCATTACTTTCCACTGATACTGTCCTTTAGGTGAAACGAAACTTGTTAGTTCTCGACTATCTTGATCCAATGGAATTTCCCAATAACCTTTAAGGATATCTAGAGTTGATAGATAATTTGCCGCACCAGCTTTGAATCGTAATTCTTCTGAATTTTGCATTGGAAATGGAGCTATTTTAGACTCAGAATTCAGTCCCCGATAATCGACACATAGTCGAATCGTTCCATCTTTCTTTGCGACACATACAAGAGGATAAACAATCTCTGCGGAAGATGGTTCTATCAAATCCTTGTTTAATAGTTCTTTTATTTGATTTTCCACCTGAGGTTTTAGTGATTCTGGTATGCGGTATATGTGAGGCTGTTTCCTTTCGATTCCAGGTTTTAATGTTATTTTATGAGGTGGTACCTTAGCTCGTTTCAATTCACCATTGAATACGACTTTGTAGTCCTTAAGAATTGTTAAAAGCTGAGTCTTTTGCTTCGGGAGATAGATTTGAAAATTCGGTCTTTTTCTTCTAGCTGTTTCCAACTGTCCTTTATTTCTCCAAGGCCTCCTAAAGGTACAGGTTGAACTTCTCCAAAATCTTCATCAGCTTCATATATTATGCCCACCATATTCATCGGTTGGATATATTTCCTTAGCTTATTTTGATGCAAATGACGGATGCTTCCATCCGGTAGCTTAACTGCATAAGAATGTGGTGATTTTTGCTCTACAATTTCCCTGGACCTTTCCACCTAGAACAAAGTTTGTTTGTAGAGTCTGGAATCAGCACAATAACTTCATCTCCAATAGATAATTCTTTTCTTTGGATCTTAAATTATGATAATGTACATATTTCTCCTGTTGATTTTTAGTATGTTCATCGGCGTATTCCACAGCTTCCTGTAACCTATTTCTAACCTTCTGAAGATAATCAGTGATTGATTCACCAATACCTTGAGGTAAAACAACTTCATCTTCCCATGTAGATTTTAAAATAGCTAAAGGTCCAACTGGGGGGCGTCCATGAACGAGTAGGTAGGGTGAGACCCCAGTAGTAGCGTTTGGCACTTCACGATATGCCCACAAGAGAAAAGGCAACTGTTTGTCCCATCCTCTACCTTGCGACCTTATGGCATGATGCAACATTGATTTCATTGTGCCAATCCATCTTTCTATTAATCCGTTACTCTGTGGGTAACCTGGTGTAGAGAATTTTGGTACAGTCCCTAATCTTTTAAGAAATTCTTGCGTTAACTTTGCAGCAAAATTTGTTCCATTGTCCATAGCAATGATTCGAGGAATGCCAGTCCTCATAAAAATTTCCATAAAGGCATCGCATGTCGCTTTTGCCGCCAAAGTTTTAATCGGAATTGCCTCTGGCCACCGACTGTGCTGATCCATAACACACAACACATACTGATGTCCCCTTGAAGATTTAGGTTCAATAGGCCCTAAAATGTCAGCATTGACTACTTGGAAGGGAAGTTCTGGTCCACCAACAGCTTCTATAGGTCCTCTGTCTTTCAGTTTGGTTTTCTCCGCAATTGACAATCGTGGCAAGATTCACACCAGCGTTTTACATCCCTTGGCAGACCTTCCCACCAAAAAGACATTGTAACTCTTTCCTTTGTTTTCCTAGAAGCAAGATGTCCTCCTGTTGGTATTTCGTGAGCCAATTTTAAAATTTCTTTTCTCCTGCACTCAGGAACTACAAGCTGTACATACTTCTGTCCTGCCACATTGCCTGTGTGGTACAATAAATCTGACTCAACCAGTAATTATTCTTACGCTGTCTGGCATCTTCAAAACACCGATTTAATGTAGCACAGGACAACTGTTCTTTTTCTAAATATCTTTGCTTGCGAAATTGGAGTACTATTTTCTTCATCCTTAATAGCGGTTATTTCTTTATTTGCCAAGTTACTTTCCACTGGAGTAGTTGAAACCTCTACTTCAGAATTTTCTAAATCAAATGTTCCTTGATTTGCTTCTATTGCCTGGTGAGCTTCTATTTTCCTTCCCTCCACATTGAAAGTACTCGAAACTATTCCTTTCCTGTGGATATTTTTTATTTCCTCTCCAAGATATTTTCTTCTTTGTTCTTCCAACAAACTAAAAACTCTAGGAGTGATCAAAGCTTGCTCATGCAATCCTTCCACAACCGCAGCATGCACCATGATATACGGCCTGATATCATCATCTGCTGACCAAAGACTTAGTGGAATAGAAACAAGCTTTCCTTCAACCGGAGATCCAATTGCAGGCCTCAAGTAAATTTTCCCACTTGACTGCAACATTTCTTCTGGTACCACTGACTTCCGCAGTACTGTAATTTGCACCACTATCAATGATTCCTTGAAACTTATTATCTCCTATATTTAAATCAACTCGCAAAAGCTCACCATCCTTCTCACTGATTGAATTTCCTAATCGAAACTTGCATTACCCATTTTAATGCAAAGTTCATTTAACTCCTTTGCTTACCTCAGTTTCACTTATATTAGAAACTTGAGTTACTGTATTCATTTGCGGGCAGAATTTCTTCAAATGTCCTCTTCCTGACATTTGTAACACTTCAATACCTTTCTATCTGGAGCGCAACTTGCGGTATTATTTCCTAAACGATTCTGTGGTCGTGGATTTGGGTTCTTTTGATAATTATAATATTCTTTCTTTTCCACAAAGTTTTTATTTCTAAGTTCACCTGGAAAATGTTTCCTTACAGTTTCGTTCTGTTTTGTTCCATGTGGGCCGGGAATAAATTTAGTATAATTGTGGGAATTATTTGCAAAACTTTTTGGCATCGAAACTAGGAAATTATCAATTTCCTTTACCAATTCAGCGACTGGAAGCCAATTTTCAGTCTCTTTCAGAAATATTTGAGATCTTACATGAGTAGGCAAACTCTCTTTTATTTTGTCAGCTACAATAAGCTCTTTAAGTTTAACAAATGTTTCTACATCTCTTGATTTTAAATACAGTTCTAATGCAGCTTCCACTCGGGACGCATACTGAGCATAACTTTCATTGTGTAATTTATAACAAGAATCAAAATTCTTTTTGTGTTGTAACGGAGTTATTCTATATTCCCTTAAAATGAAATTTTTGATTTTGTCATACTGATCTAAATCTTCTTCCGACAACATAGCATTAATACCTTTAGCACGACCCTTTAAACACTGTAAAATAATTTTCCCTTCGTACTGTTCGGGTACTTCATAAAGCTTGAACATCCTTTCTGCATGATGGAAAAAGAAAGGCCATTCTTCTGCTTGTTCTGGGGATCTAAAATTACCCCTTTCATCATATTTAAATAACCTAGAAATGTGTTTCCTAATTTATCTCGCCCATATTCTACTGTGCTTAATGAGTTGCCCTCATATTCCCTTTCTTTATTTCTAATTCACGCATTTTAATTTCATGCTCACGTTCTCTTTGTTCTGCTTTGGCTTTTTCTCTTTCTATCCGATCGGAAATTATTGTATTTATTAATTCTCGAACAAATGATTCTTCAAAATGTTTAGATTGTGTAATCAAATTTTTAAATCTATTACTTTCGCGTCCGGAGGAATCTGTTCTCCTAACTCACTAGCCAATATTAACAGATCCTCCTTTCGAGCTTTACCCAAGAATGCAAAGGCCATTTTAACAACTAATGTTATCGCAAATTACCAAACTTAAGTATCAACTATTCAAAGCAAAACATTTAAATCACACAAATCACCTTTCATTTGTTTAATCTATAAAACACTTTCGTTTACTTAATGTACCAAAAAAAAAAATTTAAGAAATTTATTCTAATAATAAATTTTAAATTTTATAGTTTCAATTTTCATTTCAACACACTGTAATATACTTAATACACACGATAATATACTATAATATGTATAAAACTTCAATTACATAATACCCATTAATGAATGAAAACAATTCAAAACAAGCTAAAAAAATATACATATACGAATCATACTCCCAGTTTAGGTATTTCAATTTAAATAAATCTTTATCACAGAAGATCATTGAACATATAACCACTTAAATCAATAAAATGCTAAAATAATTTTTAGTAACATGCATTTATATCTTTATCATTATTAATATATATAATTTTACCTTAAAATAATATGAATCAGAGTTACCGAAACAACCAAAAACTATTATTCATTGCAAGCACAATTACTCTCAAAATATAAAATAATTCAAAATTTCCACTCATAAATGCTTCCTAATCTTGGTTTTGATACAAAATTTAAAATCTAAACTTAGTTACTTTACATAAATACTAAATACAATCATAGTAAATAATAAATATACCTAATAACATTGAATAATTCTGTGAAAATGCAATTTTTAATAATGCAAAACAATACTCAATAAAAAGCATTTAAACTTTCTTGAAATAGTTTCTTATTCCATAAACTTTTATCATTTACATAATGAACAACAAAATGATAATGAAAATTCAAAGCAAAAACATTTATATCCTACTATATCACATTAACACATTACACCAAACATACGTTTCAACAATTTACTATTCAATAATACAGTATCTTTTAAATTAATGCACATAACTCAAGAAATTGACAATTAGCAACAACATTATTATTCGACATAAATTTGTTTTAATAAACAGATTATTCCAAAATTATTTTTTTCTAATAAATCAAAATTATATATATATACATATATATTTTTTTAGTAATATCACCAGTTAGAGAAAACTTTTCTGAATATTAATGAACAAATGTCAATAACCAATATTATTTCTGAACCAATATCGAACTTTTAAACATTTTCTCAATTAAATTAAACATTATACATATTTGTTTTTATCTTGATATTTTGAATATTTAAACATTTTTTTTTCATTTATTACATTTACTTCTTAAACAAAACCCTACAAAGAAATTTACGAAAATTCTAAAACAAAATTTCCCTTAAATCATACATAATTAAAACATATATTGGCTCTTAATGGAAGGAGAAGCAATCAAAATATACAGACTCACGATTTTGTAGGTATTTTTCCATCATTAGGATCTCATCATTTTGTATTAATCCGGAATACATCCTGTCGACTGCGCCAATGTGATTGGTTTCCCCTGTTGTTTCCAAGATCGCTCATTGATAACAAAAGATCCGATTTTTAAGATATATTTATTTACATTAACACACATAACACTAATTTATAGACAAAGACATAACTTTAGTTGATTAATTTTACATTCGAAATTTTCATCGCCTGGAAGCGGTACTTCCGCTACCACTCGTCGTGGCATACCCGACTGTCTCTCTCTTTTTGACAAGCTTGCCCTATTTCTCAAGTGTCTTACCACTTAACGAACTCGAGGGCTCCCGTCCGCTAAGTGTTTGATCTTCACAATATACATCTCCTTTTATTCGTGTTGATTAAAGTTAAACAACTTTACCAACCTGGTTCAGTATTTTACTATAATTAACCCAATTATTTTGTTATGTTTATGCATTATACAGAATGCGGCGCATAAAACTGGGCCCTTGTAATGTTTTAGAATACTGCGTTTGTTTACAATTGTTTTTTTATATTCATATATTACATTTCCTTTATAATTATTTGTTTTTATTCGTATATTACATTTTTGGCCCATAATCTTTGAGGTGACAATGAATTCGATTTGGGAATTCTAGACGAGTTTTTTTAATAAAACTTTCCAGAAGAGAAGCTTTAGTTATGTTATACATTCATCACGACTGCGCGATATGTCACAGATCGCATCATGACTGTGCCGTATGCATGTGGTGTTTACACCTGAGAAGACGCTCAATAAGGGCTTGATGTCTCCTCGGTCACTTGACATGTCCACTTGTGACTTTTACTTGTGGGAAGGATTCAATATCCAGGATGTCATCAACATAAAAAATGACAGGAGTATTTTTTAATGGAGTCTAGGTGTAGCTCTCTAGTATGGATGATGCCTAAGGAAGTTAATCCAAGGAGGGCAAGAACCTCGCATTCGTAAATGATAGGCTTGGCCGTTTCTTCTTGCATATGACATTTCCTCCAGATAGGGTCTTGCTGAAGTGGTCCCATTTTATGGAGGTGTTTGCTGAAATAGTAGTGTCCAGTTATGAAGCCTACGATTAAACGTATCTTCTACCTAGAGCATCTTAGAATTTCAGAGGCAATCCTCACTGATGATCCACAGATCATACTTTTAGCGTGGGTTTGACCAGGAGTGTTGAGCCAAGCTTCATACATCTTCTGTTTTTCCCATCTAAGAACATTGGTTTTTGCGGTCTTCAAATTGATTCCACAAAAAAGTTTTGCACCGATGGGAATATTGAATATGGAAATATACCGATGGAATTATATTTAGTGGTAGGATTATGTTGGTCTCAAATGGACCAAAATCACAAATGGTGGCCTATTTTGCTGCGATTAATAGTGTTTGTACTGTGTATATGAGGTACTAATGTGTACAATTGGAATTACAAAGTTTTTACGAATATCAACACTGTATATTGTAAATGGGGAGCTTGAGAAATATTGAAAAAGTCTTTACTTGTCATTTAAATGAAAATACGTGACTCAAAAGTTTTTGGAATGTTTAATATCTCGTAATTCACTTTTTTTTTTTATCTATTGATAAAAATAAACAAAATGCAGTAAAAACTCATAATATCACTTTAATTCATCGTCTAAAAGGCAATGAACGTTTCTTTAAAAGCACTGTAAAAAAAAATAATAAATAATAAAAACGTTCAATTAAAGTTTCCGACAAAATTTTTATCAACGTGTAAGTAATTGTTTTACATTTTCGTACAGTTTAAGCCTATAAAAGCGTAGGTACAAAAATTATGAATGTTATTTTGTATTTACTAAGCTATAAACATTTATGCTTAAACACATTAAAACAAATTATAATTTTAAATATTGTAAACTTCTAGTCTGTTAAATATAATTTGCCTAATAAATGTGTTATAGAAAAATGAAAATGTTTAATTACTTTCGTACATGCATTCGTAGTTTGACACTTTCAAAGTAATCGCAACCATTTGTCCTTTCTGAAGTTGAATTTTGAATTGTGTAACCTTTAATTCAACAGTTCTTGGTTTCAGACCGTAGACCCTTAAAAATGTGATTATCATTTTATATCTTTCATTAGATTTTACCTCTAGATCATTATCAGATTTTAGATCAAATTCATTACTATTCACAGACTAATATATGATGATATTTCCAACTCTTAGTCAAAATCAGCTTAAATGGCTCCACTTTCATGTTAAGGTGGCGCGAACGTTATTTCAGCGCCACAAACATATCGAAGTATAATTATTATAATATTTTAACACAAAAATAAAACTTTCATTAAAAATATCTGTCAGCATTCGTAGTTTGACACTTTCAATTTTAATTTAATTATTGGAATCCACAGCTTCTTTTTAGAATACTGTTCTGAGAAAATATTCTGATTAAGCTGTATTTAATTTAATATTGTAAAAGATCAAAATGATCTTAAACTTTGAATCTTTATGCTGCATAGTTCTTTATCTATATTTATTATGAAGACATGAAAAATTTTATGGATTGTATAGACCATATTAAGTCTTCGGTTGGGTGTTTATTTCTAAAATACGAAGATCTACACTTTCGGGTCTCTGGGGACTCCACAATATAAAGGTGTCATTCATTCCATTCTTTGTAGTGCAGAAAAGAAAAAAAGCTAGTGCCGGGCATTAGGAAAAAATTATTGACTGAATTTTAAATTGAAATTTTTAAAATTTGTTATAATTTATACATTTTATAATTTTGATTTATTAAAAAAAGCAAATTTATTCAATGGAAAGAAATATTTTAAATTTTATTTTATACTTATTTGAAAATATTATTTTTCATTTGATACAGTTATGCTATAAACAGATTGTCAAGCTTATCTTCGAAATTTAAACTCCGTTTTAATCATGCGAAATCCATTGCCACTTCTTTTACCACGAATAAAAAACTATACAATTTTCGGCCAAAATTATAAATAGATAATCAAGACTGTTTACGTGAAGCATCCCAAATATCTGGAATATATTTTAGATCCTGAATGGATAAGCAACAAGCATATAGAAATCTTGTCTGAAAGGCAAGAAAAAGATTAAGTATTCTTAAATACATAGCCGGCAAAGACAGGGGAGCCGGTGCTCTCACCTTATGAAATACGTATACGACATTTATTAGGCCCTAGACGGTAGTAAACTAGATGACTACGTTGGTAGTGGCATCTACATTCAGAAACCGGGAGAAAAACTATCAGCCTTCGCAACCCTAATTCGTCCTCTGTCTTCAAAGGTGAATTAATTGCAATTGAATAAGATCTTAAAGCTGTTATTAATGAAAGTGGTTTTGGGGACCTATGGATCCTATTGGACAGTAGAAGTTCTCTTCATCACCTCCACAACTGGATTGCCATTGGAGATCAAACTAGCAGTTCTATCCTTAAGTTCAAGCTCATTTCTGAGTCCCATGAGGTTTATTTTCAAGGATTCCTTCCCATGTAGACATATACAACAATGAGCTGGCGGATAGACTGGCCAAGGAAGGTTGTTACCACAATAATCCTACCTCTTCAATATTTACCTTTTTAGAATATCAGTCCATTATTAATTCTGAAATTTTGAAAGGGTGGAGTATTCCTCCCTGCCATCACATTAGTACACAGGCAAAGAGCCTGGCTTTTCATTCGCCCTCAATTGTGACAGAGCCTCTAGAACCGTAATTTTCAGACTAGCAAGCGGCCATACTAGAGATCTCTCGTATTTCGAAAGCAAGAAAATCTTTGAGATCTACTCTAAATGTAAAACTGAGCAGACTTCTTCTAATCGCATCATGGACTGTTTGGGACTTTCCAGAGAGGATTTATACTCATCCCCCCTTCTGGTTCTCGATTTCCTTAGAGTCAACGGTCTGATGGACCTTGTCTGACTTCGTCAGACATTTGGAAGATAAACCACAACAGCAGACAAGTAAGCATTCCGGCAGAGGGTGCTGTATTCTCATATTGTTTACCCGCAATATTTTTCGGAAAATCACGCCTTTATTGTCTTCCTTGTCTACGTCAACCTGGTAACCGAATCGTTAGCGCTTTTGTCGTCGGTTCAACAGTTTATGGGTTCGAATCCTAACTTGAATTGGAATGATTGTAGTGGTTCGGAATCTATTTTGAACCAGAGTTCCCGGAATAATTACCCCTCATGTGCAAAAAATAAGCTTTGAGTAGCAAGTTTAGTTCTTCCTAGTTGCAGTCAGAGGACTTATTTTGTCTGTTATTAATTTTGAAAAATCTATTCTAACTTTGCAGTTGTGATTATATATTCATAAAAATATTTTTTAATAAAAATTTATGTATATTATATCTATTTATTAAATTGATATGATTTATATTGTTTCATTCTTTCCCTGAAGTAAATATCCTCATATATATTCATTTTTTTATGTTGACGTGTTAATATTTAAAGTGAATGCATTAATTACTATTGTTTAGGAATATAAAAGGCAATTAAAAAAGAGCAAGACAGTTTTCTTTTTATTAAAACTTATCAAACTAAATGTCATCGCCAAACTAATCATTGCACAGTTCATTGAAACCAAAGAGTAACGGTATTTGCATTCAAGCCTATTGTTTTTCTGAATCTCTCGTTGCGCCACTTTAATCGAATAAAAAAGTTTGTTATCGAATAAAAAAATCGCCAATTATCAAACTCAGTTAATTCAAGAGCCATTCTTTCTCGATCCTCCAGTACCTAATGAAGCATCGCTGTCCAAACAGTGGCAGTGTTGGCCGGAGGGCGTTGCCATCAATTAAATAACCTGTTCATGACTTAGTTTAAATGGCTTTCGTCTCCATGTGTCTACATCATTGGGTCTGTGAGACAATGGTACTTCGAGAGAAGTTTGGTTGGCGTAATAAAGTTTCTTGCGCCAAGTTCAACAAGTCATTGGCCCTTGCCTTCTCAGAAGAACGTCTTGTTTTTGGGACATGGGAATCGATGGCTGACTTAGGAGTGAACACGCGATCGATGTTTGACATACGGAAGAGGATGAATATCGGATTCGGTGATTTATTGTCTTACAGCCGCCTGTGGTGAAGATAGTGGCATTTGATCACCTCTTCTTATAAACAATGGGCAGTTTTAGGAATTAATTCCCGATGCCTTAAAATTATAAATTTATTTTTATGTACGAACAATTTATGTGCATTTATTTTATTCGTTGAAAGCTTTATTGTTGACGACTGAAATATTGTATTCAAAACGAAAAGTTAGCTGTAAGAAAATCATAAATGTATAAAAATTGGGTATTCTAATAATGAAAGAAAAATAGAAATTTAGGAGTTTGGTAACTTAAGATCCAACTACGTTGAAAAGTTGTATTTTGACTTCATGTATCAATATTTATTTGTGAATCTTGTTCTCAGAACTTCCTAGTTTCCGAAAGTTTTCAATTTTACTGTATGTCAAATGGAAAATAAATTACAGGAATTTTAAAACAGTTTTCTTTTGAAAAACATAACAGGAAATTCTTTTTTCTCAGCGGAAATGGGAAAATATTTTACTTTTCTTACTGTGTTTTTAATTTGTTTTTGTGTAATGTGCTGCCACAAGCGAAACTATTACTTAAAGGCGATTTTCTCAAAACTTAGCTCTTCAAAATTTCTCCAAACCGTTTACACGATATTTTAAGTAATTACAAAGATCTTGTATGAAATTTGGCTTATATGTTTTGACTGTTATCTATATATATATATATATATATATATATATATATATATATATATATATATATATATATATATATATATATATATATATGAAATGAAAAAAAATTTACGTTATGTATGAAGAACTTTTTAATTTACATCTGTTTTTGAAGAGAATGCTGAATAAAATTTCATGAAATATCGATATTTATGTACATTTTAAACATATTTTCTTTATCACTGAATATTTTTCTTAGATTTTTTTTCATATCAAAGAACATTGTCTCATAAACCTTATGCCCAAATTAAAATTGATGCATTACAATTTCTGTAGAGTGTTAACCGTTTTGTTAAAATTTCACTAAAATTTTCCAGAAAATAACAAATTTTGTAAAAATATACTATACATATAATTAAAATGTTAGCTAATTGTATATTTTTTTATATCATATTTTATATAAAAACAAGATAAAATTTACTATTAAGAAAGTTGGCTCGAACGTAGATACCCTATGAGAGTCGAGAATTTATAAATTATAATGAAAGTGAAAATATAAATTCTTGCTTTCTTACATTTCATATTTTCGCATAGCTATTTAAATTTCCTATGAAAATATTTGCAATAATTTATTTTTGTGATTTTAAAAGTAATTAGTAAAAATTTTATTTTATGCTTCATTTTTAATACATAAATATAATAATTGAAATGCATTTCCCTCATTGTGCGTGTATGTATTAAAATTTAAAATATTTTAAGAATAAAAAAATTTATAATTAGGATGTTTTATTGCATAATATTATTTATTCGCAACATTGAGTTAGATGCTTTGATTATTTCTATTAATGCTGACTAATGATTAAAAAATTATTGCTTCTCTTTTACATTCGCGAGTATATATTCTTTTATTATTAAAATTTTCCTAAACATAATTTTTTTCCATATTCTTTAATTTCCTTCCTAAAATTTCTATTGTGTTACTGCTGCTTCCCTGTAGTTCCTGAAACAATTTTAAGCAGTAGGTTTCAACCAAATTAACCCTAATCAGTAGAAACTGATGTTAAATGACAAAATCTAAACTTAATTTTTATTATTTGAAACCCCAAAATTTATTTGGCTTACTTATTTTGGTTAACATCGACGCTTTTAATATTGATGCTCTTATTTAGTTTATTAATTTTCTTTGTGGATTCAGACATACAAGATTTTTTAAAAGTATTCAAATAAATCTTTATTACATCGTGTAACGATTGGCATATGATTGGTCTTGCAGATTTTTTTCCTTGTAAATGTCGCAAAAGATATTGGTTAACTGAATGATTAAAAGAAAATTATGTCTTTTCTAATAAAATATCTTTTCAACAATTTTCAAATTTTCCATTCAATACCTAATTTATTTTTTAGAAGGAATTCATTTATTCATTAGTTTATGTATGACTTTCACCGACAAAAAATTGCTGTTGAAGGATTAGCAATTACTTTTTCAATTAAATAGTTTATGCATTGACTCACACTGGCAATTGCTTCTTAATGGTAAGCATTTCGTTCTTCAATTAAATGGTTCATGCCTTCGATTCACATATCGGACTTAGATTTTTGTGGTGGTTTAGATTCCTCTTAAAAAATATGACCTAAACAAATTAGTGCTTATGAGCAAATCTCTCACTGCAACAAATCAAACCAACAATCAACAAGCTAATTTATGCGAAATTAAAGCAAATATGAGATATTGAGAAAAATTTTTATTAAAATTTAGTACTGTTTTCAATTTTATTTAAAATCACTTCTTGAAATCGAACATTAAAATGGTTAAGTTTATTGCAGTACTGTGTAATTGTAATATAAAGTAACGGAAAATAATTTTCGCTTCCAACTACAAACCGAATGATTTGCCTTTTGTACCAGTGCCATGTTCTGCATTTTTTAAATGCAATCTTCATTTCTTAAGACAATGAACAGCCAGTGAGAAGGCGGGAAACGGTATTACCACGGTCACATGGTTGGCTTTACTGCCGTAATTTATGCCCAATAAAAAATGTATCTGATCAACCATTTTGCGGGTCACATACTTGGCTGAAAACAAAGACACTGTGACCCGAAAACAGATTCACCTTCCTTCATCAAAGGCAAAATGAACCAGCTATTTTTTTATATTTCTATTACGCGATAACTGTGTGTGAAAAAGATAGCCACATTCATGATTTTCATTTTAATCAGTTGTCTTCAGAATGTCCTTTTTGTGATTTTCATTGAGTTTGCTCTGAACGATTTTAATCAAATGAAAATAAATAACATTTGAATCGTTTTTTTTTTTATTGAATAGTTCTGCATTGGCAATTAGAACATTCTTTTAGAATCAAAAGTTCCTTTTACACAGACAATTTTTTTTTTAATAGAAAGCGTTAAGAGTTTGCTGTTGCTAAGTAATTTTGGGCTTAAATTTCAATAGAGTTTACAATAAATTACTTTTTTTCTATGAGTTCCTATCTGTTAAATAAAATTTTCATCTATATTTTCTATTCAAAATAAATTACCAACTTACAGGAAATTCCGTATAAAATTATTGGTATCATATTAAAAATGCTACGAATTAAAGTCTAGTGATTTTTAAGAGTTCAATTCTCAATCAACACAAATTCCGAAGCGCGATACCACTTAATACTATAGAAACACAACAGATTATTTTGTTTATGGAACATTATTATACCTAAGTTTATTTAAATTCAAACTACTATAATAAACATTGTATCGATATAACTTTTTCTTCCTCCGTTCTTTCCTTCGATTCTTTTGGAGAATTTTTGTTTTGAATTTCTTTCTAATGAAATTCACTTTAACTGAAACTCATACCACTTATGAAAAATAATAATAAATATAGAATAAATAAAAACCATTGTTCTACAATGGAGTTTCCAAAATAAATACTAGTATAGGCTTTTAAATTTTCTGAAATAGAAGATAATTTATTTCTAACCAGAATTTTCCTCTTTAGGAACGCAGTTAATTTATATATCATTGTAAGGTTTGCCACTTCTAATTTGGCAACGCATCTATTCATTTTCAAAGGTCACGTGGGTAAGTTGTTAGAAATTCAGCAAATCATATCATTATTCATCCAAATTCCACTTTTTGGTTCTCCCGCCCATTGTGTAAACCCTCACCTTTAACTTCGCTTTTTTTTCCTTATTACTCTATTTTTGCGTCATGTTGAAATGTTATCACCACTTCCCTATTTTAAACACTCAATAACCGTAGAGCAGACGATCCTGTAACTCGTAGTATTTCTAACCCACACCCAAAGTAAGAGAAAAAACAGGATACTGGCGTGGAAAAAAAATCACAATAGTGGATCATATGAATGATGAAACAAATCCCTGAACTTCCTTTCCCGCCCCACGTCCACTCACTTCTCTTTTATTTCGAGAGATTGCTAATTAATTTGTATCCTCCTGTGTGGCAACAGATCTTTTTTTTTTTTTTTTTTTCCCCACTTAACGTTTATTGTAGTTTGTATTCTAAAAGTCGTTTTCTAAAGCAGTTCTTTTCGCTTGATACGGTATCAAATATCTTCTTCCTTCAATGGCGTGTTTTCTCCGTGAATTTTTGCACTATTTGTGAAATATTTTATTAATCTTTACCTCACGGTGAACATTATATATGGTGCTTCTTTCTTAAGTTATATCTCCATCCGTCTCTTATGTAATGTAATGGAAAGGTGTAGGAAAAATCAAAATTCGGAATTGTAATAAAACATTTAGAACTTTTATTAATATTTGATAATGTATTAATATTGTAAAATAATTTGAGTCCTATACGAAGGTTCTGTTATTAAATTTTTAAAATAGTTAATTTTGTTTATTCTGAAAAAAAAAAAAAAAAAAAGAAAAAACTGATACTATAAATATTCACAAATCCCTTTTCATAAAAAATCAATATTTCATCTCAAGACATTTATTAAACTACTTGATAGCCTACAGATTCTTTATCGATCCATTTAATTTACTATGTCTAAATACATTCAAAGTTTACTAGTGAAAACTGTTCTTTCAATGACGTTTTCAGAGTACGAAATTTTCCATCTTATTTACCAAATTAAAAAATATTTTAAGTGACCTTATCTATTTAATTTACTTATTTAAAATTATCAAAAATTTGTAATGATTTGAATTTATTTACTGTTTAATTACCGAATTAAAATGTGTACTTTATCTTGATTAGCATTCCCTTTAATTACTAGTGATGGATATAATTTAATTGTAGGTTTTTTCGAACTAATTAACAAACCTAATTTTCTGTCTAATAAAGCCTCTTTTAAACGAAACTTTTTTCTTAAGACAACGATTTCATATTCTGACATTCGAAAGGAAAATTTCATAACAAAAATGAAATTACATTAAGTTTGCTTAATTTAATACAGTGATGTTTTTATTTTTTTTATGTCAGTATGACTTGTGTTAGTGAAATTTAACCAAATTAATAATTAAGATAAATTAAGTTTTTTTAAATCTAATAGTTGGAGGAATTAACTTATGGTATAATTAGCAATTATACTTGTTATCTCTATGATCTCTTTTACAATTAAAATTATTATTAGTTAAAAAATTTAGCTAGTTATAATAATTTTATTAAAATTATATTTAATCTATAATTAGATTTAAACATTATTTCAGTTTATTCCAAGTGCAAAATGTACATTATCTTTAAACTATGTAAAACTGAATAATAATTGCTTCTAATTTTGATTCGATGAGACTTGATGTATTAAAAAGTAGATGAATTTGAAGTAATAAATTTGATGTATTAAAAGTAATAATTCTTTTCTAACTCTAATATTTTAGTAATATGAAGGTAATTCTCATGAATTTTTAAAAAAAAAATTATTTAAAATATTTTTTAATGATGTATAAATTGAAGTATAAAAAAACAAAAATGTGGAAGAAAAGAAATAAAAAATATGTCAATTTAAAATGTATAAAATATAATTCATATATATAAAAACATTGCTAAAATATATTTTTTTTTTAATATTTTATGTCTCATATTCTTTTTATTTCCAAAATTTCCAATTTGATTTAACTTTTCTTAATATAGTAATATTCAAAATTTTTTAATTTCTATTAAGTTTAACTTAATAACTTTGTATGAGAAATATGCAGATGGCCATTTTTAAGAAATGGTTCACCGAACTCCGCAAAATGAACTGAACGGGTGTGTCCCCCCTCCTCCTACTTCATCCCACCTTTGTCTGGTTCTAAATAAAAATGCACCTACACTTTGCAGATACTTTAATAGTTGCTAATGTATTTTCTTTCTAACAGCCTCTTCAATGTTTTATGAAAGACTTTTTATTTAGTTAATACTGTAATTTATTATTCCTTTTAATCTTGATTTTGATGGTAACTGGCAAATGTTGACATGCTTTTTATAGACTTTTCTTTCTTTATTTTTTTTTCTTTCCGTTAAACATATGATGTATTTCCTTTATTATATTGTCTTATTTGGTTTTATTTTGAAATTCATATTATTGTGTGTGATATCTTTTAATTTCTGTCGATAATTATGATTCTAAACCTAATACTCTAACTCTGCTGCTATCTCAGTGTTTAATGCTGAGGTTTTCAATTTAGTAGTACACAGATTCAATTTTCACCTTGGATATGTTAGGCTATTTTTTAGAATTGACACTTTGTCTTTTGTTTCTAATTTAACGGATTTTCAGCCATTTGTTTGGTACAGTTATGTCCTTTTTTTCCGCCAGAAAGACATTTACCCACTCACTTGGATTGGATCCATGTTAAACTGTAAGTTCTGTTCTAAAAAAACAAAAAGTGGTTGTCGAGCAACGAATTCAACCAAATCTAATACCATAGCAGGCATGACTGTTATATTTCAGAACATAAAACTAAATCTTGATTTGATTGGGCCGAGCTGGTTACCAAATAAATGGTTATCTTGCTTGTCTTTGGTTCAATAGTTTGTAGATCCAATTCCAGTTTGGGTTTGGATATTTTCAGTGGTTCGGAATTATCTTCAAACCGTAGGTTCCGGTGTGATGAGCCCTCGTGTGAAAGAATGACCATTGAATGACAAACAAACCCGGTTGGGTTGGCCCTAGTGTGCAAAATAATGGTGCTGAAGAGACAATCAACTTAAACCAAACCTAATTTTTAAACATATGTAAGAGTTTAAAACTTCAGGCAAGTTGAAAGATGAATTGCCAGCGCTTTACCATTTAGTTCAAAATTGAATGTGCATTTCAATTTTTTTAACGGTTTGGAATTTATTTTAAATTTTAGGTTCATGAAAAATTTATATAATGTGAGTTAATAGTTATTCTTTGTGAGTAAAGTAAATAATATTTTATACCTTTTGTTAATAAATAGTGATTTATATTTTGAGCAGTCTTATCTTTGCAACAAAAGCTTATAAATATCAGTCAGGACGTATATTAAATATTCGGGGAAATTGTTCTGCCTGTAGTTTGGAATTAAGTATGATCTTCTGTGGTACTTTTTTTATAATCTTCTTATGTATTATTCGATTTTAATTAAATTATTTGTTCGTATTAATTAATATGTTCATATCTTTTCTCAAAAATTGAACTGTACTTAGCATATAATGTCCATGACGCCTATCCTTATTATAATCAGGCAATCGATGGCCGTTGCTGGAGTTTCCTGGAGCATCAGTCGTTCCAAAAACATGTTATTATAGGAACGGAGCACAGCGGCTGTAAACCACCGAAAGTCTGCAAAACCTTCTTTTATCCCTCATGTAATTATATAAGGATCACCTTCTCCTGTTTTACACAATATAACTTTTTTTGCACACCCTCACTGTCTCTGTGGGAGCCATTCCGGTCCACAGATTGAATTATCAAATGGTAGCTCCCGATCTAATTGACCCTTGTGTTCCGAAAATACCCTTTGCATGATAAGTAAATCAAACTTATCGTAAGTTTCTTATTTGCATTACAGCAAGCGACAAATCAAACCAATCTTATTTGCATTACATAACTAAATTTTCATTTCATTATCGACCTGATTATAATATGGTTATATTTAATAAAATTTACGCTTCATACCCGGAAACGCAATGTAATGAAACACTACCGATTCTTGAAATTCGAACTATTAAAGAGTCAAATAGAAAATCATTGATTTTTCTTGATGATAAAACAATTCTAAGATATCCTTTAACTGATTACATTGATTATTAATGAGATTTTCTATCCAATTACGAAAATTTGTTATTACTTTACTGAAAAATAGATTTAATAAATGTAATAGAAAGATATTGCCATTTCACACATTATTTACGCGTTAGAACATAAATTCATTCTTTAATAATAAATTATTATTTAATAACTACGAAGTTATTACATTTCTGGAGTAGTTAGTATGTAACAAATTATTCTGGAGCATTTCACATCACTAAATTTATTGCTTTTAAGGAAAATCCTTCTTCCAAGAAATAAGCAAATGACCTCCAAGAATTGATTTAAATCAAGTCAAGATATGCATAAAAAATACGCAATGTAGGCGCCATAAATACATAGACCGATTTTATCGACTATTTATGGTGCAAATAAATTAATTTAATGTAGAGTTAAGGCTGATATAAATACTTACTGGAAATGTTAATATTTATTTTTATTTTTTCAGATGCTTCAATTTCAACCAAGTGGAGTTGATTTATAGACATTGCACCTATAAAAGTAATTTATCGTATTCAGAGGTACGTAATACTTATTTTAAGTAGAGGCTATCCAGATACATTAAAGCTATTAGTTTTTAAATATATAATTGTTTGAATTTGTGTTAACTTACAAATTAGGTATTTCAACATTAATTCACGTAAGTGTATTTACTTACAAATTAGTCTACAGAAAGAAAAAAAAACGATAGATCGCCAAACTAAATCAATAAGAGACAATATCATTTCTAATATAAACTAAGTCTGAATGATTGTTATAGGGACTTTAGGACATTTTTGGAAGAGTCCTTTATACGTATCGTGTGAAGTTGTTTATCAAATCGGTCATTAAATAATCCACTTAATTATGTTTTTATAATGAATATTGGGAAATTGCATGTCTAATCTATTACTTAGAATTGTAATTCCTTCAAGTGGCGTTGTGCCTGCATCCACTATTTCCGAACACTGTTCAATTAGATCATTTCTTCTCATTTTATTTATCTTTCATATTCAAAGCCACTCCTTATAGGTCCATTACAAATGACTGCCCTGAAATAAAAGATGGGCGTAAATTGCGAGGAAAGAAACGAGTGCTCCCTTCTGTCTTGTTTTCTTTCAGAAGTGGCCATATAAAAGCTGCTTATGTGTGATGTCGCTTGGAACTGTGGCGCAACTCCCACCTTCGTTTCTCGCGGTTAATAACTCGCAGAAAGAGTGATCTAGAACTCCGTTGACCTCGATAAATAATAATAAATGATACCTTTTAGGCGACTTTCGTGCTCGCACCTTCGTCTTTCGCAGCCAACCCACACTTGGCGATCCCAAAGAAACGGAGGAAGAAAAAGAAAAATTTCGAGATCTATCTTTTTTCATTGGAATTTGTATATTGGAGGCGGGGTATTTAAATCTATACAAATAGCTTTTGAACATTTGTATGTTTCAAATCCTGTTAAATCTGGAAACCATTGTTTATTTTAACATTCGAATGTATTAATTTAAAATGCTTAAAATATTAATTTTAATTCATTCGGTCAATTATTTTTTAACGCTGAAACACATGTTATATTTTCGGTTTAAAAGGTCTACGGTGGCCTGGCTGGTTAAGGTGTTCGTTCTCGTTATCAGAAAGTTGTTTTTCCAAATCCCAAACCAATGAAAGATATGTCGAGTTCGCTAACAGTGGCTGTTGTACGTTAAATAGATCGTCGTAGCAATGTTTTTCATGTGAAATGATACCTCTGGCGTGGCAGGCTTTGCGTATACAAAAAGTCGTAGTTGCTCGACAATCCACCATTTTGTAGGTATGCTATAAGAAAAAACATGAATTTATATCAAATTTTTTGTCAAATGTATGTAATTTAGGCATAATATATATAAATGTTTCAGGCTGTAATTTGCATAAAAAAAGCTGTAATTATATTGTATAAATTTTTATTATGTTTGACATATCAATGTTGTCATTATTATATAACAATAAATGTTGTCATTATTATATAACGTATTCTTAAAGGAAAAAAGTAATAGTAAATTTTGATTTCGGAAACTAGCAATATTTTTAAGTATATATTTTCATTTTTTTCTTAATGCAAATATTAGTTGCGTTTATATATATATATATATATATATATATATATATATATATATATATATATATGAGAGAGAGTGTGAATGAATGAATGGAACTTTGGAATAAATTATTTTAAACAGGTACTACACCGTGCCATCTATGCTACAGGTTGGATTCTAAAACCATGGTTCGGATGTTACTGTGTGTCACGGCGGAATTTTTACAATTGCACGCTAAAAATTTAAAAATAATAGCTTCGTATTCAGAAACTTTGCTAAAATCCATTAAAAATTTAAGATATATTTCAGTGTATTTAAAAAGGAAAGTCGTTCTAATTTTATGGGATTTATAATTTGCTTGAAAACAATTTTCCAAATCACACCCAATTTGGCTTCCAGATATTATTGTTGGATTATTATCCAAAATTGGTATAAATCTAAAACACTAATTTTATTAGCATCTTCAAGGACTAATTTTGCAAGTTTGGAATTTACATAAAAATTTTAATCCACGGTATTTTATTCAATAGCCACGTTATATTTATTAATCAGCCAGTATTTAGATAGTTAAATATTTCAAATTATTAATTTTTATTTGACATAGTTAACTAGTATTGAAAATACCTTTTTAACAATAAAATAAATTAATTTTCAATTTTGTTTTTTTATATTTTAAATCTTCGTTACTCGTGGAAAAAACGTTTTATTCTTATAAAAATCCAGTAATTATAACCCATAATATTTTTTCACTTATGTTTTTCAGCTTATTGGAAATATTTTAATAATGCGCTGTTTGATTTCTTCAGTTGTGGCGCTTTTCCTAAAAGTTTCAGCAACTCTGTTTATAATCAGTTTTCTCTCGCTAATGATTTGCGCTCTTACTTCTTATTGAACTATTCATGGGTTTGAATCCCACCCTAGCCGAGTTAACATACGAACGGTTCGCTGTCTGGCCTTCGGTTCAATAGGTTGTGGGTTCGAATCCTACTTTGGGCAATGATGTTTGCAGTGGTTGGGAATTCACTTTAAACTGTAGGTCTCGATCTAATTAATATTTGTAAAAAGATGACCGTATGACGAAAAATAAAGCAAATCAATACTGTAAGTCCCTGTCTAACCAATATTCGAATGTAAAACAAAAAACCGCTTGCTGGCAAACAATTCAACGTAGCAGAACCTGACTAAAGCAGAGTTATAAGTAGCAGTTGCCCCCTGGCTCTTTAATTCGAAGAGAAAATTCGTTGTACGTAGTCATCGAATTGAAAGCTCGTTATTGCTAAGCAGAGCCCCTTCCCCCCAAAAAAAATTTTTTGTCCCAGACTCCAAATAGTCTATATCGAACCCTAAAACTACACAATCTCCTTATAAGTGAAATGAAAAAAGAATGGTAAATGAAATTTCTCCTTTACGCAAAAATGTCTTCATGTATGTGTAAACATCAACACTTTGATTAATCCTATATTCAACAAAGTAATATTTCAATCCTTAAAAAAAAAAAATTTTTTTTGTGTCACTGTGATAAACTCCCGATTGATATGTGTCAGAGCAATATTTTTCTGGTGACTTGGGCGTCGGAGGGGTGTGGGCGTCACTGAGCTGAGGTTATCCTTTAGTGACAATCATTACCTCAACAATGTATCTCTGGGGACCTCATCATCATTAAGCCGCTCCTTTCACGCTATGGTGGACAAGGATGCAGTTGATGGACTGTGTCTTTGCCACCATTGTTAATTGGCTTGTTTTTTTTTTTTTTTTTTTTAACCACGGAATATTCCAGATCTCTCCAAATGTGGATTCCGTACGACAGAACTGATGATTGACACCGCATTAAAGGGACGCATTTATTAATCCTTGTGTAAGGAAGCTCTCCTTTTTATCCATTATAATTTTACTGTAATGGTATAAAGGGATTAATATTGATAGTCGGAGAAAATAACTCTTAAAATTACAAATTACAATCTTAATTGTTTGTAAGATTGAAAAGATTAAAGCTTTCAGGTTTTTCCTTTTCCATTTTCTTTTTTAATTGATAGAAATAAGAATTTCAAGAAAAATTATTCATATTAATTCAATTTCAGAGAAAATGAATAAAAGTACTCATTATAAAGATTTTGGATTTTAAGCAAATTTATTTTCTATTAAACATGCTTATCGATGCAGAAATCGAAGAGTATTTCTGTATGATATACGTGTGCATTAAATTACTTTTCTTAAAGGAAAAATTTAACACTGGAATTTTAATTTCGGTGTCAAATTTTTCCTTTAAAAATTCTCTCAAGCATATTCAATTCTCTCGGATCTCAACGTACATTTGTGATGAAAGTCGAGGCTTTTCACCCTTCTCACCCTATTTAGTTAAAGTTTAGTTACACTAGTTTAGTTAGTTTTTGATTGTAGAGACTCTCGAGTTCTTGGTGGTAATATCAAGATTATTTTTTCAATTTTTGCTTTTTTCTTGTTTTCTAAAAATATGGTTGAAAGCATGAGTAATTTGAAATTTCTTTGTAAATATCACTACATATTACCTTTTGTTATATATTTCATCGTAAGCTCTAATTATTGTATGGTTTTATTCATTTCTATGTGTAGTAAATTTTCTTTAATGAACATATTATCCATACAAAAATCTTGTGATGAGAACCGTCATACAAATATCAAACCGTAGTTTCCGGTCTAATTAGCCCTCGTGTGCAAAAGGTGACCATTGAGTGACAAATAAAATAACTAACCGTCATACAAATAATTATTTGTATTAGATTTATTCGTATGGACTTTTCATTTTAATTTCTCTGCGTGCTCATTCAAATCTGATGTCTATCATCCAGTAACTGTTATGAAACAACTTTCGGTTCCAAACAATAAATTATATTGTAACAGATGTTCAAGTATTCAAATATGGTGTTAGCATTAGAACATCTGTTGCAATTTCACTTCGAGAATGCCGAACTGGCTACTGAAAAGTTAGCTATTTTGACTTCGATTCAACAGTTCGTTTGGTTCGAATTACATCTTAGGCCTAAATGTTTGTCGTGATTCGAAATCCACCTTAAACGTAAGCCCCGGTATAATTTTATCTCGTATGCAATAAATGGCTGTTGTGCGACAAATCAAACCGAACCAAAAAAACTTTCGAGAATTTACATCGAAAGCCTTATTTACAAGTTTACAAGGGAGATGCTAGAAAAATCACTCCGACACATATGCATGTTGAAGTCAGAAAAGCTGATGTAGGCTGGATTTTTTCGAAAGTAACTGGAATCGAGTCCGAAACTCTAAATAACAGATTGTATTTATTTAGCTTCATTAAACCACAAGAAAAGATTCTAAAACTGCGAGTCGGATCTCCTAATAACCTAAAACTTTTATAAATCAGCATCAACTTGTAGCCCCATGTTGTCTTCCGAGAAGAATTTCCAAAACTAATAGAGCTTATTCATGCATAGAAAGGTAGTAAAACTAGGCAGATCATATAGGCACACCCTGAGACATGTGCCAATCTGGCAGTCGAATGATTAACTTTCTGAGCTTTCGCTCCACAGCTCGTAGATTCGAATCCCTCCGTACACATGGATGTTTGTAGTGGCTTGGAACCTACTTTTTGTACTGTAGTTGCCACTCTAATTAACCCTCGTATGCAAAAAGTGACCGCTAAACAGGAGAAACCAACAAACCCTGAAACAAATACACAAAGAACGCAACAGATATTTTCCAATGTTCATCATATAACTTCTTTTTTTTTTTGGTTTAGTTAGCGCTTATAAAATTAAAATGCACACATGGAGGGAAAGCCTAATGAAAACAGGAGCATATGGAAGAGTTGTCTTGGAACCCCAAATCGAATGGAAAGTTAATTTTTCAATGTTAATTAAATAGAATCGTTTAACAAATCGAATGGAATGTTTGTTGTGAAGCAGGGTTGGAGCCCCCCCCCACCTTCTTTAGAAGTTTTTGCCCCAGATCCAATCAGATGAAGTTGGGCTCTGCATAGAGCAACAAATTAATGAAACGTGTTCACTAATAATTGGATTATTCCGTTAATATTATGTTCTGAATCTTAACCAAAGAGCCTCATGCACGAGCTTTCTTACTTGATTTATTCATTTGATATTTCCCATTTCTTTTTCTCGAAACGTATAGATTTTACTGTAATTAAAATTCTAGCTCTGAAGTAGAATTTATCGATAGCTGGATAGATTTATTTGCATAAATTTTTCCTGTTCATCTTTCTCGGCTTGCACATTGCAATGTGACATTTAAAATTGTTTTGTTTCTGTGAGGAAGTGCAAGGTTTATTTATTTAGCAAAAAAATCACCAGTGAAAATTACTTCAAGAAGAAAATTTCCATATACTTTTGATCATCTAAGGATTTGAGATTTTTTTTTTCATTTCAGTGGTGGCTTATTAGTTATATATTAAAAATGATATCATAAAAAAAATTAAGAGAAAAGTTGATTATAAATTACTTTTATTATTTCACGAATTTTTTGTGGTAAATACAAATGTAATCCCAATCAATATTTAGTTGTATTATTATTAGTAGTTATTTAGTCAGTTGAAATGATTTTTGAATTCTTTGGATTAAAACCAGATCTCATTATTTTTCCCCGAAATCAACTTTAATTTCCACCCTAGCGGCACCTATAAAATTGCACGTTTTTTCACTTTAATTACTGTTCCATAATTTATAGCTCGGTAATAAATAAAATCCTTAGCAAATATATGTTATCGTGGAATAGAAATTGTCGTTTGGAATTACAATTGGAAGAAAATTAACCGAAAATGCACCTGCGGATGATCGTTTGAATCAAATTTAAATGATTGCTCTGGGAAACAGGTTTTTTACTAATTATCTACAAAATGGTTCCAGCTATCGGGTTGAAAAAATGCCATTATTGAGTTAGAAATTCCGATTCGCTACTGTATATCGTCTGACAAATCCTGTGGTAATCGGACATGTGTGTTTCATGATTATACATTTTCATTTTATTACTATAGATCAGCGTTTTTTATGGCACAGATTTATTATTTCAAATTTCTGGGTATATTTTTGGCTAAATTGATGGGAAGGGTGCGTAAGAGAATAATTTAAAAAGTTATTATAAACTATAAAATATTTAATATGATAAAGCTACATAATGATTTTTTTGTGAGTGGAGGGGGGGGGACTAATTCACACACACACCAATAAAGATGTATTATATTTAATAAGATATAGCATTTTAAATTAATTTTATTATATTTATTAAGGAGGATATATCGGAATTCCTGTATTTTGCATTAAAAAAAATTTTTCTTTATGCTTATCAAACACAAAATATAACTTTATTAAACACAAATTTAGTCAGAGCTGATAATGAATTTTCGAATTATTTTGACTTAAAATGTATGTCTATTATAAACACATGTAAAATAAAAAATATATAATTTAAAATATTATATCTAGTCATTAAAATATGAATCACGAAAACAATTTTAGAAATAAAAAAAAAAATATGGTAATCAATGATTTGAGTGCATAGATTCCATAAATATTACCATTCTCTCGAGTTCCAAGCTTAAAAAATAGCTCTTTAGTTGTATATACGATTTGAATCCATTGATTCAGTAAATATAAGTTATCTCGGGTTCCGAGATTAAAAAATAGCTCTTTAGTTGTATATACGATTTGAATCCATTGATTCAGTAAATATAAGTTATCTCGGGTTCCGAGATTAAAAAATAGCTCTAGTTGTATATACGATTTGAATCCATTGATTCAGTAAATATAAGTTATCTCGGGTTCCGAGATTAAAAAATAGCTCTTAGTGGTCAAAGATTTGAATCTATTAACTCTGTATCATTAGTTCTCTCGGGTTCCAAATTTAAAAATGCTGATGGTCAATGATTTGAGTCTATTTGTTTAGAAAGTGTAATTTTCCTTTTGGATTCCGATATTAAGAAAATACCATGGTGGTCAATGATCCAAGTCATTCATACATCAAAAATAATGCTTTTTTCGAAGTTGAGAGCTTCGACTCTTCAAGTGCAAAGATTTTCGCCTTTTAATTAAGTAACAGAAAATTCGTGGAAGATCTTCGTCGTTAAAGTATGTTTTATGAGAAAGAAAGATTGTTCATACGTTGAGGAAGATACATGGAATGTCGGACGATAAATTGATACTTTGTGTCTAAGAGTATCGGTTCTGATTCTTTTTATCACAAAAGTATTGACCAAGACACTTGAGGAAGTTTCAATAAAAGTGATTCGATTATTAAAACTTAGAATGAATATATGAATAAGTAAACCTATATATTCGTAGTTACAGATGAAATCGAATTACAATGCATTTTATCTTTTCATTTAAATATTCCAAGAATCCGACGAAAAGATAACAGCTTACTAGAAAAGAAGTCTTTCTGGTTCAAAGAATAGTTTAAATCGCCGATTTTCATTTTAAACAGGTATGTTTTTGGATTTCCCAATGGGCGTACTCAGACACCCAAACACAGACACATCCTCCTTTTTGTGCGTGGGCGTCATAGCTTTCCATAGAAACTGTAGCGGAACCGTTTTACATCATTGTCACTTGTTGAATGTTTTTCGGTTATCCGTTCCCAATATATCGTGCTGGGGGGAAAGTACAAATAGCCGCTTTCGTACAAAGCCTGTTTATTTTTGCTGCACTTGATTTCGCAGTTAAAAATGAAGATTCTAGCATTTAAATATTTCCTGATTACGTATAATGCCTCTTCCTGACGTCCAGTATTCGATTTTAGAATTTGTATTTTTATTTAACGGGTTTTTTTAGCAGTATTAATGCGACAATAGTGGTATTGGAGCAAAAACTAATAAAAGTGGCGATATTTTTTTTTGTTACGTACGTTTCCGGCAGCTTATTTTAGTCGAATGAAACTAATACATATAGGACAAGCTCATAACTGATTGGGCAGAGCTCGTAGCCGAATGGTTAGCACTTCTGCCTTTGGTTTGACAGTTCGCGAGTTCGAACTCCAACTTGATCTTGAATATTTGTAGTGGTTCTGAATCTACTTTAAACCATATGTCTCAGTATAATTATCTGATGTGTGCGAAAGTTAACCGTTAAGCAACAAAACCAACCATAATTAAATATCTATCACTCTGGTCTTCAGTTCAACATTTCGTTGGTTTGATTCTCATTCCAGCATTGGATATATGGTAATCACAAATCTTTTCACAGAAATTTAGAAACGCATTATTTTGAAAATTCCTGGATGTTCAGAAAATAATGCTTAAGGTATATGAGAATGGATTATGAGTCAGACCCTGGATTAGAAATGTGATAATGTATGCAAAGTGTCAAGGAAGAGTTAAAAAATAATGTCCAAGTTGAAGCAGGCATGGAACCATTAGTTTGAGGCGTGTTTGCCGCCTTTGTAATTGCTTTGAAGATGGAGCATGGTAGTGAAACAGCTTACAGTAACCGATCTGTTCAGGAAGCAGTAACTTTCAATTTCAACACTGTACATACGAACTGAATTAATATACATCACTTGCAGGTACCCCTTAACCCAGGGCTTTTTATCTGGCGAACCCCTTTTTCAGGAAAAAATCCTTGGCGGACCCCTGTCAGTCAAGCGCACAATAAATAGTAAAATTCAGCTCGAAGCCAATTGGAATTGAAAACTCCATAATGAAAGTGCCATTTTTTTTTAATAACCCCACGACGAATCTACGACGAATTTAATGACGAACCCCCACGACGAATTTAATGATGAATGGAAAAAACTTTAAACTGACTACGTTACCATTAGTCTAAATTCCCACACTGTATATTTAGATATTAGCTGTGGATTTACTCACATCATTCAACATACTAGGCCGACCATATTTCTAATTGAGTGGAGGGGAATATATTACAAGAAAAGCAACATTCGTTGGAAAACATTTTAACTTTCAAAACAAAAATATCAATACAAACAGAATCCAATTAATTATTAATTTATAGAAAATACAAATACCTACAAAAGTTAGTCTATGAAAATTCACTGATTGTTGACGAAACACAATGCATTCTTCTTTACTAGTCTGTTGGAATAATAATGGAATCTTAATGTGAAGGTTGAGGTTGCTTCTGATGATACAATTTTAAAGTCGAGCTCAATACTTGATTATTGGAGACGAATGTTAGGTTCAGCATCTAGACAGCTTCAGTACTTAGTTTTGGTGCTGGCATAGACCGAGAATCCAGATTCACACATGTATGTTGTGGCAAATGGATGTAGAACAAGCTTTGTTTTTTCAACCAGGGGTAGAATTTTTTGTTTTCCAAACGTATCCAAAAGTGTGAATAATTATCACTATTGGAAGTAGATTTCAAAGTTGAGTTTGTGGAAATTTCTATCAACAACTCATTCATTCGACGATAGAATGTTCAGCCTTTTGGATACAGCGAATGGGTTGACCATCCAGTCATATTCCTGCAGTTTCTCATCTTGTACTGTTGGGAAATAATGCTCAAACGATGACGTCGAATTTCGGAGGAGTTCGAGGATTTAATGAAGCAAATTGTTCCCAAGATGCAATGGTCTTTCAAATAGTCTTTCAAAAAATCGTTGATAAGAGAAAGACCCTCTACCTCCCTTCCTCCACACTCTTTGCCCAAAAATTGATTTTCCTCTTGAACGCTCGAACATTGTCGTTTGCAGTGACCGTTGTTATAGTGAAGTATTCATTTAGCTCAATTTGGAGAAATTATCTACCAAATGAGCATTATCAGTTTTCATCATTGATAATCTCTGGTATTATGGTGGTCTAAAAGTAAAGCTAGGACTTCTAAACGTAATTCATATAATCGAGAGAGTGCTTTCCCACGTGAGAGCCATTTTACTTCTGTATGGAGAAGCAAAGAATGATGACTTCCCATATCTTCATACAGTATTTTGAAAAGTCTTCACTTCAAAAGTCGTGATTTTATGTAATTAATAAATCGGACACATTCATCTAAAACTTTCTTGAAGGATACAGGCATTCTTTTTTTCGTAGCTAAAGCATGTTTGTGGAGAACCCAACGACTACTACTGCAATCTTTCGAGCTCTCATTTGTTTTTATTACCGCTTCGACCATTGGACCTGTCATAGCCTTTGCACCATACTTGCACACATCGATGCAATTAAATCATGGAATTTCGTTGGTTTTTAAAAAATCGTCCAACAAACGGAATATATCAACACTTGTTGTAAGGGCAGGTAACGGTTTGCACAATAAGAGGTCCTCTTCGAAACATCCCGAGTATGCATGATGAACAAAAGCCAATAAAATTGTTAATCCCGCAACGTCAGTAGATTCATCTATTTGGAGAGAAAATGAATTCTGTTGGATGTGAGAAACCAGAGATTCTTCCCTATCATTTGACATGCCAAATATCCGTCTTTTGACAGTATTGTTTGATAGTGGCACTGAAGATACAAGTTTTACTGCCTTTTCGTCTAACATACAAGAATCAATATCGCTGACACATGGTTTTATGAGGGTTTCCATAATGGTATGAACTTTGCCTGTCTTTGCCACCCGATAACTTACCAAGAAAGGAGCTTTTTAGTGAGTTTTCATTGTTTTTGCATGAGTTTTCATGCAGTGCTGAGAAGTAGATAATTCAGTGCTTTTCCCTTGAAAAAAATCAATCTTTTAGTATGGAGGTCCAGGTGAGTATCCTCAAAATGACGACGGAATTTAATTGGAACCATCGAACTGTTCGGAAGGACATGCACGCAAATTACACACTGAGCTTTACCCTACTCTGTCTCGATAAAGCCCATTTTTAAATAACTTTCGTTGTTTTTACTCTTTTTAGCCATTCCACTTCCGCAGAGCACTGCAACTAATCGAGAACTTGCAGAGACTTCATATTTTAAATCCGGCTGTGGCACTTTATGTGACTTCATTTGGCCATCCCCTTTCATCATTAATTTCAAACGGTAGCTTTCCTTACAGTTAAGGCGATGGAGAAAGTGCTACCTTATTCAATGATCCCGACTTCAACCACGAACCATGGTGGAAGTTATAAGCTGCAAAAAGCAAATGGTGCACTCATGAAGGAAGTTCAACATTGAATGATGTCTCGAGAAAAAGCGGGTGACCGTCCGCCGCACACAAAGCGAAGAGAGCATAGGAGGCAGTAAGCACTCTGATTGGTCGGCTGAGCTCGCACCATTTCTGAAGCATGTGTAAAAGGTTTCTATGCATTGAGCGCCATAAGCTGGCACGCACGAGATTCCCTGAGTTTACAGAAAGTCGAGCAGGGAGGCCACATCCACCGGCACTAAACTACCTGAGGGTCAAACTTGAGAACCGTAGCCGCTGTTCAAAGGTGGCCATGAGCCCCTAGAAAGAGCCAGTGGACCCCTAAGGGGTCCGCAAACCACACGGGAAGTCCGGCCTTAACCTAAATACCTTACTTAAAGTATTAGAGTTTCATTTAATTGATTAAAGGTTTTTTCTTTAAAAATAAGTAGTTTTTCCCAAATTTTTTAACACTTAACTTAAAAAGACCTTTTTTTTTTTCGAAAAATCTGATTAACGAAATTTTGGATTATCCGAATGAGGTTAGGTCCCAGTGGAATCGGATAATTGAAGTTCTACTGTATATTCTTCTGTTGTACAGCCTCGATTTTGCCCTTTTTAATATCCTTTTTACAATTCATGAATTCCCAGCATTATTTTTTTCTGGAAGATTCATTTGATTAAATTAACTTACAGTATCGTGATTTTTAATCTCTCATGTGCATGGTATCAAAATATTTTTTTAATATATTCTTTACATTGTTTAAAAAATTTTAAGATTTGACTTCATGACCGTTATAGGAAATCTGTGTTCAATAAAGATAAGATTTCAGTAAGTCACCAAAAAAAAAAAAAAAAAAAAAAAAAAAATACAATACAAAATTTAATTTAAAATAGAATACAAGAATTGTTGACCAGTACTTAAAGTGGAAAAAAACTAATAAAAATTTCTTCATTAGACATCAAAACATTCTTAATTTAGGAAGTTTGAATATTCTGGCAGCTATAAATACAAACAAATCGAGGGTTTTTTACTAAATATTTCATAATGGTTACATCGTGAATTCCTGCATATGAAAATATGTAGCTTGTTATTGTGTCTTGTGAACACTAATAGGCAAATGCAAAGTTAGGCAAGCATTTAACGTTCCAGCCAGAGCCTCATAAAGATCAATGACGTAACTAGCTTTCTGACGTCATCGAAAAGTAAAAGCTGCATTTACAGATGCATAACTTAGGTCTTGATCATTATCTTTTTATATCATATTTTGCTGGGTATATTTTTACGTTGTTTCGTGGTAGGCATGACAAGAAAAATTTATAACTGAATGAAGTTCAAAATGCGATACTTTTTTTTGATATCTGCTTTTGTTCGATGCATCATGCACTGGTGAATTGTTGCCAAAGGCGGCAAACAGAAAGTTGTAAATTAATTTCCGTCCTCACGAACTCCATCAAGGAAACTATAACACGCGAGTCTTTTTTTTTTTTTTTTTCTTTTAAATTTAGGATATAAGTCTCTTTGTATTTGAAGAATGAGAAATGGCCATAGAAAGGTAAAAGATGTATACAGAGTCGTGTAATGGATTCCTTACGGTGTTTTCTATGGGTCACCTTGAAATGTTTTTTTTTTCCCTCGAATTTATTGGAAATTTAGACTTATTATTTAAACAAATTTGTTAAAAAAAGGCTAAAAAAAAAACCGAAGAAATGGGCAATAATTCCTATTTTAAAATTAAAAATATCGTTTGCACAGTGAATAAAAAAAAAAGTGTTCGAAAAGCTGTTTCTCGAAAGCTATGTAAAGAAAGAAAATTTTAAATTGTTAATTAAATTAATAAATTAAAAATTACTAGAGAAAAAAAGCCAGAATTTTCCAATCATTTTTATGTTAGAATTAAAAAAATAGTTGAAAACAATTGTAATCTGGCAACTAGTTATATAAAATTGTAATAGTTGTATAGGTTGAAGAACATGAATAGTTCTATCGGAAGACGGTATATTCAAAAATTTAACTTGGAAACTTGAAAAAAATTCTAACACCCCACCTCTACGGATGCGATTGTTGAAATCGAAAGTCCGGAATAATTTCAAATCCTGAATGTACCGTAACGACGTGAGATCAAGAGCATGGAATATGCATTCACATTCATAGTAAATCATCAGATGTTGTACTGTTAGATTATTATGTAATTAACTTTTAAAATATATAAAATTATTAAGGTTTTTAGTCTTTGTAGAGAACAATACTAAAGGCAGGGAACAAAACTCCTCTTGTAGTCACATTCAAAAAATTCGTTTGGGATTCAGGATGTAACATGGGAGTTGTTCAAAGACAAATCTTTCGAAATATGTTTGAAAAAATCATTACTTTCTTTTATATTAATTTCAAAATAGTTTCTAAAATGGGTAAATGCCTACGGCATTTTTATTTTTTCTATCTTCGGTTTATTATGATGCAATAAGTTTAAATGTTTATATTAAATTGATTTTTTTACAATTAAAAGGTTGATCCTTGAAACGAGAATTTAATATTTATTAATAGATTCGACCTTTTACTTAGAAGCAGTGCTGATCCTGTTATGTTTACATTTGGAAATTAACTCGCCAGTTCCCATGCGAATTCAAGTTGAATGTTGTTGGTCGAGGATAATATTAATGGTTGTTTGTGGTCCCCTTTCTTCACTGTCTTTTATGGCTGCGCTTGCTGACCTGGTGACAAGTTAAGCCGAGCTAGCAGCCGGTTAACGCTCTGACTTTTTAATCAACAAATCACGAGTTTCAATTCCGTCTTCGGTATGAATGCTTTTTGTGGTTTGGAATTTACTTTAAACCGTAAATCTAATTAGCCCTCCTGTGAGGAGCAAAAAAACGGTTAAATGACAAACAAGTTGGCATTCAACTAGATAGCCATGATTTTGATTCTTACCTCGAATATGAACATTTTCAGTGGTTCAGTACTCACCTTAAATTATGAATTCCAGTTAAATTAGCTTACTTATGTAGAAGTGATTACAATAACCAACAATCCGCTAATGCGTCTAGAGCTAACTGGGATTCGGTGTCAAAATGGAAAGTAAATTATAATTAGCTGACTGCATACAATATTAAATGCTTTTAAATCTATGAAGAAAAAAGGTTAGGCGTTTAGTTATAACTTATATAATATTCATTGAAAAATTCTTGACTTGATACAGTTTCAGTTTTTATTCAAACTAAAAAACTTGAATGAAAACTGTATCAAGTCTATTTGTGAACTCCAACTGTGTTTTTAAAGTTAAGTCACGTGGGCATTGTTATCGAATAGTTTAAAAGATATTTGAGTAAGTAAATTTTTTTATCCGCTGAAAAATTGACGTTAAATTTTTGGAAATCGATACTAAAATAATGTAAAATACTGCCATAACTAAAATATTGTGAGGGTTGATGCCAATTCTGAATGTCACCTCTAAAGTATGATACTAAAATTATTGAGTAAGAAAATTTTTTATCATTTAGAAAAATATGAAAGCAACAAAAACATTTTGTGACATCTGCTATGGTAATAATCTAGAACAGGAATCTGAAATCCTTGAAGCTGAGTAGCTACTGAATCATTTGTGCTTTCCTTTTAGTTGTACAATTCACGAGTTTGATTCCCAGCAAGTTATTGATATTTGTGGTAGTTCGGATAACATTTGAAATCGTAGATCCCGTTTAAATTAGTCCTCTTGTACAAAGAAAGATAGAAGTATCAAAGAAGCCGAACCACAACTGTCTAATTTAAAAACTAGCTTTAATTTTATAATTAATACTTTTAAAATTAATTTAAAGCGTAATTAAAATTGATTTGAACTCAGTGAATTTGCTTATGACTCATATATTGCTACAGAACTTGAATCGCTTTACAGAATTGTACTTTGAGAAAACATATATGTAAATGATAAATATCGCTATTTTTCCCAAATCATATTCTCTGAAAGCTAAATACATCTTGTCCACTGGAAGCAATACAATGCAGTAATAACGTCAATGAACATAAAGTAATAACGTCAATGAATATAGTATAGTAATAACCCGTTTAAGTCCTTAAAAACATTAAAATGGTAAAATAATTTCAAAATTTTGAAGCTTCTATTTTCTGAGAATTCAGCATTATTGACTTCTGGTCATGCGTTGAATCTTGCTCTTATAGACAGAAATATCCTTTAAATTTTATAAAATATACCGTAAAATGAAAGAATATTGTAGTTCACGGAGCGTGTCTTGATTTAACTTATAAAAAAACGTTATGATTGATTACCAGGGACGGTAGTTATTTTAAGTTAATAGTTTACTATCACACCCCGAAAACAAATTCATTTTGATTAAACAGCGACCATCCGAGAAAAAGGATAATAATTACGCAGATATCTGAGAGGAATTCTGATCCGTCTGGGGAGGCCGAAGTCTTAATAATGTTATGCGCCGAGAGCAACGGAAATGCATTTTTTTTTTCTTTCTCCTCGCTAATATGACCCACGGCAAAGTAAAGGATTTTTTCTCTCTGGTATATTCCATCTCCGCCGAAGACCCGTCTTGCTCTGGCCTTTCAAGGTTTTGTTCTTTTAAGGATTCTTGGTCTTTCGACGGCTGAATTCCACAGGAAACTGGACTTTAACCTCCGCAACTTCTCACTTAAAAATCATATTAGCCAACACTTTTTTTTTTTTTAAATCATTTTAGATTTTTTGTATTTTACTACCTGAGATGTGTGGGAGAATTCATCCAGGAAGCCAAAATACAATTAAAGAAATTTTACTAACAGTTATTAGACTCTATACTGTGCAGTAGCAGTTTTCAAATGCCGAGCCAGTCGCCGCATGGTAAGCATTTCTGCCTTCGGTTCAACAGTTTGCCCGTTCGAATCTCATCTTGAGCTTGGATATTTGCAGTGGTTCGAAATTCACTTTAAACCAAAGATCCCGATCTAATTATCCCTTGTCGACAAAAAATAACCGTTGGGTGACCAACCAACCAGTTATTAAATTGTGTCATTAAGTACTGTTAGATATTGCATTGTGCTAAAAGTGTCCTATTTAAGTCATTATTTTAGATTTATTTATTGTGGGGAGTTAAAATTATTATTAGCATACGAGAAGTAATTTGTAGATAACATTTATTACAATTTCATCCCAATTTCCCATAAATTCACTCCTAAACCAATTGCTAACATTGATTAAACTGCTAAATATTTTTTTGCTTTTTCAATCAAAGTTTTTCATTAAACTATCTTTAAATCAATTAAAAATTATTTTTAAATGTTTTATTATACATTATTTATAGTCTCTCGTAGTTTATATATTTTAAATTGCAACAATCTCACTTTATAGGAAATGCCCGTTGTGTATAGTGTTTATTAAGTTTTAAATTACAAATTAACTGTGTTAGATTTGCTATATTGAAATAAATCGTTTCGATAATACATAGCAGTTCAATTTCTAACTCACCAGTTTGCACTAATTTAGTGTACAGTTTATGGAAAAAACAAAAAAGCAAGAATTATAATAGCGTAATCATTAGTCTAATTAGCCCTCGTTTGCAAAACATGAACGTTGAGCGACAAACCAACAAATCTCCAATTCGAGATAAATATTCATAAACTCGATATTACTATGCCAAAGTGTTATTGTAAAAAAAAAAAAAAAAAAAAAAAAAGTCATGCTGTAGATTTTCGATGATATTTAAAAGAAATTTAAACATTGAAATTTTAGTTTTAACACCGATTTTAGCGGTAACTTTTGCCAAAAACATTGCGCACAAAATTACCGAACTATGGTTAAGTACTGAAATTTATAAGGATAAAGTACTACTTTATGAAAAGCACTTTTAAATTTTATAAAAGAAATATTTGTTAGTTTTTTTTAATATTGCTGCAATTTCCTTCCTCACCACTTCAAAATACTTAGTGCAGCAACGTAAAACCGGTCCGCGTAAAATCAACGCATTAAATGAAATGTAATTTATTAAATACATTTGATTACTCGTTTGCACTGAAGGGACTGAAAGTGCCGTCCAACCACTTCACATATAGTAGGAGATTATATATATAATCTCCTACTATATGTGACTATAAGTATATATATATATCTTTTGTCGGTTTTTATGATGCTGTTGATGACATCCTTAATTCTCCGATTGCTTGTGAATTTCTTTCGTAAGGTTTAACAGTTCCCACAAATTAATCATTAATAAACATTTTAAGTAATCGAAGAAACTACAAGCCTTTGTTGTGATAATCTTCAGGTGTCAACATCTTATGCATACGGGGCAATCATGGTTTGATCCATGGCATGTTGCACTGTCCTGTTGAATGTAACATAATTACTGCAGCTTCCTTCCTGAAATGTTTGAATAAAACTCTTTTAGGATTCCCAAATCGGATTCACTGTCTTCCCATAGAATACGGGCCTCACACACAGGGATTTTGTTGCCAAAAACATTACGTATGAATATAAACAAATAATTATAAAAAATGCAAATTTTTTCTATAATATTACGACGGACTGGTTTTACTTGCAGCTCATTCTGTTATTCAATTTTTATGCATTTTGAAGTAGTAAGTGAAGCATATTTCAAGGAAAGGAAAACAGTACTGTTATTTTACCTTAATTAATAGAGGCAAAAATATAAATTTATTGATATTAAAATGTTCTAAATATAATTTTTGTTAATGCGAAGATTTTTAAAAAATTTATTTGAATGAGTTATTGTAGTCATAAAATATTTAATATTTTTGATTCAAACTATCAATACTGTCTAATTTAAATGTCTGTATTAATTCACACTAAGATAAGTTTATTTTTCAGATTGCAAGCCAAATTAGAACAAAATAATTAGTCTTCACTGTTCTGCAAATAAATAAAGTGGATTTCTTTGAAGGAAAGAAAACCTTTTGTGCAGAGCATTTGCTTGTGCAATGTACCATCTTTTAACTGAACTTTCTTAACGTGTGTGCCAAAGCTGCAGATCCATTTTCTTTACATATACATTAAATTAGTTATTAGAACAGACTAATGTGGAACGAACTTCATTGTTGAAAATTTCTCAAGACATATAACTGGATGTCAACGATGGCGGAACACTGTGAGCTGGTGTCAGAGATGAATGTTGTGGAGAAGATGAGCACACAAGAGCGCTTAAAGCATGCTCGCAAGCGGCGACTCCAACAGCTGAAGCGATGGAGTCAGCGTGAGAAGGAATACCAGCAATCCAAGCGCAAAAAGAACGGTGCCACCATGGAAATTCTCCCAAGGTCCAACAAAGCCAAGTCTTACAAAGTCCATTTTGTGCCAAGCGTCATGCTCTTGGAGGCAGCAGCCAGAAACGACGTAGAGGAAGGTAGGCACCACACAATTTGCTTCCTTCCGAAAACATTATTCTTTTGCAATTTGCAATACCTCGAAAGCCACTTATAAGTATTAACTTATTTTACAGTTGGTTCTCCAGTGCAGAAATTGATTATATAGGCACTAACATGTTGCTGCCTTGTAACTTTTTCCCCAAATTATATCATAACATATGATCAGCGGCAGACAGAAAGAATTTCATACATTTTTATTACATTGCATTTACATTGGTGATTTAGTATGGATTTTAAATTTAAATATATAGGGATGCATACTAGAAATCATTAGATTTGTTCACTGTTGTATTACATTATTATAAACAATAGCTGTGGATTTGATCTTTTATTCTAAAATATAAATCCTTTAAATTGTAAATTAATCAAATGGCTTAATACACCTACAAGCTTTTCCAATGCTATATTAAGCTTCTCAATTTTAACCAAACTGGTTACTAAACGCTTACAATCTAGAATCTGTTTGTGAATTCGTTTTCCATTTTAGGTGTGGATGTTCACTGTGGTTCAAAATTCATTTTCAGTTATTAGTTCTAATCCGATTACCTCTAATATGGCAAGAGTAACTTTCAATACAACAAACCAATCAATGTATCTCAGGCTTACTTTCTTATTAGTTCGAAATCTTATCCATAATTCTTGATCGAATTAAACACAACAATGTAAATCTGAATGGCATTTTTTTAGATATTATATCTTTGTTTATCAACCTATACATATTTTTTAATTTCAATTTTACTGAAACTTTTCTGTAGTATCCGAATGCAACTAGTCTTTGTCACAGATAAGGCAAATAAATTTTCAATTTTCAACGTTTGTGAAAATCTATCGCTATCAGAGGAAAATTTCATTTCAGCTGGTGTTACGAATTTCAATTACTTATATAAAAAAAAGTAATTAAAATATATAGGAAATTTTTTTTTCGATAAGAATAGTAAATTAATAGTTTATATTTTTTCATGTTCTAACAAAATTCATTTCAGAAAAATGAATTTTGTTAGCATATGAAATAAAATTCATATGCTAATAAAATTAAATAATGCTAATAAATAAATTTATTAGCATTATTTCTGTGATGTATAAAAATGCATGTTTAAAAGTTTTTTTTTAATTAAATAATTACATCCATTTCTTGGTTAGTTTAAGTTTTATTTAAAACAAATTCGTGAATTTAAGGGTTGAGGGCATAAATTATTTTGGAATAATCAATATAACACATCTTGTAACTTTCCATCAAATTTTATTTTTTATATAAGTTGAGCTGTAGTTGGTTAAAATAAGCGATCAGCTTGATCGTGTGTCAAAATCAAAAAGTTAAGAATTTCTTCTGAAGGATTCACTTGTGCGCTGTGAAGTATTTGTTTAATTGTACAAAATTATTAGAATTTAAATCATTAATTTTCCAATTTATAATGAAGCAACTCTTTTAAATTTACATCCTTAAAATCTTAGAAGGTATAATACAAAAATTAAAAGCTAAAATTAAATGAGTTTATTTATATTCAAGAGCAAAGAAGTGAATTTCATTAAAAATCTTGTGCTTTGTAATCAGATAATATAATTGATTGTAAATGACGATTCTCTTAAAATAAAAAAGTTCTACTTAATATTTAATTTTATGAATTTGAAGGCAAATATTACTGGACAACTTAATGAAAATAGATTTTATGTGCTGCTTAACTTTGTTTCCACTTTAGTTCGCAGGCTTTTAATGCTTGGAGTTAGTCCCGATTCCACCAACGAAGATGGACTCACTGCTCTTCATCAGGTTTGTATAGTATAGAAATGCTAATACTTTGTTTTTTGATTTAACTAAAAGCGTAGTTTCTGTGTTAACTCTTCAATTTTTGACGCCGCCATTTTCGTTTCTCTAGTGTTGCATTGACGACAGCGAAGCGATGATGAAACTGCTTCTTGAATTCGGTGCCAATGTGAATGCAAAGGATAGTGAGCAGTGGACACCCCTTCACGCGGCAGCTACCTGTGGGCACATTCATCTGGTGCAGTACCTCATCTCGAAAGGAGCTGACCTCTTAGCTGTCAATGCAGATGGCAACATGCCGTATGACATCTGCGAAGATGAGACGACTCTAGATTTCATAGAATCTGAAATGGCTAAAAAGGGTGTGACCCTCATTTTTACAATTACAATTTAATAAGGCGAAAAGATAACCAGTAAAGTTCTTCACATTTAGATCGGGCATGTCTGCGTCACTACATAATTAGCTCTTTTGTGCAGCAAAAAAATGACTGTTGGGCGACAAACTTTGCCATTGATCGAAGGAACATTAGTTTATCTGGTAGTTTAGAAAGCAGTACCACCTATTATTATACATGCTTTTTCATAAATTTTAACTCGTACAGTAGCGAACGAAAAAAAATAAAAATTATTGCACCAAAATACTTCCCTGCACATAGCCCAAACTTGGGCTCTGCCTGTTAGGTGGAAACAAACCGGATGGGAGTCTCCGTTTAGAAGCCGGGGACCAAGCAGAACACGACTTATAGTTGACCTACCGTTCTCAGAAATATAATTTCACTTGGAGAACATTGCGACCACGACCTATTTAACATGCCAAAACACGAAAGATCTTCGGTTTAATCGGAATTCATTCTTTTTTGGATCCGTCATGATTACCTTCCGATAATGAGAACGACGCCTTAACCAATCAGGCCCCCGCGATCTCAAACATAGGAGTGTAGTAAAGAATTTTTCGGTGTTTTGTGACTTCAAAGTAGATCTATCAGCAGTTGCATCAAATCATCGAAATTGTCAAGCGTTTTGAGATGATCCTGTGAATCAATATACTTATCAATATACTTTCCCAAATTTAAATCTTGAGATTCAATACAAAGAAGCAGATTTCGTCCAAGTAATCAGACTTCTTTGCATCCAAAAATTCCGAGTTTTATCTCAAAATCTTATAAAAACGTGTTTACAAAAAGTGCCGAATTCCGATTGAGATTACCTCAAGCAATAATAAGATCTAATTGGCTTTTGTGTGCAAAAATTGCGTTTGAACAACCAACAATGGGCAACGCTTTCTGTAAATTATTTTATTTGTAGCCATTAAAAATGGCAAGAACTTTATTGGTTAGCTTATTAAATAATGAATTTTATTTTAACTTTAACTAAGCACCATTTATTTATAAAAACTGTTTTAACTGAAATAATTTAATTAATTTGCTTATTTCCTACTAAGCACCATTTATTTATAAAAACTGTTTTGACTTAAATAATTTAATTAATTTACTTATTTGCTACTAAGCACCATTTATTTATAAAAACTGTTTTGACTGAAATAATTAATTTGCTTATTTTTTAATAAAAGTATCTCTCTAATACTCTTGTTTTTCTTCTACATTTTAACATAAATAAATTTTTTATTCATCTGAATTTTTACAGGTATCACGCAAGAAATGATTGATGAAACCAGGGCCATATCAGAGCGACAAATGTTACATGATCTGAAGTGCCTATTGGAAGAAGGGGGTGACATTGAATACAGAGATCATCAGGGAGCGACACCGGTACACATTTTTTATAGTTTCTATGGGTTATAATTGCTTTTTCATGGATTTTATTGAATATTGACAAACAATGATGCCCAAATCATAATGTTAACTAAAAATCCTAATTATAATATACCTGAAAATAAAATATATTTATCTCTATAAAATTTTGTTTTCTTCCTTTTAAAACTACATTTTTTCTAATATTATATTTTAAAATTTGAAGCGACAAGTGTGACCTTTTTCAATTTTTGTTATGTCGATCTGTCAGATGACTGGTTAGAGTTTTAACCTACAGCTGAACAGTTCATGGGTTCAAATCCAACATTAGGTTTCTGTGTTTGTAGTGATTCGAAATTCACTTTAAAGTGTAGGTTCTTATCTAGTTACCCCTGATGTGCAAAAAATGACCATCGAGTGACAAATCAAACCAACCTATGCATTTCTGATAGCCGATGTATTGGAAAAAGCGGCAACAGGTACTGTAATAAGCAAAAAAATCTTTTAAAAAATCTAAAAATAATAAATATCGTATTTTTAAGCAAATTACTTGATAATATAGAAAGATTGCTATTGAACAAGAATGTAGAACAATCTGATATAATACACATTATTTTAACTCTCTCCTCAAGTGGTTAGCCGAGCTGGTAGCCGAATGGTTGGCGCTCTTGCCTTCGGTTTAACAGTTCGTGGGTTCGAATCCCACCTTGGGCGTGGATGCTTGTTGTGGTTCGGAATCCACTTTAAGCCGTAGGTCCCGGTCTAATTAGCCCTCGTGTGCAAAAAATGACCGTTGAGCGACAAACAAACAAACTCCTCAAGTGATTACGCATAATTGATAATTTTAAAAAGAGGAAAGATAGATCTAGCTGTTTGTTCTGCAAGAGGGCCCGATTTAGAAACAATCCTTAATCATTTAAATTTAACATTAAATCACTGTGGCATAAGCAATTTTACTTTACTGTGAGTTCAAATCATTCTTAACTAGGGCTTAAATTACATACTTTGTTATCAATATTTCAAAATGAATCACGACTATGTTTTAAATCGGCCACGAACCAACAATCTGATATGAACGAAATTCAATGACCAAATAAAATAAGAGTTTTAGTTGTATAGATATTGAAATCTGATTTTTCATTTTTGTCTATTCGCTAGCAAGAATTTTTTAGAAGTGATTAATTCAGTAGACACTGGTTTTTATGAACTTGTAGGGATTCGTGAACTAGTTCTTAAAATAGAAAATTTATAAAAGAGAATAAGGGATAGATTTTAAAATTAATTAATTTTACCAATCCGCTGTCTTTATTAATGAAGTACTATTACATAAATTCCTACTGAAAAACAATTCGTACTTGTATTGATAAAAAAAAAATCTGGCAAAATATTTTTTCAATGTTAGAAAGCATTTCACTATTTTTCCTCAAAGAAAGTACTCTGATCTTGTTAACTGCTTGTTTTGAAGACAGTCGCAACGTTTTCATTTTTTCTTGTTTAATATCTGAAAGTTTTTTTTTATTATTATTTATTATAATACTCATTCATTGTGCTCTCAATCATTTAATCATCCGATACTTCTTATGCCTGCATACAAATCATATCTGTATCCACATTCAAAAGTTCTCGATATGGAATTTCCATCATTGGTAAGTTTCTTTGTCAAAGTTCATGTACGAATAATAAACCTTAAGTGAACATAAATGTTTTTGATTTTCAGTTATGATGTTTTATGGCCTATATATCAGAATGACAGTCAATCTAAGCATGGAAAAAGTGATAAGTATATTACACCTAGTATGTCATTTTTACAAGGCATTTCCAAGGCATGGAAAGCAAACCATGAATAATTAACTCCTGGCGATTTTTTTAAATTTTCTAATTGCAAATTAGAAGACAATTGTAGTCAGAAATACATTTAAACTAGAACAATAGTAACATGAACTCGGATAACAAAACTGGAAAACTGAGGTAAATCCATAAATCGTTTATCTTGTGCAGAGCTCCAGTAACAATCTAACAAGTATCCAAAGTTCATTACAGAGCAACATGGTTCAGGCCCATTTCTTCTCGTATGTTGTACAGTTGGCAAAGAGGACTTGACAGTATTTTTATACGATATAGATGCTTAGGGAGGCAATCATGACCACACAGTAGGGAAGTGAAAAATTCAAACAGATCTGTCCCTTGACCAAAGTAGAATATTTTTGATTTCATTGACACATTTCTTGTTTTTGTTTACTTATTTTATGTTTTCCAAAAATATTCTCAAAGAAAATTTTTAAACTAATCGTTTTGTCAGTATAAAAAGGAATTTATTATATTCGCTCTTTGTAAAATTTTGATTGTTTTCTTTGCCAGGAAATCTATTTATTCATTTCCTTATAGTCCACAGTGTACTTTTTCACTATGTTCAGCTCACATGGCAATATTTAAAATTGAAGTTATTGATTATATTTTTGATGGGTAAGATGTGGTAAGACGAGAGTCAGATTAAAAAAAAAAAAAAAAAAAATTCCACACGAATTGCTCCAAAAAAAAAAAAAAAAAATCTGAGCTTCTAACTTCAGCAATGTAGTTAGATATCTACAAGTCTGAGAATTTAAAATTATCTAGTAAAAACTTCAAGACTCTGGATTTTTCTCATTCATAAAAATAGATTATATAAATTAATTAACATAAATGAAAGATACAAAAAATGAATTGCCAGATAAGATTTTTTTAAATTATAGTTCTTGAATGGCAATTAAAGCTGTCATTTTGTTTACGGGATCATATTAGGGACCAGCCACAAGAGATCGTAAAGTCAGGAGTGTTCGTAAATTAAAGGTTCGTAAAAATGAACATCTGCATTATATTTTTAGAAAACATTTTCAATATGAATTAAATTTGAAATTTTTTTTTTTATCTTTATTTTTATTTATTTATTTTTTTCTCAAAATTAAAATAAAATCTGGTAAATCTTTTTCACTTTAAACTTTTGATACTTTTAAAATATTATGGTATTTCAAAACAAAATGGCTTTAAGTATTGTTATTTTGATTGCTTTTTATCATCTTGATATCCTTTTAAAGTATTCAATATTTTCAAAATAAAAAACGGTTAATAGTTCTGCATGTAATGGAAAACCTTAACAGTGTTATTTTTGATATTTTTCAATGATAGTAACTTCTGAGAAACTTAAAAGTAACTTCTGGAGAATTTCATTTTATGCCAAGTGATTAAATACTGTTATTAATGTCTTCTTCCTTATGCAAATGTTTCACAAAGAAATTCACTGCAGACAGATTACTATATGAAACAGTTAAAAGATCAAAGATAAAGCATTTCATTTTTACAACTAAAATAAGAAATATATTGATGCCATATTTGCACACATAATAAATCTATAAATTTTTTAAGTGTAAATATTGGGGCTCTATATGACCTAGCAGTAGAGTGTAGTCTTCACAGCAAAAGATTACCGGTTCGACCTTATATATCTACTGTTGAACAACTGGAGGTGAATGCTGTGCCAATGTCATCCACATGCATGTTTGTCGGGGTGAATACTTGGGACTTTCCCATATTTCCTTTCTTGCAGCATGTGAGCACAGCCCACTATCTGTAAGTCTTAAAAGACAATTTACACAGTGTTCTACAACAACCTTTTATTGTTAGCCAGTCCACTTTGTGGTGTCAAAAATAAAATATTCAATAAATTCAAAATATAAAATACAATTTTATTTATGAGCAAGTATTGACTGAAATTCTTCTACTTTAGATTTTGCATTGTTTTGCTTTAGATTTTGTATTTCCAGTTACAACTTCAATTATTACATCAACTTATTACTTTATACTTTTAGCTACATATAGCAGCAGCAAATGGTTATGTGTCAGTCGTGGAGTTCATATTAGACCATCATGGATCAACAAATGTATGTGATAATGACATGTGGCAACCTATTCATGCTGCTGCATGCTGGGGTCATGTAAGTTTAAAATAATTATAATATCTTATGAAAAATGTTACTGTAATGAAATCTAAAAAATAAACTAGTCTGAGCAACTTAAAAGTAAAGAAATATGTAAATATTTGACAATAGATTCTAAAAGACATAATAAATGACATTCTAGAAGACACTAATAAGAGTACAAGATGCTAACTTTATCCCCAAATTATTACTTCACAATTTATCAAAAGCTTCCTAACTTTTGAATTTTTTTCCAACTTGTATATCATTTATTAGATAGCTAAGCTAGTATCCAAATGGTTACCGTTTTGACTTTCAGATCAAGAGTTTTCGGATTCAAATCCCACTTCAGGCTTGGATGTTAGTAGTTGTTAAAAATAATTTTAAACTATAAATCCTGGTAATAGCCATTGAGCATTAGCCAATTCAATCCATTCAATTGATATTTTATTTTTTCCAACATTTTGTTATAATTATGTTTATTCTAATATATCATAATTATTTTTTAAATTTAAAAATTTATTTGTAAATACAAATGTTGATAATAAGAGCTATAAAAATATAAAGTTTAAAAAAAAAAAAAAAACTAGAAATTTTTAATTTGCAAAAACCTTGAATGCATAACAAAGTGCATATTCAGAAATGAATACAACATTAAAATAAATCATTCAAAAAGCAGTTAATTAATAAAAAGTATAAACATTTTGCTGTAATATTTTTTTAACTAAATTTGCATTGTATGCTAGTCATTTGTCTAGCTGAAATCAGAATAAAAGCTTTTTGCAATTTTGAAAATATGTTTAGCAATCAGTATACAAAATAATTTATCAAAAAAGTAAAATTCCATTGTGAGAAATTTAAAATGAAACTAAAATCTCAATTGTTTTTTCAATTTTTATGAGAATTAAACTAAATATTAAAACAATTTTACTAAAACGAAGATTTTTTAGACATTTAATTCATTTAATACTCATGAAAGAATCACTAATTTATTTCTAAACAGTGATTAAATTTGAACCTACATTTTATACTAAATTTAAAAGAATCTTAGTAGAAACAATATACTCTCTCATGAATAAAAAATATTTTTAATTTTAATACGTTTTTATAATTTCTTATATACTGATATTTAATTTGATACATTTCATTATGTATTGTGCCAAACTGACAGCCAAATAATTAGCATTTTGATTTTGATTTGACATTTGATTCAGTTTGTGAGTTTGACTCCCACTTTAGGCTTGGATATTGTAGTCATTTAGAATCCTTTAAACTGTAGATCCCAGTCAGATCAATCATAATGTGCAAAAAAAAAAAAGTTGATCTACATACTATATATTGCATGAGGTTTAAAGTTCATGCAATATATAGTATGTAGAGGTTTTACAAAATGATTTGCCAATTTAAAAAAGCTTTATTTCAATTTAATTACTGTTTATCAATAATTAAATCCTATTTTTATTTCATTAACATTTTTTCTAAAATTTCTTGAACTTACAATTATCTAAATTTTTTAATAAAAATAAAAGCATTTCTAATAAAATATTTTATTACAGCCAGATGTAATAGAAATGCTTGTTCTTGCTGGTGCTGATTTATGTGCAAAGACAAAAAATGGTGAAACACCATTTGGTGAGTGTAAAAAAATTAAAATCTGTAATCATTTTATGTACCTTTTTGACTGGAATTTAAGCACAGGGTTTCAAATAACATCAATGAAAATGACAAATTATCCTAAGTCACTCTAATACTCACCATCAACTCTATATATAATATTAATAAATATGTGGTGACAATATAATTCAGTTATTTGAAAAAATAATACATTGGAGTTACAGTAGTTTATTCATCACTCAAACAATGTAAAAAGGATTTAAACGATTGTCTTCATGATGTAAAACTCCTCTGGTTAAATATTTAAAAAAATATCAACAAAATAATAAATAGAGTAATTTTTCTATTATAAAACTTTGGAATAGTTTATTAATTTTTAGAAACTTTATATTTTTAAGTTTGTGTAACATGCAAATTCTTCCTTACATCTGGATTAAGCAGTCATTTTTTCATTGCTTGTCAAACACTAACTTATTATATACAACTTTTAATCTTAATTTTTCATTTTAATAAGCTGCAACAAGTTTAATTAGCAAAAATTAAGTTGATTGCATTGAGTAAAATATTGATTACTAAATACTTTAGCATTAACTAATACTTTCAGCTATTCTTATCCAATTGTATTGTTCTCAGCAACTATTCATGTGCATTCATAATTTAAATTAGAAATGTTTATAATTAACTAATAGGTCATTTAATAAGGATATCATTATACCAAATATTATACAACAAATACAGTAAATTTTAATTATTTATTTAAATAGAACTTAATATTAGATCTTCATGTATGTATCTCTAAACTATCAATTTCATTGTTAATAAATTAATTCTAATAATAATTTGGTTTAGCAATACTGATTGCATTTGTGTGATTTTAATCAACCAATGATTTTTTAACATTTAAATAATTGACATTATATTATCAGTATGAGAACATTGTCAAGAAGTGTTGGAGGGCCTGTGAGCTAATGACGTAAGCGCTAATGTTTGATATTTGTAAAATAAAAATACTGATTGCAAAAATCCTTCAAAATTGATCATCTGACTGATTAATTCACAGTTAAAATATGTTAATTTCTGTTGCAAAATATCTTTTAAGACCCAAACCTAGTCTGCTCATCATCCAGCTATAATGTAAGTGCTGAATTTTTATTTCTTTATGAGCTAAACTTATTAAATCCTTCTACTAAATTTTCATACTGGGTCCAAAATCTGACATAATTGATACTAATTCACATGATTAAATTTTTTTCAGAATAATATAAAGAATAATCCTGCATAATATTACATGCCATTAATTTAAATAGCATTTTTTGTAGGAAATGTCTAGCATACATAGGTAAATGTTGGATTATAAATTAACACGCATATTAGCTTTCTGTGAATAATTCTGTTATTTTCACTTTATTTTTCAACTTTTCAGTGAAGGATAAATAAAAACATTTTATCATTTTTTATGCTATGTCAAAAATATTTATTTACATTAAATGTAAATTTTAATTTATAATTTGTTACCTACATTTTTGTAAAAGTAAATTTTACTAAAGTAAGAAATAATTTATTTTTATATACAACACATACATAACTCTTCATTTAGAGCATCTTCAATTTATAATATTTTTGAGCTTATCAATAACTTATGAATATTTTCTATTTGTGTATAGATATATGTGAAGATCAAGATCTCAAAGAACGTATAATGCAGCTGAAAAATGAAATTGAAACAAAAAGAGCTTCTCAGCCGCAGAAAGTGAAACGCTCACATAGCCAAAACACTAGAAGGTATATTTTTCATTAAATTGAAACAAATGTGATTACATGTATGAATTTTACTTATTTCAATATTTATTTATAGTTTTCTTTATTACATAAAAAAGTTGCTTCTGTATCAATAAACATGAATATCAAAATTCATTAACAAATTCAAAAACAAGTACAATTTAAAGATTCTAATTAACAACTTTGCACGTGAAAGGAACTAATTAGCTTTTAAGGTTTAGCTGGTTTAAAATGTTGATCTGTACAATTTAACCAAATATTTAAGAATTAATGATTTAATTATGTCCTCAGCCAATCTGTAAGGAGAACAAGTATTAGAGATAAGTCTCTTATTTCTCGAAGGGAAGCAAGAGAAGAAGCTAGAATAAGACATGAACAACAGGAACAAAGTGGAACAGATGAAGTAAGTAAATTTTGGCAAAATGATATACAGAATAATCTTGAGTAATATTACATGTCATTAATTAAAATAACATTTTTTGTTTCCTTATTAAGAATCAAGATGCAAAATCAAAACCAGTTATTAAGGTACTTCAAAACTTTAGAATTTGATAAGCAAAGGTGAGAAACCCAGTCATTTGCCCCTTCCCCTCTTCCCTCCCTACTTCCTGTTCCTTAGGTTTATAAATTTAAAACTGGGCCAAAAGTAAATTCTAGACCCTTAAGCACATAAACTAAACTTAAATCTAAAATTCCATAATGCTGACTTTAAAATACGATTATAATCTGAATAATAAGAAAATTTTTTCATTAAGTTTAAAAATTATTTCTTTCTATATAATAAAGCTATTTTCCTGGAAAATACTTTTGACCCTGAGAAAAATGTTTCTAATATCATAAGCAGTAATCTATGTTCATGTTAATTAAAAAGTTTATAAATAATTTTTTTGATTTTATAATAGAAATTAAAGTTAATAGTAATATTTCTTTGTTATATAAACATAAGTTACTTTAAAAAATTTAAAGTAATTATTTATATTTTTAAATAAGCATACATTATTGTTCAAAATATTTATCTCTATATAAAAAAGTAACGAAATATGTTATTTACATAAATGATATTTAATATTCCTCTGTATCTGTAAAATTTATAGGTGCTGTTTTTTTTTATAAAAACTGTTTATTACAAATACCCAGAAGTTTAGCTATTATGCCATTATTTCTCTAACCTTTCAATATTTCTAAACTTTACAGAGTTAAAAAACACAAATGCAGAGCAAGAGTCGAAATAAGTAACATCAAAAATAATTTATCAGCCAAATGCCAAAAAGAATTAAAACTTAAATTTTAAATATAATTTTGTATTTTACCTTTTTCCAATTTTTTTATTTAATTTTTAAATTAAAATATCAATATAGAAACAGTTTCTATAGATTAGCCTGGAATGAAGCACTATTCCACTATGAAAATAATATTGACAAGAAATGATTGCAAAAAGTAATTATTTATTCCCTGGAACTCCCCAAAAGTTCACATTGGATCATGGCCTGCCAAACAAACTCTAAAGCAGTCTGTGTTGAACTGTAATGTTCCAGTTTCATATATTTAATTTCTTAAAATAAAAGCAATTAGCAATGATTATTTTTATATATTCTGAAAGATTTCATCTTTTATTGAAGTAAAAACGACTTTTAAAAAGTAGTAAGATTTCGATTGTTATAACTCAATACAGCAATTTCAAAATCAATTAGAAACCAATTAAAATTCATTTAAAGCGCAAATTTATGTTAAAATAATCCCTCAAAGTGCACAGAATTAGAGCCTGAAAAAAATTTAGTTAAAACTTTGTTTTTTATTGAATGTAAATCAGCACTAGAGTATTATTTTTAAATATAAAGCAATTTTGGTCATTGTTACAAAATTCATAAACATTTTATTAGAATTTAAAATAACTACATAAGATAAATAAAAACAGTTAATCCTGATTTATTTTTACCAGTTCGTAAGATTCTTTCAATTATAATGTGGTCATTTAATATAACTTCAATTCATTTAACATAAATGGTTTTTGCAGCATTAAATCAAAAGACATCCTAGAGCCAATTTGTTTACTTTTATGAGACAATTATAAAAATTTTAAATAAATTATTTCTTAAAAATTCTCCATAGAAATTAGATCCCAGTTTCCATTTAAACAATTTCAAAGATAACTTGAGTGTAGTACATAAAAGAAGGATCACACCAACTCATTTGTTACTTGGACTATAGAAATTCTGATAATGGAATTAATCACTCATGTTTTATTTCTTTGATTTAGAGACCACTTTATTGAAAGAACTTTGCAGTTGAGATGTATGTGTAATGTAGCTAGAGGTTAACATTTTAAATAAGCAAAGATATCATCTAAATTTCTGAGATATTGATTTTAAGTTCAGTTACCTTCAGAAAAAACATTATAAATTCATTAGTGAAAGATTTAATTTAAAAGCATTTTCAGATTTATTAAATAAGAAATGGTTTAATTGCATTTTCCTTATTGCAAGTATCGTTACTAAATACTAAGCTTACATTGTCAAACTGATTCAAAGTACAATTTTTATTTAAAAATTTCAAATGCATTAAACTTGGGCTTGGATATTTAATCTGTTCAAAAACCACTTTTATCTTATTCAAGTTATCTCTTGTATTAAAAAAAGTTGTTTTGTTTAATTTGTTTGTCTAACAAACAGCCGAATCCAAAAATATAACCTAACTTCAAATTGACTTCATACATTTGATAAAATTATGAGATTAAATGTTGAGATAGCTGTTGAATATGCTAATATTTTGAATAGTTAGTACTCTGACTATCAGCTTGTAATTCCCACTTTAGAAAAGGATTCTTGTAATTTACAACCAATTTTAAACTATAAATCCCAATCATATCAGGCTACATATTCTAAAAATTATAAAGGGGCAAATTGGGAGAAATAAACTAAATGATTAGTGCTCGGACTTTAGCTTAACAATTTACCTCAAAACCTAAGCATTTAAAGTGGTTCAGAATTCACTTTAAACTATACATCTTAATTGCATTAATCATTGTGTTCAAAAAAATACTCATAATATTGCAAAATATTATTATATACAAATGAATATCCTTAAAATTTTATAAAATAATTTTTCTATTTTACTACTTCGTAAAAATATGCCTTGAAATTAAAAATGTTAAATAACATTTTTAATTATGAATATACTTATTTAATTGTATGAAAGTAATTATTTAAAAATAGTGCATGAAGATATGAAAAAGTGGATTTGAATAAAAATTACCAATAATTAATAAAACTATTTATCGCTTGGTGTCTTAAACTGCATTACCAGTTAGACAATAAGTGTTTGAAGGGATTACTAACAATTTTCCCATTTTAATTCATTCATAATTGTGACTTCATTACTATATTCTGTACATTATATTTCCAATGAAATCATTGATTTTAAAATTTCAGGATGAAGAAAAAATGCAGCAAGACATGAGGGCGACAGAAAAAGAAATATCTTCAGTTGATGACTACAAAGAAGATATACCACCACATTCCATTCCCAATAAAGATACGATACAAAGAATAAAGACAAAAAGCAACAAGGAAGTTACAGAAGACATGCATCAATTCATACCATATGACGAAAATGAAGACAATGTTGAACTGCACACACAATATCTAAATGCAGTTTATGAAAATATGACAAATGAGTTCAATAAACAAATGTGTGACGACACATCGTCTTGCGACCAGACTGAAACAATGGTAAGCACACCAGTCATTCAACATAGTCAGTCGGAATCAGTCAAAGTGGAAATACATGTGACAGTCAATACCAGCCCTCCATATCCACCAAATCATGGGACACTAGCGGATCTGAAAAAGCACAGGTCTGATTTGAGAACACGTGGAAGCTTAATGTTAACCCCATCTCAGCAAGAGATAGCAGAGAAAATGGCAAAAAGTAATGGCCACACTTTCAGTACAACATATGTGTATGAAAGACCTCCTTCTCCAACTATATCCTTGCGTCGATTTTGCAGTGACCCCTCAGAAATTGTTGGAGGTGAAGTGCCTAAACAGGGTTGTTGCATTATGATGTAAATATCAAAACTTTTCAACAATGCAATAAAATTAAGGAGACATTTTGAGTGGACTGAAAATCATAAGTGGTGATTATATTCAATTACATTCCATGACAAATATAAAAATAAAACTATTTTTGTTTCTACTTAAAATGCATTATCTTAAATATTAATTGTATTAATGTAATGTGTCTTGCTTCTGGCAAGAGATAATTAAGCTTATAAAAATACAGTCAGGAACAAATGTTTCCTTTTCATATGCTTAATGATAAATTATTAGATATATTATACGAGATTATTTGTTTTATCATCTTCCTCTAGTTTAGGTGGAATCCCAAATACTTGTATTTAACTGTTCCTGATTGGAAGCTTATATATTAAATCTGATCTGATATTATAGGCAAGATTTTCTTGGAAGAAACATTCATTAGTTACAAATTGTATTGCATCAATTATTTAAAATATTCAAGAGAGCACAAATGTGTTCAGAATAAATTGAAGAATAAAGATAAAACGGCGAATCATATTGTACTACAGCCATAACAGTAGAAAACACATTAAGTAATGCAATTTATTATTGCATTCTTTGGAAATACTTTTAATGTGAATATATTGTGTCGAGTATAATAAGATTTCTTTATTAAAAATTTTAAAAACTCTTCTGTATTTATATTTTTTAAGCATTTGAATATATTTAAAACCAGCAAAAGAGATAATGAAAAATAAACACTTTTCAATGCATTTGGTAAATTATGATATAAACCTGTACATATATATAGCTACAGTACAAAGCAGAATTTAAATGTCCATAAACTAATCGTGTAGTTCATAATTTAAAGAATTTCAATTTCATATTTTTTCTTTCATTTATATGGAAATCTCATTAAATAAAATTAGATGAGAATTTAAAAATTTCAGCAATTTGCTACCAATAAAATTGAAATACAAATAGTAAAACTTGGTATAATTCAGGAGGAAAGTTCTCTGAAGTGACCAATTGATTTTGCTGAAGTTTAATTATAAAAGGAAAGATTAAATTCATTCGAAATATGTTTCTTTTTAATATTAAAAACATTTTACTTAATATCTTGTAAAAATTTAATTCAATATATTTTAAAAAAAAAAAAAAAAAAAAAAAAAAAAAAGTGTTTTGCAAAGAACAAAAAAGAGTAATTTGTTTCTTGACAAAGCATTAGTATACTTAGAAAAAAAGGCAATGGAGTTCAAAAACACTAAAAGCATTTTTAACGATAGGTATTGTATCTGATTCTATTTCTTCCATAAATTTCCCAAATTAATAATTGTAAAAACTTTGGAAAGTAACTAAAAACATCAGTTTAACTCTTCATTTTTTAGAATGTACTAGATTTGAACGGATAAAACACTGATGAAATCATTTCAGCATTTTAAATTGTTTTACTAAGTTTATTTTTAATCAACTCTATTCAAAATATAGAGGATAAATATAATAATATTCCATAAAAAAAAATTTAGGTTTTTCACTAGTGAATTTACTAATAAATTTTTTAGCATTTAAGATATATAATAATCATAATAATAACTTATCCACAGATGATTTAAGATCAAATATCAAAATATCGTTTAGAGTGAAATTTTTAATTAGAATTAAAGTGAATATATATTAATTAAAATTTTCACCTTAACTTTGAAAATTGATCAAGTAATTTATATTTCAAATTTATCTTATGATTAAATTTCTAATTTATTCATCTAAATGTTTTCTTCAAGCAATAAATTCTAAAAAAATAAATATAAGATTTTGATTCAGATTAAATTTTATGGGAGCAACATTGTGTCATTTAAAATTTATCCCACAAAGAGACAAGTTTTTTTTTTTTTTTTTTAACACAATTGCTAAGGAATCCTAATTCTATATTACTTTTAAAAGCCAAAATATAAATAAAAGTTAATTCGTGTCGGATAAAATATCGTTACTAATAAATTGGGTAGGTGTGAAAATAGTCATAAGCTTAAGAAATTAGAATTCCTTTTTTAACACTAATATATTATAACAATAAGTCATTAAAAATATCCATTAAATTATAGCAAAAATCTTTTAATTAAATGAAATTTTAACCATAAATATTTTGAAAAATTGCTTAAAATTAAACATTACAATTTTAAAAATTTGTAGTAAGTTGACTTTATTTTAATTCAAGGACCATCAAAACTTCAATAATGAGTTTCTTTGTGAACTTTCAATTTTTAAGAGAAATTGTATTAGCCATGTATAAATTCCTTTCATTGTCAAACATAATGTATTACATCAGCTAAACGATTTACAGACAGCTGTTTTAATTAAAGGATATAATCATCTTGTTAATTATAACTATTTTATCTTTGGCAGTATGAAATAAAATTATACTTCCACATGGGCATAGTTGCAAAAATATTTTTCCATTGCTTTACATGTTTTTATTAAATAAAAATACAAGCAATGAATGTGTGAATTCATTTGTAAGCAAATATTCTACATTTCAAGTTGATAAATTAGCCCATGTATAGATAGTAGTCAAGACTAAATCTGAACTTGTATGCAAAATCAATACACACACACAATGCCTTTCATTCAATCAGTGCATTGTTCTTTCATTGACATAAATTGTGCTTTGAAGATTGTTAAATAATAAAATCTATTTCAACGAATTTCTGTGGTTACTAAAGTAACTGAAATGAGTTTATTAATTGTAATACTTTTAAAATTCAAACTGATTAACAAAATTTTTTTATTAAAATATATATACATAACACAAGTAATATATAAATTAAGTCCGCCAAGAAATTTCAACTTCATCTGTACGGTACCTTTTAAAAAATATATATATTAGTTAAATTACATGCTAAAAGAAATAATTCAATACTGAATTCGTTTATTTGTACCTTTGTGTTACAGTTGTGTCTTCAAAATCTGTGACTTGACCAGATCTAAACATTTCCCAGCCTGCCTGTGCAATCATAGCACCATTATCTATACAAAATCTAAATAAAAAAAAATTTCTCATTGTTTAGTCCATACATTTATATACTTAAATTCTTCAGACTAATTTGTACTTAAGTTTATTTTGCATTATTAATGTCTCATTTAATACAAATATCAAACCACTTTAAGCAACACATGTAATTTATTGTAAACAGTTTTATATTCTACGTCTACAAGAAAGTTTTCCCACTGAGTATTGAGTTTAGGGTTATTTAATAATCCACATATAAATTTGAATTCTTAAATTTATCATTTCAAGAGACAATACGTATAAATATTTTTTACAATTCAAATAGAAAATTATAAACAGTTGGTAACAGAATATATATAATTACATAAATATTATTAAAATTAAATCTGTATTTTTAATCAACATTGAAAAAGTCTTTCAAACAGCAAAAATAAATATCATTAACTTCAAGTTCCTTCTTTCAAAGAATAGATATATTATTGTAATAGTATTTATTTATATTTTTTGTATTTAGTTTTTATTAACTTTTCCAAATCTATGTAAAATGAGACATACAAAATGTTTATCATTAAAATTTCATCAAAATAATTTTTTAATTAGAAATTTAATATAACTGATATGGTTGGAAAAAAATATTTTTTGATTTTAGTTAAAGTTTAGTAATGCACAAAATCCACTAATAAAAGTACTTCACAAATGTGAATTAATTTTCAGAATTTATTACAGAAAATGAAAGCAAATAGAATTTCACAATTTTATTCTACCTATTTGGAATATAACTTCTAAAATGTTTCTGCTTTTACCATATATTATAAAAAGTTATCTATTGCTGACACTTAAAGATATTGTTTGGCAAAGTAAATTAATTAATTTTAAGTCATCATAGTATTTTTTGTGTGAACAAATTAAATGTATTTAATACACTGTTATATTCCTTGATATTAAATGTGAAATGTAGTCATTTATATCATTAAAGTAATTTTAATGTTATTTTAAATATGCATTGAGTGTTAAAATGGCAACAAATAGAGTAACAAAAATTTCTATGTTAAATGTATACATAGAATTCCAGTTATATTTATTGATGCTTTTTTATTTACTAACACAAACAATGGATTAAAAAGTATATGAATACAAATTAATATTTGTGTTATTTTATTAATGTCACATATACATATTTTTTATTCTTTGATAAAATCTGAATTTATATAAGATACAAGAAATTTGTATAATTTCAACCATATTTTTCAATGAATTCATGAGTGCATAATTGTTTCAAATTTAAGTAAACATTCTGCTAAAAATAAAAGTGTGAATTTCGCTTGTCACGTGATTCGATAAATATACCAACATGTTTCTAATTTGATTATTAATTTTTTAAGAAATAAGACTTAAAAATCTCTCTGATTTACTTTGTATCAATGTTTTTATATATTTCCTTTTTAAAAACAATTTTGATACCTTATACTGAAAAGTTTAATTTTAGAACAAAAAAGTAGTTAACAATTTACAGGTAGTTGAAATACCTCATTAGTATGATGTAGGACTGCCAGTTGCGAGTAATACTGCTACGATTCGTCAAAGAATTGATGGATACAAGTAATGATTAGTTTTTAGAGAAATATTATAAATATCTCCAAAAAGAATGGTATAACACGTTTTATTAGAGATGCTAGTTGAGGATATATATTCTGTATTGAAGTCTGGTGACTGCGGACCACTGTAGATGTTCAACTTCATCCTCATATTTATTAATCCATGTTTGAACAAGTGCTGCTTCATGGATATGTGCATTACCCAGCAAAATTGCAGGAAACAATGTATACATCTTACAACAAGGCTGGTCAGTTAAGAAATTTCTTATACTTTTCTCTCAGTGGTCCTTTAAGGAATAGCATTGATTCAATAGAAAAACATGACATGACTGCTTATGTGAGAAAGTATCCATGTCTGCCAGTTGAGAGGATATGATCATACGCTTATGCAGGTGTTCTTAAAATCTGTTCTATTGCAGGGAAAAGTGAGAAGAGCAATTTCCTCAGACCATATTACTTTCTTTCACTTATGTGTCATCCAGGTTTTGTGAGTATGACTCCACTATAAATGACATTAACATCTGTTACAAGTGGCTTGGGAACTGCTGCTCTTCTATAAATGTTGTGTTTATGAAGGTGACTACTAAGTGCAATCAATGATACTGAAAAATCCAGATGTTGATTGAGCTCTGTGGAGACTTTGCTACAATTGTTCATTTTTTTACATTACAATCTGCTTCAAAACCAATCAGTTTCTTTCATTTAGCTTCTTTTTCAATCTACTATTTTAATTTGTCCATATTGTATTCCTGCACTGTGTATGCTGTTATGACTTTAGATGCTGTAAATCTACAAATGCTTAAAAGTTGTGTGTTGATCATATACCCACTAGCTCGATGGACTCTTACAATTTGGCCTCTTTGAAAATCTAAGACATCCAACATTTTACGAGTTTGAAAAAATCCAAGACTTTCAGAAATTTAGTAAAGCTATCACATTCTACCAAAATATATATATTTTGGTAGAATGTGTTGGAACTAATTGGTAGCTATTATTATATTTTAATCTTAGAAAGCACATTTGAAAGATCACTTTTATTCACAGATGTTTTCAATATTTCGAGGATAACCTATTTTTTCATTATATTTGCCTTTCCTGCTAATAGAGAGTATCTTATTTAAACAAATTAAGAAGTTGAAAGCGATTTTTTTTTCTGAACAACTTTAGAAAGGAAAATTTTTGTCTATTCACATATTAACAAAATTAATTATCTTACACTGGTGTAAATGAAGGACGAATTTTACCTTTCATGCCATAATCTCTCTCTCTCTCTCTCTTTATCAAAGAAAGTGTAAACATAAAATTATTATTTTAAACATGCATCACAAAATTTCTTCAATTTAAAACTCGAGGAGTTTGCTGTAAGTGTGAAAGGTAATTATGATACTTTGCACCAATATATATATATATATTGATGATAAAAAACTAATATCAGTTACATTAAAATAAAAAGCATGTGACTCCAACTTTTCACTAACTTTTACATATAGTTTTTTCATAAGTTATAACATAATAATTAAATATATATATGAGAATGAGATCTTTAAATCATGCCAAAAATATTTTATTTTTAAACGTTTCAGCAAATGTTATAATGCGATCTGAAATATGAGAATCCCTAACTTATTTTTGCTATAAATTTATCTACATTTTCTTCATTAATTATTATAAAATTTAATTTGATCTTAAACATACCCCATGTGTTTTTAAAGAATATAAGGTGGTTCTTCATTAAAAATCACATTCTTTCTATAATCTATATTTTACAAATAATTATATGTTCATATATTATTTCAGAATTTACTTATTTATTATTCAAAAGAATAATAAATAAAGTAAATTAATTATTCTGAAAAAAAACTCTCACAAAATATATATGAATTTTCTTAAATTTGAATACTACAAAGAATTCATCTATTAAATGAACTTTAATTATTTTTTCCAAATAAATATTCACTAGATAAATAATTACAGTTTTTAAGTAGCTTTTTTTTATTGTATATAGAGATATTTAATTTCAATACCAAGATATTTTACAAACCTTTCATCTGTAGCATATAATTTACCACCTCTTTCCTCTGCCATAATTCTCATCATTTCTTGCAATCTTTCATTACCTTAAGATTAATAATAATAACTGTTTATTTGAAGAATATAGTTAAGTAAAAAATATATAATATTGTTCAATTAATCTTAATGAAAGTAACAGTTAATACAGTTTTAAATTAGAGTATTTAATAAGAGAAGTTACTACAAGAGAATAAGAACATGCAAATGAATATTCAATGGAACAACTGAAAATTAACAGGATTAATTTTGATAAAAAGCATTCAGTTTGTGTTCCAAGTTTACAAACAAAGATGTGATTTATATAAGAATAATACCATTCTTCTAATATTATTTCTTGCTCCCTGAGAATAACTGAAATGAAAACACAAGCAGCAGAATCACAACTCAGCTTATTTAAAAAATCAACTTTCAATAATTCTGAAATAAATGAATGTGGAAAATGAATTACTGATCCAATGTTGGATAAGGCTTGATTATCATATTGCTGAGCTAAGGTAAATAAAAATATTTAGATCTGCACATCAGATAACTTTTTTACTAAAAAGCAATCAAACTCATTTAAGTTGTTATGCGTACATGTACAAACATAAATGCTGCTTGTTAATGTATATATCAGAAATATAATAAAAATTGTATTTACAAAAAAATTAAACATTTTACAGTGGTTCTGTATATAAAAAATCAATAAAACAAATAATATTAGTAAAAAGAAGCAACAAGAATTTATTTTCAAAAGTCACTGTATTTTAATTAAAATTTAATTTGGTATCTAGAAGTTAAAAAGCTCGTAAGAAAAATAGGCATATGTCCTGATTATCTTTCTTGCATTGATGCTTCAATATATGATCTACAAAAGTCAAAATAAGAAATAGAAAAAGAAAATAAGTCAAAATAAGAAATAGACAGGTCTATCTCAATAAAAATAACTACTATAAGCTGTCTCCAATTTAAACATTCAACAATTATTTACCATACAAAAACTTAAATTTTTAAAAATAACAAAAAATTATCAATAATTTTTTGAAGCATTCCAATTAACTTTTATAATATTTATAATTAACTTTCATAATATCAGAATTTCATCTATATTTTTATTTCAATAAAGTTAATTCTCATTTGTTATATCATGTGATATTTGCATATTTTTCCAAATGTTAGTTTGATCTAAACTAATAGAAATTGTTAGATGTATTTAAATTTAGGAAAAATACATAATTTATACAAATATTTTAATACAAATCATAATTGTCAAATACAAATATATCATTCTTAAATATGAACAACTTACATGCTACACCACCAACCAAGAGAACTTCTTGAGATCCGCAATGAGCCATGGCACGTTCTGAAAACAAAAATTATTTTACCTTAGATTATATTGGATTAAAACAAAGAAAAGTTTTATTTTATTATTGAATATTTCACTGTCTTTGAAAAGCGTTATAAACAAGTATATCTATCAGTAAATAAAAATCATTAAGAACTTCTATAATAAATATTTTTAGTTTCTTTATAACAAACTACATATATTTTAATACTTAATACAAGTAATACATCATTCCTAACTCATATCATAAGATAAATATATAATTACTAAAAGTAACATATATATAATAGCAACATTTCAAGAAAACATGCAGATTTTTGCAAAAGCTTTTTTTCAAAGCATATAAAATTATGTATTGGTGTATATTATAAATAAATTTGAATCAAGACAAAGAAGGAGTTATTTCATGCATTCATTTTAAATAAAATCCTTTTAATTTAAATAGAAGGAAAATAATTCTAGTAAATATTATAAAAAAGAATTTAAAAAAATTCTTTTTTGTAAAAATACAAAAGCCCTTAAAATTAATTATAAAATATTTAGCCAGAAAATAAATTTCTCTGTGTGCTCAATGGAAAAAATATATAAATTTTTATATTCTCAATATATATATATTATAGGAGTGCAATGATCATTCATTGCTTTTCAATACAGCACATTTTCATTTTTACAATACTTTACTCATATATTCAGTGCTTTGAAAAATTTTCAGTTAAAAAGAAAATTGTTTTACTATTTACATTTTCTTATCATTCTGTATTGTTTTGGAGAATGGATTGAATTAACAACATGAGATTTTATTAAGTGTTCAAATGTTCTTCATTATACTTTAAATTTTACCATTCCAAATTTACTGAATTTAAGAATTCTTGGGGACTTTTAGAGAGTAGAGTGAAAAAAAAATTAAACTTAAGTAAGCAACAAAAAACAGCATTTAGCTGGTAAATACAACAGGTTTAGCATCTATGATGTATTTATTAACTTTTAAAAATTATTACAAAATTTTATTATTTTTTTTTATTATTACCTGTCGTTTCTACTAGCATAGCAAACACTGTTTCTTGCAAAGAAAAACATAAATCTTCCTTTGTATATTGCCCTTCTGACAGCAGATGATCAACTCGTTCCTGCAAGACGGAAAACAGAAGTGGAAAAATAAGAAGTTACTCAGTTAAAAATTATTTTAAAGCAGCAGTGTTTAAAACATTCTGCTATTTCAATTACTTCAAGGTACCTCAATGTAAGACAACAAACCAGAAAAGGAAACATCCATCCCTTTAACCACATATGGCAATGATAAGAAATTTTTTCCCCTAAAAAAGAAATTACTTTTCAAAATTCAATATAAATATTTAAAAAACATATATTTATTAAAATTAAAAAAACACAAGATATTTTAATATATTACATTCTTAAGTTTATCTTTTTTTTATAGCCAGTAAAAAAATACTGAAACTTTTTTCCATCTTATAAAAAAGACAAATTATACAAAAAATACAAAATTAATCGCACTGATCAATAGCAAGAAATGGCAATATATTTCAAAATATTTTAGACAATCAAACTTTATATGAATTAGCATATTTTAATTATTTTTTAAAATTAAACCTATGCTTCTAAACCCCATAACTCATGGAAATAATTTCTTTTATTTTAAAGATTTACTTAAAATAAAAGAAATTATTTCCATGCAATTACATGAAAATCAATTACATGAAAATTTAAAATATATTGGATAGTTTATTTATTTATAACAAACTAAAATGAAAAATATTTTAAATCTTACAATTCTTTAATAAAGGCAGAAAAAAATTAACATATTGATATTAACTCATATATGGAAAACATTTTGTCCAATACTTTTGTATATAATTTGCTATGATTGTTAAAAAAAAACACCAAAGAGACAGCATTTCACATGAAAAAAAGTTATTCCAACAAAAATATCAATAACAAAAAACTATAAACTGCAGATATTAGTACATTATACTATACATAAATATTCACAAAAGTTAATACAACTATGCACAAAAAATATGTACAATTTAATAAATATGTATGGGAGAAAAATAATTTTAATACATAAAATTATAAATATATGTTCACAAAAAAAACACACAATTTTTTCCCATTTTTATCGATAAATTATAATGTGTGATAAACATGCTACAATTTAAACCCCTGCTACAATTTTTTTTTTTAATTTTATATGTTCACTATCATTTGATTTATTTTAATTATATATATTATAATTAAAATAAATCAAATGATAGTGAACATATAAAATTATTTAATCAGATAAAGAATTACTTTTTAGCCATTTGTTCTATATTATATCCAGGACTAGGATCATTTGAAAGCTGAAAAATATAATAAATTTCAATAAATACATAGTAAACATAACAAATTGTTTTGCAGTAATTAATGAACATAAAAAAATTAATTAAAAACCTTTAATGCTCTTGCAAATCTATCTAAACAATTACCGACTGCAATGTCAATAGTTTCTCCAAATATCCTATATTTTTTTTCATTATAGGCTATTATCTACAGAAACATAACATTTTTGTTAGAAAGCAATTATTCTACATATTCCAAGGCAATAACAGTTAAAAGTGATTTTATAAAAGCTCATAGAAGGTAAGATAGCTTACATTAATTAATTTTATATACAATATATAACAATCAGAAATGAGAAAACAAATATAAGACCTTTTTTTATAGTATTGATTGGTAAATAATTTGTAATTTTAAATTCAACCTAATATACAAAAACATGTGATGCTTGTTATACAGATATATAATTAATTTAATATTGATAAAGGGATTATTGTAAACATACATGCATAATTATCTATATTAATTACGTAAAAAATATTGTAAAATAATTTTAAAAAGTTATATTTTTAAAAATTACCACAACTAAATTATTTAAATATTAAGAAATGTTTTGATAATTATTAAATAAAATTGTTTATAGATTACTGCATGATATTTCACATATTAAATCCTTAAGCAGCTAAGTTATGTAAATTCAACTTTTTTGATAAAAATTAATTGAAATGCATAACTTTTACCAAATTTAATGCAATAAAAAATGTGATGATAATAAAATAAACGTTTAATTAAAACTAAAATAATTATTTTTATCTTTATAAATTACATATTACACAAAGAACTTTTTTTAAGTACTTAAAACTTGCTGAACAAATGCTTAACAGTTATTTTATGAAGAAGAAATATTAAAATAATCACATTTTAATAAAAACATGTTTTGGATTTATACATGTCAACAATGCTTATAATGATAAAATGATATTGGAATTTAATTAATATAAAAATATTTTAATCAGACTTCATACATTCTTAAATTATTAATTATCAAGAAAAACCCCTTTAAAACATACTCAAAAAATTATAAATGATGATAAATATTTACTTGTGTATTTCCTCCACTAACATATAATACTGTAGGATTATCAGCACCAGTTATCAAACGTCCCATTTCTATATTTGATACCGTAAAAATTAAGGATACATATTCCTAAATTAATTGAAACCATATAACTCTACCCAAAAAAATTAAAAAGAAAAAAATGATTACAAGCATAATGATAATCCGAATCGTCTCATTAGATAATACTCTATTTAATAAGAAGTGACAATGGAGTTATACAAGTGGGTTGTTATATACTTTCACTTTTGGAACCAAAAATCAAATATTTAAAAAGATTTCAATATCATTTTCTTTCTGAAATAGTAGCCTACATTCATTGAAGAATAAAGCAAACTACTCACAATTTTGCAATTCTAATGCCAAATTATGTCATATTATTAGCAAATTCTCTTTTGATATTTTTGTAAATATTATTTCATAAAAAACAGTTATTTTCAAATAAAATTAAGCCAAAAATTACTAATTATAAAAACTTTGTTTACAAAATTCAAATATTTATAAATTAATAAGATAAATAAAATTTTACAATCTGATTGGATTGGTAAATTTATATTTAATAAAGATAACTTTTTAACAAAAAGAAATAATATTAAAACAAGAATATGTATTGCCTTTTACAATATAAGATTATCACTTACATTATGCGCATGTACTCCAGATGTATTTTATAATTCTTACTTTTTGTTTATCAAAGTAAGGAAATAAATTTTTAAATATAAGAGCCTATATAATATTTTCAACATATTTTTTTAATAATATTTTCAAATATATATTTAATTTTGTTTTCATTCATTAATATTTTAAGTCTTGGTTTTATTTTAGAAATCAATATGGAATCAATTTTGAAACTCCATATCATGAAAGGAACTTACTTTTTAGAGGTAAGCCTATGATATACAGTATAAAAAACTGACATGAGAACAGAGTGAATTTTTTAAGTAGATTTTTAGAAACAGAATTAAGATCAAAATATATCTAAATGTAGATTTCAAAGACAAAATACTGCTATTTCTATGAATACTATTTAATGACTAATAGTTACTAACTTGAAAATGAAATGCCAAGTTTTATTTTGAAAGTTAATATATTTAACTGATGAATAATTTATATAAACAATCATAGTCACCAAGTTGAAGAATGTATTTTCCAAGACATTTTGAAAAAAACAGGGCTTAAGTTTGTTTGCTCCTAAATATTTTTTTAAAAAAGCCCTTCCAATAAAATGAATTTATTTAACCACATACTTGTTATTAAGTAATTTTTACTTACTGGTAATTTTTTTTAATTATTAAGTTTATGTTTGCTTGTAATAATTAAAAAGTCAATTGACAGCTTCAGGAATTTTTTTGTAGTTAAATTAAAAATTATTAACAATAAAACTATTCCAAACTTATAAATCAATAATAAATTTTATTACTTTTGTAAATTATCAAACCTTAGTTTATTTTATCTCAACAAAGTGACTATAAATTAGATTATCTGCATAATTTCATACCAAATATAAAGCAGAATAGCTCATCCATCATTTTCAGTTATTTCATATTTATATCACATTTAAATCAAAATGAGACTCACATTTTAAAATAGTTCTCAAGACTTTCAGTTAAAAAAAAGAATTTTTTAATTTTGATCACAATTTTAATATTAATCTTTAATCTAATTAATAAGTTAAAATTAAAATTCCTATAGTAATTAACTAGACACTATTTATTAAATTATATTCAGAACAATACTACATATAACTCAGATATTTATACTTAGAGTAATACTCGTCCAAACAATCCTTACACATAACTTTCAGAAAAAATTAAAACCAGCATTAAAAATGAAACAATGTAGTTCTTTTTATAATATTTTTATTTAAGACGCTGAAAGAAAATTACAGCATGTAGATGACTTTAAGAGCAGTTTTAGAAATAAAACATGATATTAAATAGAAAAAAGTTTAATAAAGACAGGAATTCTTTGGAAAGAATCCTATGGGGGCAGAACTTTTAGAAATTTAAATTATAAATGGAATGGCATTAAAAGCCATGGATATTATATCAAAGTTTGACTATTTAAAGGAATAAATGACCTCATAAAGTAAAAGAAAAATTTTAAAGGATATGACCAATACAATGATTCACACCAATAATTGGTTTCTCCCACAATTGAGCTATAGTACGAGCAACAACAGCAACAGACATCAATGGGGCAGCTATCCCTGGGCCTATAAGACATATATATAATCAAATATTTTTATTTCAATAAAACAGATTTGGTAATTTCCATCATTAATATTATGCATTCTAACCTTAACGTTTTAGTGAAGCTTACATGTTATAAATATATAACAAAATAAATATATAAGAACCTTTTAAATCCTCTTGTCTAATTACCAAAAAAAAAAAAAAAAGGAAATTATGTATATATTTACAACTGCCATAATTATAATACAAAAGATTGGAAGAACTTTTTTAATTTTTCATGAATTGAAATTACTTGATAAAAACTAAAATTTATAATTTAAATATTTAATAAGCAAAATTGTTCAATAAATTATGTTAATTAACATGCAGGATATTGAATATATTTGTTAAATCTAATAATATAGAGTAAAAAATTAATTACATTACTCTACTCTCAATAAAAAAATATGTAATGCAAAAATTGATTTTATGTTAATGCTTTTTGGCACTGTTTAGTCTAAATCTATAATATACAAATAAATAATACACTGAGACGTTAATAAAATATAAAAAATATTTTAAAAATTGTTATTTAAAGAATATAATAACCTTTTGTGTAACAAACAACATCAATATCACAAGGTTTAACTTTTGCTTCATCTAAAGCATTTTGCAATACTTCCAATATATGTTTTTGATGATGGTGAGCTGTATCCCTAGGCAAAAAACCTTAAAAATAAGGAAAGAACAAAATTTGCAGCAATATTAAGTTATTTTAAGTTCAAAATCACAATCTCAAAAAAATGTGTTATTATACAGTAAACTTAAAAGGAATAAATATATAAAGTACTCTGATATAAATTAATTTATCAATGTGTTCAATAAGATAACAAATACATTTATTTTTAATTAATGTAATCATACTTTGCATTAAAACATTTATCAAAAAATTAAGCAAATAGGAATAAATTAATGAAGTAACAAAAGAAATTTTTTTTTGATACAGCTATAAATATCAAAGTATACTTGCATAATTCAAAGTATTTTATATAATTCAGCGATAAATATTAAAGTGTGTAAAAAAATGTGTTCTTCTTGATATTAAAATTCAAAATATTTTTTGTTTTTAATAAAAAAGAATGAATCAAATAAAATATTTAAGAACTGTACGTAAATTTTTAAAATTATGTGGGATCCATTATCATCTCAATTATTTTAACAACCACCCCATTATAAATCAAATACTGAAGAATTAATAAATTTATTCTGAAACAACTATTAATGTTCTTGGTAAGTATCTAAATATGACTCAAACTATTATTGAATGTCACCCACGTTTAGTAAGTACTTTTACCAATATATTTTAATTTAAAAAAAGAATTTTATTAATTATTGCATATTTCTTACTTTGATACAATAGATGATGAAATTACCTTATATGTTAATATAAAATATAACAAATGTTTCCTGTATTTTATTTAAATTAAAATAAACTATACACTTTTATATTTTTGTGGTTAATAATTGCTTTTAATTTTTGATGGACATATTTATATTTTTCTCACTCTAACATCTGAGTTTCCCAGATAAGGAAATAAGTAATCTGATCTGTTTACCACAATTTAAAAAAAGAAAGAGCAAAATTTGCTGAATATAACTGTTATTTCCTAATTATATCAAAATTAAGTTGGTTTGTTTGTCGCTTAATGATTATTTTTTGCATGTGAGGGCTAATTATACCAGGATCTATGGTTTAAAATGGATTGCAAATCACTACAAACATCCATGCCCATTGTGGGATTTGATCCCACAAATTGTTGAACTGAAGGCAAAAGTGCTAACCACTTGGCTAAAAGTATGGCCAAAATTAAGTTGAAATTGCTTATAAAATTTGCTCTTTTTCCATATGATGTTCATGATTTAAATAATCTACATCCAGTAATAAATGCTGAGTAACAATTATCTATATTTATAACAAACTTAATAATATTTAATCAAGAAATGATAAAAATGTTTGAAATTCTTTTACATATTATTCAATGAGGCCATGATAAATTTGAAATCCTAAATCAAAAACTCATTTTGTAATTCTTCAAAAAAAATCAAATTTATATTTTATAGTTCTGTATATTTTTTCATATGATGGATGTCCTTAAATTGAGATGTCTATAACATATTCCTCTGTCTTTTTTACTGAGTGAATGGGATATAAATTTACGAAATCAATATACATATCTTAACACATGATTTCTTTAATACATTAATAAGTATTTTACAGCATATAGCTTACAACTAAAATAAAATAAGTATTAGAAATCTGTAAAATATTCTAAAAAAGAAAAATATATACAATTACCTTCTCCTGGTGGAGTAATATAAGTGGCTCTACATGATGACAAAACTTTACCATCTCGCATAATTCCAACTCCTAACTTATTGGCACTTCCTTCAAGACCAATTGCTACTGTCATCTTGAAGCTACAACCAAATTTAAATTACATCTGTATATGAAGTATTTAAATATATATTTATTCAAAGGAAACTCATTAGTATTTTTAAACACTTTTAATATAGTACATATCTATTAAAGAACAAATTATAAACAGTGACTGAAATTTTATTTCAGTTTTACTTTTTAACTATGATGTAATAAAATAAAATATAGTTGTTTAGAACATAGTAATAAACAATAAGGTGCAGGAGAAAAGAAATACATAGTCTAGTTTTTCATTTAAGAGTTTGACAAGTTGGTACTTGAATGGTTTAACACTCTAGTCCTCAAGCCAACAGTTTTTGAATTTCATTCTCACTTAAAGTATGGATATTTATAATGATTCAGAATCCCCATTAATCTTTAGGTCCTGGTGAATAATTGGCTTAATTGATGGCACAGACTGGCTAATGATAATATTACTTAAGGATATGCATAACACACAGTTTTATTAATTTAATGATAGATACTATAAGCAACAATTTATGTTATTGATTTAGTTTTGACACCTGCCATGAGCAAAATATAATACATCGCAAAGGGCCATAAGTGATATAATTTTCATATATGAAGCAAAAAATCAGCAATGAAATATTATATAATTTCTACTTAGTAAGTCTCTTGTTCAAAAAATATCTACTGCAGGCTTCTGTAATTTCTAAACATTGAAATATGTGGCAAGAAAATAAAAAGAAATAGAAAAAGTAAATAAAAAATGATAAGCACTAAAAATAAACACCAATCAAGAAAAAAATAAAAAAATTTCATGTAGGGTTAAATTTTGTATAGGGTTTTCACATTGTGTTCAAAAGAAAATTCAGTGTCATACAAAGCATGGGAAAAAATACTTTTTGTGTGCTACTTGGTGAAAACCAGCAAATCTTTTTTGTCATCAAATGTACTTTAGTTCATATTTGAAATTAACAAAGCAAGGGCCATATTATAGCCCTTGTTTAATTAATTAAAATAAAGCTTTATTATAAAACAACTGTTTATATGTTACAAGTCAATTAGAAGTTATGGCACAGTTTCCTTTTTTAGGTATTTTATAATTTAATATACAGTCTTACATATAATATTATAAAAATGCTTTATTAACTTTCTAGCACTTGCCAAGAAACCTTCTTATAAGTAAAAAATTTCTAGTATAAGATTTCTAGTAAGTAAAAAATACTAGAAATCACAATCTTCAAAATAAGTATCATGCAAAACCATGTAACTTCCATTGGCAAGAAGACAGAAAAATGGTAAGCAGAAAAATTAGAAACTGCATGAACCACATGTTTAAGTATGATATCCCCTCCCAAGAAATTTCTTGCCAAATCCAGCAACCTTTGTTTTGATTACTGTGTTGCCAATTTAAGTGAATGTTGCTTTTTGGATTTTTTTTTTTTTTTTTTTTTGTGGTCATATTTGGTTTTCCTCATGTTTAACATTATTTTTAAGACATATATATGGTTCTTTATAGTGGCAACAGCATTTAAAGTTTCTATTTTACTTTCATTAAAAGTTTTTGTTCTACGTTTCAATTCAAAGATTTTATACTTCTTAATTAAATTGAATTTTTTTAAATTAATCAACTATCATGTATAATCTTTTTTAAAATCAATGTAGTAAAAATATATTAAATCCTAATAGCAATCAGGCATTGTGTAAACAAATTATTTTGCAATTTCACATTTGATAGTAAGAATACCATTGCACATATTTCTACATTTGACTAAACCGAGTATTCTCTGCAAATAAATGAAAAATAACATTTTGACAGAAAAAAATCTTTATTTGTAGTCAGATTAAATTTGTAACATGACTAATTTATAGTCAGAATTGTTTTATAAGGTATTATATACATCATAATAAATCAGTTTATATTGCAGCATTGATAACTGCCCTTTTTTGGCTAAAATAACTTTGTAGTTTAAATTTGGTCACCATTATACTTTACCATAATAATGTTTTACAAAATTAGTTTTAATGAAATATGAAGCTAGTGTGCACGGAGTGGAGACACAAATGAACAAAATGGCGAAATAAATATCACCCTGAACTACTTGCAACCTATTATATTCAAATTTAACACAGTTTATACAATGGATGCATCAAACAGAAAATATCACCGACATATTCGACATGTGAGCTTCACGCCATATGAAGTAAATTATTTTTATTTATTTATCTCTTTTAGCTGTTGTTTTGGAGAGAAGCCAAACCCAACATAAAAGATTTTTATTCCTTTTTCAGTAATACATTTTAGGGTACTTACATATTAACGCAACCAGGCCAAAATTCGCATAAATCGCCGAATTTGGCAACCCTACTTACAGCAACCGTACGTATTATACGTGGTTTTTCGTAAAGAAATTATTTTGCTTACTGGTTAGATTGAATGCCGTGAAATACGTTAACTATGCGTATTTGGGATCTGCCTGAGAGTGAAAAAGATGCTGTTGAATTGATACAGGGATATGGAATTATACCGAACGAACGTACATGTAAAAATTCTCATAAAATGAAACTGTATTTTGGAAAATTTCTCGTTCTAAAAAGATGCGCTTAACTTGGCGATAAGAAAAATCGGAATGGTCGCCAATGGGGGATATCCTACTAGTTCCGAACCATGCATCAAATCACGGAATTTTTACAATTTTCTACACGGTTTCTTAATTACATTAACATGCAAAATTATATTTTTTTATTTCCTTTTCATAACTTTATGAACTTTAATTATCTATTTTAGCTTTTACTATTAACTTTTATAAATTTTTATAACCATCAAAAGACTATAGCTCATTACACAAACTTTTAAAACCAATATGATAATAGTTGAATCAGTATGTAGAAACACTTACTCTTAGTTGATTAATTGACAATATGTGAAAAAGACAATGCGTATTCAACCGATCATCAAACACGCGCTTTTCCAAAACATAAATAAGCAAATTGAGAGGTTGTACATAACAGTTAAAAGTTATTTGACATGCTTATGACAATTTCTAAATTTTTTACCTTCGCAATACTTTTGTTTTTGTATATCATTAGAATTGAAATTTGGAAAATGATATGAGAAATATATTAAATGCTCAATAAGATGATTTCCCATCATATGAATCATCGTTAGATGAAAATGATGAACACTAACATTCTTTATAAATTCTTTTTTAATTAAGTCAACATATTCCAATATTCCGTTCCCAAAAAAAAATATTAATCTAAAAATGTAAATTAAGCCTACAAAATGAATTTACAAATAAACTTTTCCTTTCGACTTCGAAACCTTTGGAGCAATTTTACTTTACAAACTAATGGAGGAACATTGATCTATGTTATGTTAATATCTTGTACCCTTATAATCGCAAATGAAAATGAAAAATAGATTAAACTGAACAATAATTTGTCATTGCACAAATTAAGACCAAATTCTTCTGGCTATGAAATAAGAAATGTAATTTCACTATTGAAAATAGAAAAAACGAAAACATTTCTTTTTCAAAATTAGAATCACAAAAACCCTCCTGTATATTATATTTATTCTTTAAAAAGATTTTTTAACCTAAGTAAAAGAGGAAAGTGCAAAGGATAAAACACAGTTTCAATAAAGAGTGTAACAGAAACCTTGCTATGGATGGAAGTTTCTGTAAAGCGAGAATAGAGGGCGTTACTATCGTGGAGATCTAGAAAACTTCCTGCTTATTTTCCCATTATTGTCTTATACTATTGTGCTTGTAATCTGTAGTTTCCATTGCTTTTGAGAAATATTCACATTTAAAAGTAATTATCCTATAAATTTTTTTGAAATGCAGTAAGCAAATAAAAGTAGTTGTTGTGTAGGATTTGGTTGCAATGTTTTCTTTAATTACATCCTTATGTTGGCTTTTTCGATCATAATAAGTCTTGCAGTCCAAAAAAGAAAATAAGTAACTTCAGGAGTGGAGAACGTCTTGAAATGTGAAGAAGTGCCGGGCGTCCTGGAGGGCAGAACATTTCCAAAGATGCTCGCTATCCATGTCAACATGTTCCCTATGTAAAATGCAGTCGGGTGAATCCACAAACCCTATGTGATATAGATGTTTCTGGAGAAAATTATGCCCAGTAAATAAACTGAAGCAGGAGACCCCTATAGATCTAGGTAGATCTCTGGGGGTACTTGAGCTCAGCAGGGTTCTCCAAGAAGCATCAACTGCATTCTCTTTGTAATAAATTTTTCGCTGGTGCCTAACCCGTTTAAGAAAGAGTTTGACATTTTTCAGACTAGTAGGAATATCTGGAGGTTTTAAAAAAGAAGCCTCCTCCGCGAGATTGTCTGCTTTTTTAATGCCAGGCAAGCCGCAATGGATAGGGATCCATTATAAAGTAATTTTCTTTCCCGCAGACAGTAAAGTGTTAATGATGGTCTTATAGTTAAATTCTATAGATGTAGGTAGGAGAGTATAATTTGCCACTGTATGAATGAAAGCCTGGCAGTCAACAAGAAAGACAAATTTCATTTCCGAGAAACCTAAAATTTTTTGGAGAGCCATGTAAATTGCATACATTTCTTCATCAAAATTGTCTTAGTTTTTTCCCAAAGGCTCTTCGCGTTGGAAAAATTTGGAGAAGACACCAGCTCCCGCTCTCCCAGTACTTCTCTCAGCTGATCCGTCTGTATAAATGTGCATCCAATTGTCGAGTGGGTATCTCTCATTAATAGTAGCAAGAGCAGCGGCCCTGAGTTCTGCCTGAGGGAAGACTCCCTTCTGGACACAGACAAAGTCGAAGACAGGAGTGGCATATTTCAGCATACCTGGGAAGACAGGGGGTCTGGCTGCAAGGGCTCTATTACTTGGATTGCCAGGTGAGGTAGAAATCCTCTGGAATTCTGATAAAAATGTTCGTTGTGTTTTAGTCTCAGAGTGCTTGGTCGGTAGTTAGTCCAAAAACCATCCCTACGAATAACATTTACCAAGAACCAAAGTAGCAAAAACTCTTCTTTCGTGCAAACAGTCAAGGCCAGTCTGAAGTTCCAAATCTGGTATTGGAGTCGAAAAGGCTCCTCCAGTGATAAGCCTAAGAGCACTGTTTTGAGCAACATTGAGTTTCGATAAAACAGTATCTGAGGCAGTGATTAAAATTTCGGCTCTATAATCGAAAACCGGTCGGATGAAAGAGTTAAAAGTCATGACCAAAATATCCTGAGGGGCACCCCACTTAACACCAGCTAGTCTTTTTAATAAAATTACATCGGCCTGAGACTTTTTCAGCGATTTTTTTAGGACTGTTTGTTCCAGTTGAGCTTTGGGTCTAAAAGAATACCGAGGTATTTAGCACAATCAGTTCTCTGAAGTGGTTTGTCATCAAAGTTTAATATAATCTGATGCTGTTTAGTACTCAAAATAAAAAGCTCAAAATTGGTCTTGTCAATGTTGACAGAGAACCCATTGTCATTAGTTCATTTTGATAAAAAGTCCCGGGCAGAACTCATAACCCTCTCTAGTGTTTGAAAGTTGTTGCCAGTTGTCCAAAGGACTGGTTGCAATATGCAAGCTTGAACAATTTACTTTAACAAGGGAAAATGTTCAAATTTCCAATGGAACCCGATTTACAATCTTTAATTTAATTAGCTATATATTAAATCAACTCTTAAAAATAAGACTTAAATTTTAATTGCAATAAAAACAAAGATTTGTTTAAAATATTAATGAATAACAAGTAAATAAAAACATCACTACAATTTTGTTCTACTCATTACTGATATTAATTCTTATATTCTAGCATGATCAAGAAAATTTTAATAAAATTTATAATACTATAAATGAAAGCATAAATAATACCTTGCTTAATATTTTTAATGATTTATAGTTCAATCGTGCGCAAAATACATTTCCTGAAATTTTGGAATAAATGCATAAAATTAAAAATTAATTAAAGAAAAAAATGATTAACAGTTGAGATAAATAATAAAAAGAGAATGTGGGTTACAATATATCATTCATCAACAATTGATCTTAATATCGCCAATAAGAGCGATTCCCCGCAAAATACGGTAATCTACATCAGGATTATCTGTGTAAAAATTTAAAAAAAAATATTAAAATTTGCGAGAGCACCACTTATTGCACTCTTATTAAAAATTTTGATTTTAACGGATAAAATAAAAAAATTTTAAAACAGAAATAGACCTAAAAATATATAAATAAAAATTTTTGTGATTGTATTGATTTTTAATGGAAAGAGAAAAAACCGGAAGTATTTGAAATGGCTTCCGGTCAACTGATGTTAGTTTTTGTTTATATTGAATACTCCATCCATTAACTTCCGTATTCATCGTCAACCTCAACCGCTAAGTACGAGCGAAACCCTACATGGAGGAAGGAACATAAGTGGAGCCACCCTATTGGTCAGCGCTTGACGTATGTGCCATATCCCTTCTGTCTTCCAAAACATTACACTAAAACCTGTTGTTTACTATTAAGCCTCTTGTTGAGTTGAAATATTTGAAAGAAAATATACTTATTTAAACTTCATTGTTTAAACAGAAACATTGTTAAACATTGTTTAAACAGAAAATTTCTTCTGTGAAAAATTAATTTAAAGGAGATTAATTTTACAAGTTTAGGAATACATTTAATTCTTTTGCTAATGAATAAATTCCAATATTTTAAAACAAAAGTACTGATTTTTAAATGTTACATTAATATTAAAATATCATACTATCATACTTCTTCAGAAGATATTTTTATCTTATATAAATCTTACTAAACATAATAAATCAAGATTTATTGAAATTCAAATACACACACACACATATATATATATTATTTAGTTTCTAAGTTTCTTACAGTTGACTTTATATTACAATTTTTTTAACTTTATATAATTCAACGAAATTCATTTACAAATTGATAATAAAAACTTTTTTTCTAATATTGGACTATAAATACACCAAAGGAAAAATACTTTTATTATATAAATATAAATAAATTTATATGCAGAAGCATAATTTTTTCTTATAAAGATAAAAATTATAACAAAATAGCAGAATATTGCTTGCATGAATAAAATCACATAGGTATCAAACTTTGCCACTGAATATGAATAAAGAAAAGAAAAATCGACATGTTTCTTGACTATAAATATAATAATATGATACTTAATATAATTTTTAATATTCAAGTGTTTATCTCAAACTCAATAAGGTGAATAATACACCTAAAATTTCTTTATTGAAATCATACTATTAATAATTAGCAAAAATACAAAATAAGCACTTGACAATCAATAAAAATAACTTTTTTAAAAACAGTAAGTAATTTAGATCACTTTTATTTCGGTGTGTGCAATTTAAATAAATAATGCTTGCCTATACTGTGTTCTCAGTAAGAAAGTCCTGTTTTTCTTGCAAGACAGAGTGGACTTGGTATCGTTTGCTAGCTACTTCTGCGGTGCTTATGAGATTTCGCGGTTAGAACATCTCCTCTTATTTTCTTCCTCCATGAAACCCAAGGCCAAAGCTGAAACGGTATTCATCACAAACTTCAGAACACAGAACTAGAAATATTCACCGATAATCTGGTAGAAAAAGTTACTGAACTAATGGTAATTCTACCGCTAAGTCAAACTTGATCCCGAATTTTTTAAATTAGTCACGTTATTAAATAGTCCTGTAAATGTCATAAGAATTGTACCAAACTACTTTCGTAATTTGTAAACATGTTGACTGAATTATCTGCATCTCGAAATTTTTTTCTTTTTAAATATTTATTTTGCATATTAAAGTATTATATACATGTTTACAGAATTAGAAAATTTATTACTCAATTTTACCTTATTATTTACTGTAAATCTTTTAACAATAATATGACCTGTATACATATATTGTATAGTGTGCTCGAACTTTGAAATATTTTACTAACTATTATTCTCAATAAGAATTCATTTTTCTAATACAATTAAATTATGCATATATTTTTCTCTATTAAACTATTTGGTATTCTTTCTATACGTTTATATTTTACTGTATTTTTATACACATTAAACTTTTTTACAGAAAATAATTTCGCGCACTAAATAATCTGTATTATTCTTGCGTAAATAAATATAAAAATGCAGTATCCTTTAAAATTGCATGTACAAATTATTTAAATTAATTTCTAAGATATGACTTAAGAATAGTTTGGAATGCAATGAATCAAAATCGATAAACACTATTTTTTCCAAAAATCATGAAAAGATCAAAATTTGCATATATTATAAATATATAAAAGTCAAATAAAACTATTATTTTGCTCCTTCAAAATAATGCAGAAAGTCTAATATTTTTTAAAGGGCCAAACTTTAAATTAATATTTTCTCTATTTTTTGTAAATAACAAAACCAAATACCTAACTTCCCAAAATCACTTTAAAATGTATAACAGAAACTCAAGAAAAAATAAGGTACTTAATTAAATGAGTAGTTATCCCTGATATACCTAATTAAACTCTTAAAGTATTCATTATTACACTATGTATTTATCTCTGCTAATATTAATAAATATAGAAAAGAAATTATTTGTTTATTATGATATTAAAGTAAAGCGCAAGAGTAACTTCAATACACACAATCTATATATATATATATATATATATATATATATATATATATATATATATATATATAAATATACATACATATATATATATATATATATATATATACAATATATATATATATATATATATATATATATATATATATATATATATATATATATATATATATATATATATATATATATATGTATATAAGTAGATGTTAAATTCACTATTCAAAATTAAAGCTCAGGAAATAAAAACACGATATATAAAAAATGTAATTTTTAAAAGGGTTAAAAATATTTTGGTGTAGTTATTATTATGTAATAATTATAGAGATGAAGAATACAATATCACATTAATTAGTATATGTTAAATATAGGGGGGCATACTGTATCTATAGAAAAAAATGAAATACATTACAAATTCCTAAATTTAGATCACTTTGACACAGAAAACCTGGAATTTTTTAAAACTTAGTTTTCTTAGAAATGTATGATTTAAAAATTTTTAAAATATCTTTGTAAATTTTTACAATGTTATATACTTAAAAGTAAAAGTTTTGGTAATCCCTTCAAGTAAAAAAATAACTACTTTCAAATAATCAACTAGAAAATATTAACTTTTAAGTGTGCATATTTTTAAAAATATTGCAAAATACGTAAGCAGTTTGATTTCAGCAATGATTATTTATTTTATTTTGTCAAATAGATTTTTTATTTCTTAAATTATGAAAAGAAAATTATTAACTAAGCGCTTTTCAAAAAGTATGAACTGAATCTCGTTCTGATGTCCACCAACTTTTCGAATCAGCCTCTAGTTTGAACTTAGATCGATGTTTCAATTTTCTAATCTTAGCAAATAGAATTCAACAATTTATATATAAAGTATATGCTAATAACATTAATTTGGTCAATGTTTTATAATAGAAATATTTCTACATGTATATAGTGACTCTGATAAGAAATGTTTTACTGGCCAAATAGTGTTCAAGGAAATTTATTGGGTCATTATTATTTAAGTGGATTTTTAACGTTTAATTTGTTTTCTAATGTTATTTATAAAGTATTACATAATAAATATATTCTATTTAGTTCACTAAAAATTACGTTTTTATAGATTTTAATAAAAATATTGGAATTCCAAAAAATTAATTTTTTAAATTATATTAAATTAATTTGTGTTTTGTCATCTCATACATGTATTATTATAATAAGCGATTTTAAATATTATTTCATTGATTTTGCTTTTGGATTCATAAAATTTCTATTATCGTTTTTCACATTTGCTAACATTATAACACCCGCCCTACTAGTTAACGTCATTAGCCCCGCCCCTTCCCAGACAACCACTTTAGGTTTGTATTAAATAAGAACCCTTTCTAAATTATACCAAGTACGGTCACGGTTTACCTTGACATCACGACTTCGGTAAAACTCTCAAAATTAATATATATATACAACTCACACTTCCGAAAGTTAAACATGGAGAGGAAAATGTTAATTTCCGGATTTCAATCAGAATTGAAGAGGATGCAAATCACTGCAGAGACAGATGGAAGTATGCAAATATGTTAGGTAACAGCCAATCGCGGTTTCATGCTAGGAAATATGTAAAAAAAAGCAGTCTTATAAGATACCAGCTTTATGAAGGATTACCGAAGTTGATTGTAAGTGCACATGGAAGGTGTATAAAACTTTCGTACGATTTCTTTTCAAGACATACGTGTTTCTATGACTTCCAGAAGATGAATGGAAGATTCTGAGCACTGGCATGCTGTGGGGCACATTGAAGCCACACTGTCGATATCAGATTCCCGGGAATTTTGAAGCTTGGGAATTTACTCGGGAATTTTGGTAATAAACCGGTAATGTTAGGAATTTTGAGGGAATAAACTTAGCCAATCATATTTCGTTTTAGAGATTATTTTTTCGCATATATATGAAGAGAAAAAAGTTTTGTATCAGTAAATAATTTTTAAACAAAGTGAAACTTTATTTTCTACAACAAGCATTTATAAAAGCAGTGAAAAGCACAAAATATGAACACATTAAAATTGTAAAAAATATAGTATTGTAAAAATTTCATCCCTAGGGCAGTGATTCTGCACCTGTGGGCCCCTTAGAGGGGCGCGAGAATATCCAAGAGAAAATGTTATTTAAAAAATTGATTACGTGACTGAAGAAAAGAACACATATACGAAACAAAATACATTTTGACCTATTTAATAATTAACTTATTAAATTAAAACAACTTACTAAATTAAAAACAAATTTAGTAATTATTAGTGACTTACTTGGGACTGTCTTTCAGATCAAAGTTTTTCGAAGGAGGGTTTAATATTAGAAGTAGACACCCTCAGTTCTTTTTCTATATTTAGCTGAGATCTATATTTTTAAAGAAACCACCGCAGAAAATCCATTTTCACAAAGGTGAGATGTTAAAAATGGTAGTAGAAGGCGAAATGCCCTTGTTTTTAGTGAAGAAAACTCATCCACTCCTGCCCAAAATTCAAAGAGTGATTTATTACTCAATTGTCTTTTAGTTTCGCCGCTTGCCGTGAAGTCTATGAAGGTTTCTTTCTCTTCAATTGAGAGTCCTTCGGGAGTATTTTGAAATCGATCCCTTCCCCACTTGTAACTTGATATCAGTTTGTCGTCAGCACGAAAATGCTTTTTCAAATTCTTTGCTAGCATGGATAAATGGTTTTCAATGCTTACAAAAACAACTTTTACATGTTGTTCTTCAGCCTTGTAAGTTTTAATACAATCATTCAAATTTGCAAACATTGTTAAGTTTTCTTGCTTTAAATTTCTGCTATACAATTCCAATTTCCTACAAAAAGCATTAACTTTATCACTCATATCCAATATATGTATATTTGCTCCTTGCAGATGAAGATTCAAGTTATTTAATTTCTCAAATATGCTGACCACATGTAGCTCAATTTCATCACAAATAAACTATCGCGAAAATTCTCAGCTTCAGCCTGTTTTCCTTTTCGAGGAAAACGCGATTTCATCTCTTAATTCATAACCACGTTACAAAAATTTCCTTCGTGATAACCATCTTGCCTCGTAATAAAATAGTAACGCTGAATGTACTACACCTATGTTTTTGCAAAGTTGGTTTGGTTGGTTTGTTTGTCATTCAAAAGTCATTTTTTGCACTCGAGGTCTAATTAGACTGGGATTTACAGTTTAAAGTGGATTTCAAACCACTACAAACATCCATGCCCAAGGTGAGATTCGAACCCATGAGCTGGTGATCCAAAGGCAACAGCGCTAACCATTCGGCTGCCAGTTCGGTGTCTTTACAAAGTGCGGAAATGATTCTTGATTTCAGGGGTCTCATTTTTGTATAATTTACTACTGTTAAAACCGTAGTTAACACAATATTCAAACCAGGACTCATTTCTTTGGAAGCCAAAGCTTCTTTGTGGATCATGCAATGTGTCCAGACGCACTGTGGTAGTTTTTGTTTCACAAATGCTTGAATACTTTGGATTCTTCCAGACATAAAACGAGCACCATCGGTGCATATTCCGATGCAATTTTTCCATTCTATATTTGCCTCGCTCATAAAATCATTTAAGATAGCAAATAATGCGAGTGCTGTTACTTTGAGTTCTATTGGTTTACAGAAAAGTCATTCTTCTACTACTGACAAATCATCACAAAATCTAACATAGGCAATGAAATTAGTATCTTTAATACTATCTGTTGCCTCATCGAGTTGTATTGAAAACAATTTGTCACGCAACTTCGACAAAAGCTGACACTCTACATCTTCAGCTATATCAGCAATTCGACGGGCAACAGTATCATTTGAAAGTGGTATAGACTGCAATTGCCTTGCAAAATTATCTCCAAACATAATTTCTACAATCTCAATTGCGGCTGGCAAAATAAGCTTTTCAATGGTGTGAGGCTTTTTACATCTGGCTATTTTATATGAAACTTTGTAAGAGGCAATTAAAGCTTTTTCATTCGCAAAGTTTTTTTAAACAATGATTTTTGCTTTGCATATGATTTTAATTTTAATTCGAAGAATACTCTGGGTTTGTTTACGTACTCACTATGAAGTGTTTCTAAATATCGCTTATTAGGTTTCATGCTGTCGCCAACATTTTTGAGCAAATGATACACAGGGGCATTTCTTCTTTATTTACTTCAGTACTAGTGAGCCCAAAATTTAAGTATTCTTGAGAATATTTTCTTGATTTCATTTTTGGAACTACGCTCGCGTGTGTACTTGTTGATGCTTGCCTATCGTCTAATTCTCGCTTATGCCCGCTTAAAAATTTATCCATGATTCTGCATAAGTCTGCTACCTTGAATATTTAATGCGGTGAATTGCAATTACACGAAAATATATATAACATACACAATCAGAATAAACAATCAGCCCCAAAACATCACTGAACATCACGCATTCCTAGGTGCAAGCATTACGGTGTAGGCAGGGATTTCATTAGGATGCAGCACTGACTTGCACATCTTTAAACGCGGTTCTGCAACGGCTGTCGGGTATCGAGACGAAGTCCTAGAACCTACTGTGAGATTTACGCTGCCGCAATTGGCCCTACTTTTGTTTTTATGGACGATAACTGCCGTCCCTATAGAGCTGACATCATCGATGACTACTTGGAGAGTGAAGGGATTGCACATATGGCGTGGTCAGCATATTCGCCCAACCTTAATCCCATTGAAAGTCTTTGGGATTCTCTCAGTCGTGCTGTATCTTCACGTTTTCCCCCACCAGTCACTCTTATTGAGCTGGAAACTGCTCTACAAGAAGAACAGCTATTGCTTAATGCTGCGGTGGTTGACCACCTAACTGAAAGCATGGTCACATGGTATAAACTTTGTATGCAGATGAGGGGGTCACATACCTTATTTATGACCTTTTTTCATTTTATGATGTTTATTTTCACTTTATACATAATTCTGTTTAAATCACCAGCATGTCATTATCTGATAACTTACAAAATTTTAATATTGTTTTCATTTCTGTACATATTTATTGATTTTATTTTATGCATAAATATATATGTTACTTTCCGACCGAATTTTGTGTGAATCAAAGCAGTATTTGTTGATTTATTTTGCATTTTACATCTTCGTGCTTAACTTTTGGAAGTGAGTGTATTATGTTCTTTTACTTCAATATAAATGTACAAAAATTCTGATTACAAATTATTTATATATGTTTCTAATTTTAATTTCTCAGGATAAATATCATTAAATTTATTCAAATTGTTGGTAACGAAAATTATAAAATCTTCAATATATCTAAAGGCAAAAGACAGGTCAATAAAATATAATTTTACCATCATAATCACAGATTTGCTAGAAAAATTGAAAATTCAGATCCTTGAGGAATACCTTTAATCTGAATGCATAATATATTCCACAAATAATATTATTATGTATACAGTATCAGCAAATATCTTTCTGATAATTTTAGTTAATGTCTATAATAAAGATAATTTTAGTTAATGTCTATAATAAAGATAATTTTAGTTAATGTCCATACAGTAAAAGCTCGCGGGGTATATGTTTCATAAATATGCTTCGAATACACAAACCGTGAATGATAATTTATAGCGGATACGTTCTTAAGGCCCTGCTAGACATCCGTTGGGGAAAATCGAATCCTATGTTAATCCTATGGATAATATTTTAATGTTTCACAAGTGCTATTTTCATGCTAGAAACTTCCGGTCTTTTGCAAATTACAAAAAACAGAGCTACTGTCAATTCGACGTCCATTTTTAGCGTTTAAAATTTTTCCAAATATTTTTAAAATGTCAAAATATCTCCATCCAAGTAAATTTTAACCGAATTCTAATTTCATTGAGGTTGTACAAAATTTGTTTTAAAGATATTTCATTTTTTCTCCGTACAGTTACAAAATGAACATTTTTGTTTTTTTTTAAGCTAAAAATATTTTTGATTGCATTAATATTTTGATACGAATTTTGATTACAAATCAAACTCATTCTTATTTCTGAAAATCCATCTCTGTCTCTGTACACAACGCCACCTATGAAACTGGAAAATTTTTAAAGCCAAACTTGGCTGAGTTTTCTACTTCACTACGGTAACCTAAAGAAGGAGGAATTTCTGAGAAAAACTTCTCCCCATATGATTCCCGCCGTTTTACCCTGTGGTTGGCAAACAATTCAAAATCGAACAAGACGAATTAGCTTTTCTCACTCATGAAATAGAAAAGGCATCTGTAAATAATGCATGTTAGATTTCTGTTTATTAGCGTTGGAAAAGTAGCTATGATATGTACTTTTAAATCAACTTTGATTATTTTCACTCAAGTAAATTTTTAAAATGAAATATTATAAACTGTTTTGAATGAAATATAAACCTTGTTCAATTATATTATATACTACGATTTTGAAATAAGACTAACTATGTATTAAAAATTTAAACTACTTTATGTGTGAAAATGTAAAAAAATGCATTTTACAATCGACACACACACATACACATATATATGTGTGTGTGTATATATATATATGTAAGTTTATTAGAATAATAGTGAGACAAATATTTTAATTTGATTTTTAATCATTTGCCAAAATTATTAAGTTTTTACCTTTACAAACATTTGGACATTTAATTTTATTTCCAACTTATTTCATGAAAAAAAAAATACATTATAAGGTATGATTAATAAGCATACGATACCAGCATATTGCGTCTGATAAGAAATTAAACACTTTAAATTTGAAAAATTATATATATCTTTGAAAAAAAATTGGGTTTGTAGTATAACTTCAGCGGAAAAACATAAAAGCATTTCAATAACCAAACGAACGATAACAATACATTACAACACACTACAATACAGATGACATCAATGCTCTTAAGGGAATCATTTTATGCTCAGGAATTTTATTTGAGAAGAATATTGTCCTGCGCAACGCAAATGACATTATTTTTGACAAAAAAGGAATAAAAGTAATAAAATATCAAAAGAATGAATAAATATCCTGTAGCACTTAAGGCGATATAAAATATGTAACTGAAGTTATAGTATTGATGTTCGATTAGAAATGCTTAAGAGAGAATATCAGGAAGGAGATTGAGAATCAATTAGATATGCTCAAAGTGACTAGTCTAGTAATAGTGTGAATGAACGACTTTCTCTTTCTCTGTATGGCTATAACAATAATTAAATCATCAATCACCTTGTTGTCACTAAGATGGGATACGCAGTACAATACCGTCTCCAAACAGTTTTCTAATGCAGTCATTCCAAACTATTCAACCGTAAGATTCTGTTGAACATATTATTCACTTTGACGCATTTCTTAATTGATGTGGAATGCTGTTTTCCGAAAATTCAAAATTCTCTTAAATTCATTTCAACACTTTTACCATTTTAAATGTATTTGGATATTTTTCTCATTAATTAAACTCTGTAAAATTAGTCTATTTTAAACATGAAAAAAAAAATGATTACAGCACGAAAAGAAAACTTCATCTTTCCACTACAAGGAAATCGATGAAAAATCGAATGAAGCGTCGAATTTTGGTACTGTATGTCGGAAATTACCCTCGACAGGATGCCAAAATTTAGTAAAAACAATACTATACTCTAACGTAAAAAATGAAGCAATTTTATACGGGATTATTCATGAAAAAACTGCCATTCTCGAACTAGAAAAAGAAATAGGACTTAACCCTAGAATGCTACCCTTTGTAAAACTTACGGGAATGATAACCATTCGTCTCCTTGACGAAGTATGCTTACGGAGTGCTTAAAAGCTATTTTGAAAGCTAAAATGAATAAAAGTATACTACCTGTAGATGATTTTAATACTCTCGATGTTCAAATAAGCAAGAAAGTAGAATTTATTTATTTTCAACGCAATCTTTACAAATATTAGCGTGATGATCTCCGCACATTGCTCTGGAACACGTTACACAATATTTGCGCGTCATTCTGCGCAAATTATACGGGCAAAATGCACAAATTTTTCTTTTTTTAGTAACAGATTGTTCAGATGATTGAACGCTGATGTCCACATTTAAAAGTCCACTTATAATTGTCCTTGTTGATCGGGGCAAAGTTGGTACGGCGAGGCGCTTCTTCATCCATGGAGCAAGAAGGTCTTCACTAATCTTTACCGCGAACTTTTTCCTCGATAATGGTTTTCCGATTTTCGTGCCATATTATGCACATATATATAACGTATGCATTCACTAGACAGATATTTATCATGCCGTAAAACACACAAAGAGGGCCACCGGCGTGTTTTCCTACTACAGGACATATTATTACACATTTGATCTAATGTGTCTACTGCTCCTTTTGTAGAATTATAAAATTCAATCATTTCAGGTTTTCTACTTTTTCATTTATGCTCGGTTTTTCGTCAAAAGTAGAGAAGAACAACACATCTATTTGGTTTGTTTTTATAAGATAGAAGTGTTTTGGCTTGATCAAAAGCAATACATTGAAGTTCCAACGCTGAGACCGTAACTCCAAGAGTTCGGGAGGAATTTCTCTTTTATTTTTGCGGACAGTTCTACAATAGTTAAATTTATAGGATTCTTCAAAAGTTTTTCAGCTAAAGGGTATCGAGGTGAACCAGTTATCCATTGTAATATTTCTATTTGTTCCGTGAATGTTTTTGTTAATTCTTCGACGAAATAAGATGCTAAAGGAATACCTTTAGTTTGAGTATTTGAACCCAAATAAGGTATTGCATTTACCATATAATTCGTTCCTACATCACACATCATTACAATTTTGATTCCATATTTTGCAGGTTTATTAGGTATGTACATTCGAAAAGGGCATCTTCCTCGAAAAGCTAATAATTGCTCATCAATAGTAAGATAGGATCCCGGTTTATAAGAATCCATACAGCTCTTAATGAATTCATCCCAAATCTCTCTGATTGGTGCGAATTTATCTTTTTCTTTTCTTTCATCTCTAGATTCCTTTGAGTCAAAGCGTAGACAATTCAGCAAAACACGAAATCGTACATCACTCATTCCAGCTTTATACCGCTGACCGCATAATGATGTATCGAATAACTCATTTGTTGGTAAATGATTATTTTTCATTGCCGCTGACAAAACAAGTATTCCTAATAACGCTTTAATTTCATCAATGCAAGTATCCGATATTGAAAATTTTTGTTCAGCCTAATGACTTTGTTTTCTTCTAATTTCAGAATTAGTGTGCGAAACAATTATTTCCAGCATATGAGGCGTGAAAAATTGACTAAATGTTTCAATAGGAGTATAAAGCTCATTTGCTGTATCCTTTGGTCCTTGAATGAAATGAATCATATTTCGGGCTGCAGTCCTTGTCTTGCTCGATTTAGGAATAGATGACCATTTTGATTTATCTTTACCAATGAGCTGAATTTTGCCGGGGAAAATTATAGATTTGTCACATGATGCAAAAATTTGGGAATATTTTCGTTTTCTGTTTTAGATTTATATTCCAAGTTCATGCTTTCATCAGCCTGGGTTTGATTTTGAAGTTTGTTTTGGGTCATCGATTTCCCATCATCTTTATTGTGATCAAATAAGTCTTCATTTTCATCTCTATCGCTATCTGTAAATTCGAGATTTTCAACTTCAACAAAATCTTCATTTTCCGATTCATCTCCAGAAACAGAATTTTCATCGTCACTAAGTTCTTTTAATAAACTTCGAATAACCTCAGGCCTACCCCAAAAATCTTCTCCACGGAAACGCTTTGACATCTTCACAGCAACACAGAAATAAAAATATTCGAGGGTCTGAAAAGCTAACGTTAGTGCTAACCATTCGTCTCTGAGACGAATATTGTTCTAAAACGCTATGCACGCAGATGTTTCGGGAAAAAAGAAATGCTGTTATCTATAGTGGCCAAGGTCATATGAAGGTACTCAGAGACCCGTCCCATTTCCTGTTTTGGGGGAGGCAGGGCAAGGTTATTTTTCATGCGCTTCGTCCAGGAGACGAATGGGTAGCATTCTAGGGTTAAAATAGAACCATGTGGGATATTCATAAATAAAAATTTGCCTCATTTAGCTGCCACGCCAGATGGAATAATTGACAAAGAGGGTATTGTTGAAATTAAATGCCCATATACATGTCGCGATATACATCCCAATGAATTTATAAAGAAATCTAAATTCAATTTCTGGCAAAAAGATGGAAAAACAAAAAAAATTAATGGCATAAATAAAAATCATAAATTTTACTATCAAATCCAAGGACAATTACATATTAGTGAAAGAAACTTTTGTTGGTTTGCCATTTGGTCCCCAAAAGGAATTAAAACTGAAATTATTTTTAGAGATGATGTATTTTGGGAGACACAAATGAAAACTAAATTAAATGATTTTTATTTTGACTGTCTTTTTGCCAGAACTAATCGATCCACGTTATCCTATACGAATTTGTATGTTTATGTTTGTATATAGAGTGTTTGTGTGTGTGTGTGTGATATATATATATAGTTTCTGTTTTTCCTTCATGAAATGTGAATTTCTCAAGCATTTCTTTACATTATTAACAGATTTATTTTAATTACTATTTTACCTCATATATATTTCAAGGTATTAACTAAATTTCCCATATGCTCATGAAATTGTATTATATTTTACTCGTATTACTATGAAATTATATTTTCTCGTATGCTATAAGTTGCATTTGCATTTGATTATTCGTTGACAAATATAAACCTAATTTATATTTCTCACAATTTTACTCTAAACTTATTTTAATCTAATTTACCTGTGTGTTTTTATATGGCATATATAGTGCTAATGTAATTTTGTTTTTATCAAGCCAGGGGAAAATATCTAATAAAATAACTGAAGAGTTTTAAAATCTTCAGAATTAAAGTAAATTTCACTACACATTTTACACCAGAATATCAAGTTTTTAAAAAACGTGTACTTCTAATTATAACTTAGTTAATTTTATTTATATAGAAGAATAAAGTTAGGGACTTGTGAGATGAAAGATAAGAGATGAATCTCTCTTTCAAGCTCTAAGTAATTCTAATTATATAAAATAGATGTAATGATTATTATATAAATAATTACAGTTACAATATTTTTATGAAAATTACGATACGATTAGATAGATAGATAGAAAATCGTAACGTTATTTTCATAAAAATATATATTGTAACTGTAATTATTTATATAATCATTTCATCTATTTTATATAATTAGAATATATATATGTGTGTGTGTGTGTTAGTTTAAAAAAAACTTGAAAAAAATTAAATATTTTTATACTGAGTTAGTTTAGAAAATAATAGTTTTTAATTATTTGTTGCATTCGTATTCAAAAGCATCTTAAGTCAATGGATCAAGTCTCATAAAATCAAATTGAACCAAGGCACTTAAAAAAAAATATTTTAATCATTCATATAGTATTTTAGGTTTTATTTGAATTCTGATAATCATTTTTGACCATTTAATTAGTAACTGTAAAATCACTCAACATTTGCAATTTATCTTCATATATTTTAGTGCGAATAATAAAAACCGAACTCTAAAATATAAATAAATTATATTTTCTTTAGAATCACTGGTAGCTCATTTTCCATAAGACAGCAACAGGTAATTCCGGTGTCAGTTCGTTGAGCATTTGTACTGACCCACTTTCCCCCACCCCTATTCTAAGAACCCTGAGGGTAATTTGAGGTAAACATCTGTTAGAAGCAAATTTAAAACACTCTTTTTGGCTGTTTTTATGGCGTTAGTACTTTAATTTTTCACGATATAACGCGCCAAATCTGGCAGACTCGCTAACTTCGAAGGATTGATTGACAAGCAATCTCAACCAATAATAATGTTTGGGATACTCCCCTCTACAAGCTTTGAGAACTAACACCAGATGGGGCGGCAAGACAACAGAAGTTCTCACCTAGGTCTGGAAGAGACTTAAGTGACAAAAAAAAATTAATTGAAGTTTTTTGAACATTTTGATTAATTATCTTAAGGCTTAAGCAATGGTTTGAAGAATTTTATAATTTTTTCTTTCTTGGCAGATTTTAAAAGCTCCTTAAATTCAGACTGATAAGCACCAGTCGCATTAGTAATTTGCCTCTTAAAAATAAGACTTGTTTCCATAGATGGATCAATGTTCATAAAGAAATCGCAAAGCTCATCTGCCATTCTTAAGCCTTCACTAAGATTCTTCAAATTAAATGTCATGTTTCCAGTGCTTGTTGAAGCCTTTTTCTTCAATGGGCTGTGAATTTAACATTTCCCCCAAGTCGGTTTCAGTCAAATCTTCCTCTTGCGAACCCATCGCATCCTATTCCCTTCGTGATTTCAGATATGTTTGCAGTCAAAGTTTGAACTTACACAGATTCTTCGTCATTTTCCGCAGTCAGAGCAGTCCACAGTTTTTTCCATCATCATTTCAATGTGCGTGGCTTCAGTTCTTCCAATGATTCTTTTAATTTTACGATGAATTTCGCTATGTCAAATTGTTCCAGCATTTCATAACATTCATATCAGGATTACATTCTATATTATCCAATATGATTTTGAAGGTTTGTTTATGTAGTAGAGCTTAAAGGCCTGGATTATTCTTTGGTCTATAGATGGAAACAAAGCCGTCGTGTTGGGAGGTAAAAATGTCAATTTTATATTTGGATGCATAGTTCCAAGTTCGAGAGAATGACCTGGTGCATTGTTCACAACGAGAAGTGCTTTAAAGTCAAAATTCTGTTTTTTAAAATAAAAGTCAACTTAAAAAACAAAACAATTCTGGAACCAGTCACAAAAATAGCGCCTGTAACCCACGCTTTCTTATTAGCACGCCAAAACACTGGTAGGTTGTCTTTGTTCTGATTTTTTAAAACCCGTGGATTAAACGATCTATAAAGCATCAGTGGCTTAAAGACGCAATCTCCATATGCATTAGAACATAGCAACGGTGTAACTTTATCCTTTGCTGCCTTAAATCCAGGACAGACTTTTCGCTATTAGATATGAATGTTTTCTTTAACATTCTCTTCCAAAACAATGCATTTTCGTCTGCATTAAATACTTGCTCAGGTTTGTATCCTGCATCAGCTACTAGGTTTGCAAATTCTTTTGGATATCGTTCTGCTGCAGTAGTGTCTGCAGACATTGTTTCTCTAACGATTTTAATGTTATGCAATGACTGTTTCACTTAAATGTATCGAACCAACCTTCCGATGCTTAAAATTCTCCATCTGTACATTCATCACTACAGCTACCATCAGGTTCTTTAAAATGAGTGTAAAGACGCTTTGCCTTCTCCTGGACCATTGCACCACTCAGGAGCATCCTTTTTTGGTTGCGTCTTCGATCCATAATGACAACGCCACTTTCATTTTTTCTATTGCCGGATCACAAAACAATTTTCGCTGACAGTGAGGTTGGAGCTACAGATGACCTTCTTTTATCTTCTGATTTTTTTATCGATCATACAGTTGATTCATTGACATTGAATAAGCGTGATACGGATGAATATGACTCTCCAACGATCAACCATTTCTACTTTCACTTTTAGCGGTAACAGATTCTCTTTTGTGTCGAAACTCGTTTCTCATTTTTTTTTTAGTTGATATTATAAATTAGAAAAAGAGCGGTAGAGATTTGTTACTCGATCACAATTTTTGTAAGGAACGTGAAAGACGAATCAATAAAACACGCAAAGCGGCTTTTACCATAGAGCGGAACAGCAACATTTCAAAACATACTTTATTCATTGAGTAATAAGGTTGCTTTCATTCTGTTTGTTTACATTCTCAAAAACACCGATCGTGGCGTATGTCCAATTCCTCGGTGATATCATTTAGCAACATACTTTAGGCAAAGTTGTAATAAGATCCATTTTTCTTTCTTTATTAGTCCATTTGATGGCATTTACAAAGGATATTGGGTTGGATACCTATTGGAATCCTTTTATTATTATGTATTTACTTATTAGATCCGCGAATAAAGAAATTTTTAGCCGCTTATATAATTATGGAGTTGCAGTTTTTTAATCCGCGAATAGTGAAAACGCGAATGAAGGAAGCGCGAATAAGGAGCTTTTACTTTATTCATAAAAATAAAACACTAACTCAACAAAAAATTTATCTAATCCGAAATTAGTAAAAAGAACCTTAAAGTCACATGAACAAATGATATTTATAAGTTGAGATAAAATTATTTGTTTCTTATTAATTATCCATGTATTCTTTGATTTTACAGTGTTTTTTAAGATATTTAAATAAAATGAAATATTTATCCATACAAGTATTACAACCATAGAAAGTACTGTTATATAATTTTATTGGATTCTAATGAAATCTTAAATTTAGATAAATATAAGAGAGAGAGAGAGAGAGAGAGAGAAATATTAAAGTCAAAATTTTTTATTTGAAGTATTTTAGGAAAAACTAGACATTTTTTATGAATAGCTATTTTAGCACAATAATTTGCTTTATTTTAGAGGTTTTTCTGAATTTGATATTTTTTTCCTTTAAAGTTACAAGTAGAATTTTTTTTTCATAAAAAAATAAATCAATAAATAAAAATAAAATAAAATGTTTGAAGTTTTATCAAGGGAATAATTTTGAATAATTTATAAATTTGTGAAATATTTTTAATTTGAAAATTTTCTATAATTTTTTTTATAAAAGTACCAATTTTACTGTAGAAAATATTACTTTGAAATCGAGTACGAATTAAAATTTTTAAACATAAATTTATCTATATGAGTGATAAATATATACTTGGTACTTTATATACTTTTGCGCTGAGTGGATTGCTTGATAATATACTTCATTTATATTAATGTATTTAATCTTTCATTTCACATATTTTTAATTTGCTCAATATATCATGATATGCCAAATTATATTATAGTATCCTCAATATAATATAATAAATAATATGAGCACACTATTATCTTCTTATATACTGTATAATAGAGAGCATACTATAATACTTTGCGTATATTTATATAATGTTACAGAATTCAAATAATTTTTTGGAATTTAAATATATTTGAAATTCTGTGCAACAAAGTGTAGAAAATTCATCTATACTTCAGTTTGTTTTACTTATTAATGTAATTAAAAACTAATCTAATAAATAATTAAGCAGGAAATATCAGAATGAGATGACATCTGATTGCGAATCTGTGAAAGACTAGATTTTAACGTCATCCACCCATAGTAAGGTTGGTTTGTCTGTCGCTCAACGGTCATTTTTTGCACACGAGGGCTAATTAGACTGGGACCTACGGTTTAAAGTGGATTCCAAACCACTACAAACATTCAAGCCCAAAGTGCGATTCGAACCCACGAATTGTTGAACCAAAGGCAAGAGCGCTAACCATTCGGCTGCCAGCTCAGCACACCCTCAGTAAATAAACCTTATTGATATTTGTATTCGCTTGCGCTTACAATCAGTTGGCGAGAAGAGATCGAGACTTCAAAACGTGTAGTCAAAAGGGTATTTATCCAAAAAGGTATTAAAAATTTACAAGTTATTGAAAATATCTTTTGGTCATTTCACAATGAATAAAATAAATGTTTTTATACAGCATTCTAATCTAATACTATATTCTTGAGATTTAAAAGGGAATGGATACACCAACTGAATCTGGATACCTTAAAAAACTAGGTTTCAAGAAATAAAAATTAAAAAAAAAAAAAAAAATGATTACAGTCTTATTAAAATTTATTCAGTTTCAAGATATGAGCAAAATTATGTTTAAAACTGCATACTGCATTTTACAATTAGTATTCACGCTACCAGTTTAAAATTATTAATAATAGGATTTTTTATAAAGTTTACCGGAAAGTTTGGTCTATTTTTGGAATAAAACAAAATACAATTTTTTTGTAACGTCAAGAAATTTTATTAAATAATATAATTGCCATTCTTATTAATCACGTTTTGCTATCATGGGAATGATTTGTATATCATATTTTTGAAAAATATTTCGTTTTTTCATATGAAAAATTGAAATTGTGCTTGATTGATATCTTCATTAGTGAATTTTTTTGCCCTTCAAAAAATTCTGTAAGGGCGAAAACAAATTATAGTAGGAGGGTTATAAATCCAGAGAATATGGTGTATGGGAAAAAATTTTCTCAGCCTAGTTTTGCTATTTCTTGACCAACTCTTTTCTTGGACCATCGCTGGCTTTATTTCTTAGATTGCTCTCTTTAAATTATCCAATTGCTAAAAATACTTTTCCGAAGCCAGCTCTTTGTTCAATTTTAAATGATCATAATGTACTTGCCCTCAAATGTCCCACCATATACACAACATTCTCTTATTCAGAATCAAATTTGTTTAAGAATAGGAAAGACCAGGTATTCCGTACAATATTCTCTAACTTTAACTCTTTTTTTATATTTTCGTAGGTAATCCACTTTTTATCTCCAGTTACATCCAGTGTTCGATTTTATCCCGAACAAGCTGGGATATATCTAAGGTGACTCGATCTTCAAAATCCTTCAGACTTAATTCATGTGGCATCCATTTTGTATATCTCATTCAATCCTCTCTTCCGAAAATGGCTCGAAATAGTGTGTTGAGCTGAATTAAGCTTTCTGCGATCTCCTATGTTGTCAGAAAAAGATTTTGTTCTAATATGGTTTTAACATCAACATCGATTAACGGCTGGACCTTTCCGGTAGACCTACTACATACAATGATTGATTTAATACATGCACATTCACATAAGAAAATCAGGATCACTCTGTTAGCAAAAACAAAGTATTTAAAATTGGGCAACTGTATATTCTAAAAAACGTACTTGAAATTCGAACAATCTTTCTCGAGAAACAAATTCTGGATAGTTATAACAATTAGTGTAGCATATTATATATATATATATATACACGCACACACTCTGAAAGATTCAAGATGGTCTGTTTGATTAGGGCATCGTTCTTCTTATGAAGGTAGTGAGATCCAATTCCAGCTTAACCGTAGATCCGTCGTGTTCGTTAAAGGCTGCTAGAGTACGTTAAAACTTTGCGTGGTCACAACGTCCTTCAAGTGAAACGATACCTCTGGAGTGGAATACTTGATCTAAGTATTGCTGGTCTTCTGCTTGATCATTGCTTCAAAATCATGAAAACTTCACAAGGCTGATTCTAACTGGTAAAGACCAACTCAGGAAAGAATGCTGGTGCAACACCAACTTTTAGTGGCTCAATTTTTAATTGAACCAATTACAACAATCAGAATAAAATATTTATTTAAGAAATACTTTAATGATTGCTTATTAGGAAAAAGGCTCATTTAATGCCCATTTTAAGATGCAATTTAGTAAATCAAAACAATTTTCTAGTCAATTCACTCATGTAACACATTTTTGCTCTCATCCGTTAAATTAATAAAACATATTTTAAATAAACTAATTTTGTAATGGATTATGAATATTTCAAATAATAGTAGACTGCATAAAAAATATTCTATGTATAATTCGTAGGTATTTATCACGTTTTTGCAACAATTTTTTTTGCTTTCGCAGTTGATTGCTTTTTGTTTATTGTTCAGCCGTCATTTTTTGCACATGAGGGGTTATTAGACTGCGGCATGCAATTTAAAGCTGATTCCAAATTATTGCAAACATACAGGCCCAGGGTTTATTTGTATCAACAAACTGATGAACCTAAAGACAGACTCTAACAGTTATTTAACCAACATTTTTTTTTTACTTAATTGTAATTAGATTAAAACACAAGTTCAAAAGTAGATCCTGAACCACTGCAAAAATAGATACCACAAATTGTCGAAACGAAGTTTAGAGCACTAAATTGTTTGTTGAGTTAAAAGTGGATTTCGAACTATTGCAAACATCCATGCCCAAGGTGGAATTCAAAATTAACAAACAGCAGAACTGAAGGCTAGAACACAAACTATTCAACTGATAAATTGGCTTTTTATGTTTTGCTGAGTTTGAATACAAAAAGTTTTACACTAAAGGATGGAGCATAATTAATTGCACTGATAAATTAAGCAAAATTTCCCAATTCTTCTAAGAAAATATTTTATTGTTTCATTATTTATATAAACAGCATCGATAGATTAACACCTCCTTCCAACTTTTTTTTTAATATTTAAATATATGTATAAAAAAATTTTTTTATGTATATAAAAAAAAAAAAAAAAAAAAAAAAAAATAAAAAAGAATAAATCATGAGAAGAACAAACAGAATTATTTTTAATATCATATATGGTAAGGCACAGATAATATTTAATGATTTCACAAATTCAGTGTTATAATACTTGGGATAAATTTACATACTTCCAAATTAGGACTTATGTGCATTAAAAAGTTCTCTTCAGCAAAGAAAGAAATATACAATGAGATATTCATTCCCGAACATTGTTTCATGAAGTTTTTGCATTTAAATGACATAACAAATGATTTCTTTCTATATATATTACAAAATATAATTCCAAATAATTTGAAACTTTCATTCATAAAAATAATAATATATTATACTAAGAGAAATAATAACTATCAAAATAAGGTTTTGTAAAGAACGAAAATAATCTTAAAACTTGATTTAGAAAATTAGAAGAAATATATTCCATAATTATAAAAACATATGCATTTAATAAAACAAGTTTGCACAGGTATAGTTAAAATAAATGTTATAATTATTTATACAATGATGTTAAAATTTCTAATAAACAACAATTATAATTTTTGAAATGATAATAAATTGAAATTTAAGTTAAATATTTTTTTTAATGAGAATTTATTTTTTGTTTGAATTAAAAGCTTCAATAAATAGTTGTGAAATTCATAATTAAAAGTTTCATCGACATTTATTAAATATACAAAAATAATTTGTTGTTTAAACAATTCTTTAAATTCTACAACATTTCAAATTTAATAGAAACTTAAAGTTTAAATTTTATGCTTACAAGAACTAATAGCAGACATAAGAAAATATGTATGTGCATATATATGCACATAAATATCTACAATATTTTGTTTCCCAAAGTGCGACCATATATTCTAGACAATTAGGAGCAGATTAATCAATAATATGAAATGAATTTAAGTTAATATGAATTTTAAAAAAATAATGTATGATAACAAATTCTGCTCCAAACAAGCACAAAATTATTAAAAGAAAATGATCCTTGATACATTTTTTTAAGTCTTGCATGATAGAAATAAGCTTAGAAGTAAAACTAAAAAAATTAATAAATACTAATATCCAACTTTATAACAGATTAAAATTTAAAAAGATAACGAATATACACAAAACTTAATTTGAACTAGAACAATTGCTTTTTTTGCAGTTCTTTATAAGGTTACTATATCTACAAAAAATCAAAAGATTTATATATTTGTGTACTATGATATAGTTAAAACGTAATTTTGTCATTAATGCTTTCTGAATTATTAAATGAATTTTTTTTAATTTATACATTTACCATTTTACTTCGATGTGGGATTTACCATATGTTTTCTGCCATACAAGAAATACGATAACAGCTCAGGAACTAAAATCCATAGCTATAGTCGAATTTTGAATTTATATTATACAAGAGTGGATCATTTCTCATCAAGTTTCATATTAAAAAATGAAGGTATGATACAGAATAATGTATGTATATACCAGTAAAAATTTAGTGATCAACGATTTGCTAGAATACTTCCACAGAAAATATTCAAGATTTTTTAACATAATAATAATAAAAAAATGGAAGTTCAATATCAAAATCATATTTTTTTTATCAAACTTCAAAAGTTGACAACTATTTAAAAGTGAAAGGAATAAATTTTTTAAAAAATCAAAATTAAATAGTGTTTAAATTTGATCGACTTTTAAGAAACTAGTCATGGAACTTTTTCAGTGTATCTTTTAGTTTGACTATACTTAATATAAGAAATATAATTACTTAATCTAAAAATTATAAAACACTCCATATTAATGTAAAAGCATTTCATTACATTTTTAAAGCATTAGTATTTTTTATTATGTAATAGTTCTAAAATTTAAAAATATAATCTATTTATTATTAATATTTTTGATTAGTTATTATGTAATAATAATTATAATAAAAATAATAATAGAATATAATTTTTCGATTTTTAAATTTATTTTGTCAAAAAATGCTTACACTCCGCAAAGTACATTAAAAACATGTACATAGGTAATATCCAGTGTGATTCAGATAAATTTTTTTTTTTATCAAAATAAAAACAAGGTAATACAACTCTACCATTTATGAAAATAATAAAAATTGGATTTATTTTGAATGGCATTTACAACATTAATTTTTTTTATTTAAATGCGACTAAAATATTTTATAAGCACTTTTAATCATGTCTATCAAGCAATTTCCTTTGCTCCTGATGCAGTTATTTTGTATTTAAGAGGTATCATTCAGCTTCATTACACATCATATTTAAAACATAAATAAATGAATTTCAATTTACAATGAAATTTCTATAACTTTTATATTGTATCTGACAAACAGTTTAAACAAAATTCAAAATATTTCTTTGATAAAATTTATTATACACATAAAAAGAAAATTTTGCAAAAATGATACAAAAATATGTTTAGCTATTTAAATTCAACACCAATTTTGAAAAGTTTTGGTACATATTATCAATGTTAAAAAAATAAACATTAGATAGAAATGCAATACAAAAATATAGAATCTTAGCAATTATAATTGAGAAAGAATACATTTTAAATTTTGAATGCGAGGAATGTTTTGAATGTGTTTAAAAAATTCAATTTGAAATAATTAAAATGAAATTTTTTATTCTATGAATATTGATTTATGCATTACACTAAATTCTGAGCTGAAACTTAGAAGAATTTAACTACTCCAACATTCAAAACACTCAAACTACAAATATAGTATTGTAATAAGGCATAGATGAGTATAACAACACATTTTCTTGATCAAAATATTAATACACCTTTACTTTACAAGAAAAGGCACTATCTTGCATAGCATTTTCTGGTTTAAAAATTACATAAATTTTCTTAGCCCCCTGAAATATTGAATGCACACTTTTAAATAATTTCAGCAACATGCAGTTAGCTTGCATGTCCAATGAATGGCAATAAAGCTTAAATAACTCACCAAGGGAGTTAAGAAAAATAGAAAAAAAAAATATATATTAAGATATACATTAACAATAAACAGTCCTAACTTATTGCTACAATAGTATGGGTGAACCACTTTCAGCCATTTTTATTTAAATTGCATTGAATAATAAAATATTATATATTTAAGATTGTCTTGTTGTGGGGACATGATAATAAAATTTGCTTGATTAGCTTATGGTCACTGAACTTTAGTGCTTAGTAAATTTACAATAAAAAGTTTATAATAAATATAGATAATAGTTTACCAATATGAAAAGAAAATTTTGGGACTTCATTTAACTTTAAATAATTAATATAACAGAAAATTTATGGTAAAATATAACAATGAATAATTTTTTCATACACCAGAGTTTTATATATATATAAGATTAAGTTAAACAAGAATAGAGTATAAATATATTTATATGTCATTATTAGAAATAAGCATGATTTTGATAAAAAGGAGAAATGCATTTTACTTAAATTTTAATTATTAACATTTCATTTAAAATTTAATAGCTAAATATTAAAATGCTTAGTATAAGTCATTATCATTTTGATTAGCTAAATTTGAGAGTTACAGGCAAAAACAATTCTATCTTCAAAACTAGCTTTCGTTGTAAAAATATATTTTCAAGGATTAGAAAAGATAATTTTTTAAAAATAAATCTTAATTCCAATGAAAAAACATTCTTACAACCGTATTTATTTTTTAAATACTAAATAATAAGACAAATCTCATTTTGATTATTGGTATCAAAGAAATGATATTGTGGAAACAATTCTTTAAAATTAATTGAAGGATGAATGAAAAAATTTCTACGGTTCTCCAAGCTCTTGAAATGTTGGAATCTTATTCAAAATTTTCAGTTAGTATAATAATTAAAAGTACACAGATATATGTTCATTTAATTTTATTTTCTTCATTTGAGAAATGGAGTTCATAATCAAAATTTAAAAATATATTTATATAAATTATTTAATGAAGAAAGTAAAAAAGAAAATGTCAATTATTTTTTACTACCATAATAATTAATGTGAGTTGACAATTACGCTTAAAAATGTTTTAAAAAAGCAAACACCAATCTAGTAAATTTTGAAGTTTTCTAAGCAAATATTTACATAATGAAATTTTTCAAATTGAGAAAAATAATTTTCTTTTGTAACTTTAAATGATTTTTTAAGAATTCAAAAAGAATTAGAGAAATTAACACTTTAAATTAAAAATTACAGCATTTTCAATATAAAGAGATAATTAGTTTCCATATCATAGTTAATTCATTTCACCGATTCATAACTTAAGGGGAAAAATTATGAATTACAGCAGTTTAAATTAGAAAAAATTATACCATGCCAGAAATTATTAAAATGATGTTGATAAAAAATTAATAACTTAAAACAATAAATAATATTTCTTTAACATTTCTTTTAGGCATTTATTTTTATTTTTGATATCTTTATATCTAACACATTTGTTAATTAAATAGATATTTTACTTTCAAAGAAAAGGTATTTAAATTAGAATCTGATTTTAAGATAATAATTTTATATGAAAATACATTTAAAGTGACTTTATAATTGAAAATAATAGATCATACTTGTGAGATTGACAAGTAAAACTTCTGAAATTATCAAAATGGTAAATTAACTATTTCTTTTGTCAAATTTTACATAACTAAGTTTCTTTCATGCTTTTTGAGCAATCAAATTTTATTTGAATGGAATATAAAATATGCTAAGATATTTTTGTAATTTCTAAAGATTAATTATTAGCTGATGACCTCACTGCCAAAACATTTGTGAAATAATGAAATTTAAAAATATAGCCTAAATAAATAGTAAACACCTGAAGATGATAATACATAAATAATTTACACAGAGGCTGAAAAAAGGGAGTATAGAAATAAATTAGATAGTGGGGAAAATTTCTAATAAATTCTAAATAAAACTAGCATTTTTTTAAATTTGATAATCTCAAGAAGAATGTAAATATTTCATTTAATTGAAATTTTATGTATTATCAGAAAGGAAAAATAATCAAGTGCATTGTTAATGATGTAATATATTCTTTCTTGATATTACATCATTAACAATGCACTTTTTGAAATCAATAAATAAAAAGTATATCGAAGTGTAAAAACAATGAATTTTACTGTGAATTCAAAAATAATAATTATTAATAATAAAATGTGATTTTTTGATTTTTAAATTAATTTTTTCAATGAATGTTTACACTGAACAAAATACTTTAAAACGAATATATTTGAAATTCACAGTGCACAAACAAGAATTATTTTTTTGATGAATGGTTCTGAAAACTGATTTAAATCAACTAAGCAAAATTTAAGGATTGATAATAAAATCAATTAAAATATTAAAAATTGGCATAAATTTAAAAAGAAAATTATTTCAATCATGAAGTAATAAATGAGTTTCAATGATTTGATATCCAAGAGTGCCAGTTTAATTTAGTGTGTTAGAAGCTATTTCGTTCCTTCATTACACAAGTGAATTTACGCATACTCCACACATCATAAAAAGCGTTAATAAACAAAAATGCTGTATTTTTTAACCATACAAATGAAATCAAATTAACTTTCTCAAATAGGATAGTCATGATCATATGAAAATCTTTAGGGAATTTCGAAATGTAAATATATTTAAATACTAAGCATCGTCAATATTTAAAAGAACATTACAAATAGTCAACATTTAAAAGTGTTATGCAATATTATTAATATCATGTACAAATAAAATGCACTAGTTTAAACAAAGCCTTAATTAACAAAAGGAAGGGGGAAATGTATAGATTTCAAATCTGTAATTCAGAGACATGTAATCTTATTGCTGTCTATTTAATTCTTATTTTAAATGTATCAATAAATAATATATATATATATATATATATATATATATATATATATATATATATATATATATATATATATATTAATGGATCTAAGCATTCTTACAAATTGCATTCAACATTTGTTACTGCATCAAGTTACTAGTGTTACTAGCAGCAAAGAAAATTTAAGTAGACATGTAAAAATATTTAAAAATAGAACAGAGAAAGGAAGTTTTAAAAAAGTTAAAATTTGAAAAACAATGTAAAGTTTGAAACCACACAAATTATATTTTCCAAGTGAACTACAGTATGAAGTAACAAATCAAGATGATTCAAAACAGCCCAGTAACATCAGTAACTTGAAAGTCAAACACCCACACTTCATCAACAAGTACAATTCATATACCAAATCAAATAAAATTAAATAAATCTTATTTACAATATGCCAAAAGAACAATAAATCTGGGGACAAGAAAACCCATACTTCTATATGATATTAACAATGTTTAACAAAATTATGAATATCTTATATACAATATCCGGAAAACAATTCTGGGAAAAAAAGAACCCACATTTTTTCTATTTCAGCAATAGTATTAACAATGTGCAACAAAATTATGTGAGTATTTTTTTTTTATTTATGTACAAGAGCAAACCTTTTATTTCAATAACTTATTTTTCAGTTATTTTTTTCTGAACAAAAGTTTGCAGTTTCGGAAATTCCACTGCAGTAAAGGCAATTTACAAGCTCATTTATAGTAGTACATGGTCCTCAGTTAAAAAGGCGGGTTGACTCTCTAGTTTTAAGCCAAAAAATAACCCTACAAATGAAAAATATGCCGAAAATCCACCACATCATCTTTTTATCACATAAATATAATAACTAGTTTTTCTTTACAAAAGCAATGCAAAAATATAAATTAAAGGTAAAATTATTAAAAAAAAAAAAAAAAAAAAATTCCAGTGCTTACAATAATTAAGATATGCATTCACAAAACCTGTGATTTAAAAATTACTTTACAAAATAAAAATTTAAAATCCTGATGCACTTCCCGCTGACATTTGAAATGTCAGAATTTGAAAGATATAAAATCTTTTAAAAGATATAAAAATATTGTAAAAGATGACAAGTCGAACCGGTTTTTAGTATATATATTCATGAATCACACTCCTTTTATTACACATTGTTCCACACATGGAATAAACAACATACACAACAGCTCTCACTGTAATAGTTATCACGTGTATTTAGTTTTTGTACAATAGAGTATTTTATTATAATAAATAAAGTGACAAGGTAATTTGCTCACTATGTTTTAAAAACTGATTTAAATATATATTAAAAATTTCTCTCAGAAAACAAAACATACTTAGAGCACTATAAATACAGCTATCTGATAGTTTCTATAGAAATATACAATGCAGTATTCACAAAAAAGTATTTACAATATAAAAATCCACAGTTTTTTTTTTCTTTTGAAACAGATGTTTTGATGTGAGGATATAGTGGATGGATCAAAGTAATTTCACATGCGTAATTTCGCCAGTCACATGAGATTACTGCAATATTTTCATGCAATATAAGCGACTGAGTTTTTTTTCATTCTATCTAGCATAATACTTATATAAAATAGGTCTTCGAATAGACTGACGTTCTGTTTCAAGCACAAACAATAAGTCTCTTAGGTTAACTCGTTTTATACGAGGGCGCATCTGAAAATAAAAATTCAAATATTAACTAAAGAGGATTTGAATACATAATTGCTATAAAATATTATTAAAGCTTATATAAAATAAAGAAGTTGGTTAAAAATATATATATTCTCTATTATCTAGATATTTCAGCAACAAAACCGATTTCCAAAATTAAACACACATTAACTTTCTGAAATCAAAACAGAATTTTTATCATAAAAAAGGGAAGTAAAGAGATTTTAACCAAATATGGCAGTTTATGGCAAATAATTTTAGTACTCAAATTAAAATTAAATCAAATATAAAATTTTCCCTTTTAATTAAATGTATGTATAATATTAGAAATGACAAAAAAAAAAAAAAAAAAACAAACAAAGCAAAATGCTTACAAAAATCAGAAATAATTCAGATTATTCTTCATTTTACAGTTTAAACAAACAGCTAAAACTTTAGAGTCATTCCATTGCTTTCAGAAATTAAATGTTAATATTTTTTATTTATTATTCAATTAAAAGATTTGTAAAATATTGAATTGTAAAAAAACTAATAGAAAACAGTATTTCCTAATTTTATATATTACTAAAATCCACAAATAGCATTCATAAAAAATGCCACCAAAAAAAGAGATTTTTACACGTTTAAAAAAGGTATCATTAGAAAAAATTTCATAGAATAATTTAAAGATGTTACAGCCAAATTTTAAAACAAGGAATATACTTTAGATAAGCTGACAAATATCTTCTAAAATATTTATAATCCTCATTTCACTCTTACACCATTATTTCTTTACCTTATATATAAAAAAATTATTTTGTAAACTTTTTATTACCATGAAAAACATTTACATTTCCCAAAACTGAAAACAATTAGAAAATAGACTAAAATTTTGAATTGGGGGAGTAAAAAGTTTAAACGTTATGTCATTTAAAAAAATAATTGTTTGCTCTGTTTCTTTTTTCAACTATTTTATATGACACTGCTGAGATACAGTTTATACTGTAGTTATTATTACTTCAAGATCTTAATGTTTATTAACAGTTTTTATTTAGTAAAAATAAAATCTGAAATGAGAGCAACATTGGATTTTCTGCAAATAATAAAGTTCTGGCAAATTTTAGTTGATAAATTAAATCACAAATGACAATATAAGAAAAGCACAAGTAATTCTTTATATTTCCTACCTTCATTGCATTCATAAATTTGAAACTATTCTTTATTTTTAAGGCAGTGGTGCAAAATATAAAAACCTTGCTAATTTTTAATGCTCATATAAATGTCCTAGAACACTTTAATAATTTCTAAAGTTTTATCTATGTAGAAAATATCAGAAAATTAAAAATATTAATTTTAAAATAAATTCTGCATTTTTAATGTTATTAAATTCTAAAAGAAATTTGAAATGAAGTAATATTTTAATTTTAATTAAATTGAAAGTCATTAATAAAAGTGTTATAATGTTAATTGCAGTGCTATTAATTATAAATCCATTCATTAAATATATACACTGAAAATATAAATTATTTTCTCATAACAATTATCTAAGAAATCTCACATTTCCAATTGATTCAAAATTAAAAAGTTAAAACTTTGAAAAATGTCCCAAAATTAAGTATTACAATAAATGTTTTTTAACTTGTAAATTGTATAATAGGGAAAATTTTAAAAGGGTTAATTAATACAGAATTAACTGTGTTTCATTTCATGTTAATAAGATTGATTAAATGTTATAACATATTGTATATAATTAACATATTAGAACTTTTGCAAACATAAATTGAATTATTTAAAATTCCTAGTAATGTTTATATTCCCAAAACTCAAACACTAAACAAAAAATTAATTTTTTTATGAATAACTCACACAAGAAACTAAGAAAAAATAATCCAAATCAAAGGGATTACTTCTAAAAAGGAATAATTGATAATTACTTTTATATATTCTTCTTACAATAATTCATTTGATATCAATCAAAATAAAATAGAAAATATAGATGAAAGAAAAATTTATTGAACTTTGTTTTATTTAGATTTTCTAACATCCTAAAATTAGAAGTAATAATAGGTGGAATAAGAGACAAAATTAAACATCCATGTAGCAAGCTAAGTGGAAATCTGCAGAAAAAAAATTAGTTCTTTATACTTATGTCTAATGAAAAAAGTAGCAAATTATTAAGAAAAGTTTAAAGTAGAGTGAGAACTCAAACTTTAATTTTTATCTTAATTGCAATTAAAATAGTTCAGAAGATTCTCAGATTTTAAGAAAAATATGGTTGAACGTCTTCATGAGTGTTGCATACCTCTAAATGCAAAGAAAAAAGAAAATGCAGATGAAAATATTTACTCTACAACTTTTCTATTCTACTTAAACTAAATGTAATCATACCAGGAAAGAAACTGGGATTATATACTTAAGAAGCACTTAGTATATAGTATGTATGGCAAAATCATACATCTTTGCATATAACAACAAAGAATGGTAAGAAAAAAAAAATGAGAGCAAAGGACAACTGTTGCAGGAAAATTTAGTATATTTCATGGTTAGAATTCAAAAATGAATAAAACTGAACTTAATGTAAAAATTTCCCATTCAATAATAATAATAATAAACTAAACATTTTCCAAACAAAGACTAATTACAAGTAACCGAGAGAAAGCAAAATCTGAAGAAAATATGGTTTACAACTCTGTACGGAACTAAAAGATATAATTCAAGATTTTTCCAGTAATATTTTAGTTTTACATCCAGTAATATTTTAGTTTTACATTTCAAAATAAGGCTATCTCTCTAATAATCCTTTGAATAACTGAGCTAAATAAGAAAGAAAACTTGCCTCTTTGCTTTTGTAGTAAGGAAAATTTTAAAATAGCTTCGTTAATCAAGGTACATTTTTAATCCATAGATTAACGAACTTTCAATCTCACTCTTAAGTGAATCTTGCTTTTTATTTCAAACCAATGCATAAAAACTGTTGTCTTAAAAAAAAAACTTCAGAAAAATTAAATAAAAACAGGGATTTTAATAGTTTTAAAGTAAACTAATACATCAAATCTGGGTTAATTGCAATAGCACAATTTTAACTGACATCATTGATAATCTCTCCTAAAATAACACAAAATTATAAAATTTCTTAAAAATACTCACACAGAATTTTGCTCTTCATTGAATTTTACTCTAATGAAAAAACTAGTATGATATTTTAAAACTTTTAATCCTTAACAGAATTGTGTTCTTATGAAATTAAAAGAAAAGATTAAGCACACTTTTTGATTCAATTATTTAAGATTTTCAAAATAAAATTAAAAATAATTGTTTAACAGTTTTTTTTTTAAGTTATTGTATTATTATTTACATGTGGTACATCGATTCAAAGATTGCACAGACATTCTTTTGTCAAGAAAGTTTTCTAATGGTTCTCTTTTAATATAGCTTTTATTTCAGCCAGTATACTTAAATATCATATTTCACAAATCATTGAAGAAGGTTACTCATACTTACAGAAATTCTTGGACCAGTACTACTGAATGCGGTACTGTCACTACCACCAGCCTAAAATAGAGATAAATTAGGTAAATGAATAAATATTAATAACTTACAAAACTCTCTATAGTTTATGGAATCAGTAATTCAAAATAAAATAACTTTATTTACTTGGTTGCCAGATGGCATAGAGTCAATTTTTCGCTTCTTCCTTGGTCCAATAGCATGAAGAGCAGTAAGATTAGCTTCACGTTGTCTCATTTCTTCTATTTCTGCTCTTTGCATCTTTGAAAATTTTAATTAATGCAAAAATCAAATAACTTTTAAATATAAAAAATCCTGTCAAATAATACATTTACAAAATAAATAATATTATAATGTGAAGCATTAATTTTCATAACTCTGGTTACAAGAGGAAAAAGAAATAGCAAATCAATTTTAATTAAGTAAATTTCAATATTTTGATAACTTAAAACATAAAATATTATTTACATAATGCAACATTATAGAACAATATATTAAATATAATTTTTTTTTTTTTAATTTAAAATGCAAAATAAAAGAGCTCTACCAAGATATAAAATTAGTGATTAAAATATTCACATAAAAAATTTAGGTTATATATTTAAAACAGTTTTAGAAATAATTTCTCTTAAATTACATGCAACTGAAAAATATTTATACCTCTTTTGCTTTTGCTTTAAGTTTTAAAAGCTCTGGATCTTCCAATTTTGATCGACTCTGTAAATATAATACAAATACATTATTCATTTGATTTTTTTATAAAATTCACACAAATGTTAATCCATAATATTGCAGAACAATATTCATCTGTTTAAAATGATTTGATTAGCATTATTACTAAATATATTATGAGATGATAAAATTATCATTTTAATTTTTTCAATATAATGAGTGTATTTGACATTTCTGATACTGCTTGTAAATAATAATTATAATTCTCTTCATTAAGATTTTTTAATGTAAACTCTTCCTTAGAAAATTTTTTTTATTAAAAACGCCTCATCAAACCTAATACAAGAAACTACAAAGCAAAAATACAGACTCCAAATTTATTTAAAAAATATATATATATAAATAGTGTAATTCAATACTGTTATCTAACACAAAGGGGATGATGTAAATCTTAATTCCAACTAAATTACTTTGTGTAGTGATCTTTTCGCACAAATTTAATAATGGAAATATGCAATTCGTTTCAATCCACCTGGAAGGGGTAAATTTAATTCCCATGGTCAGAGTTGCAAATGCCATGTTTGGACAGGATATACATTTCTGTCCCTTTTCCCTCTCACTGGAAAAAAGACGAGAGTTTGTGGTAAAACAGATATCCATTTGATCAAGAATAATAGTTTGAACAACTTTCAGCCCCATTGGTACACATCGAGCTCAATGATGGTGTTAATAGGTGTAATAAATATATTTCTTCCAAAAATAAAGTCTTAATTTTGAGTACTAAACACTACACTGACAAAATATTACTACAATTTTATTACAAAATCGAACTTTGTTAAGGTTATATACATGCTATCCATTGATATCCTATAACAAGATAGCTTGCAAATGCTACACCTAGTCACTTAAACCTGACAAAAACTTAATAATGGAATGTTTTCTTAAAGAGATGACTAATTTTTTTTTTTAAATGAACTCATATAAACAAAACAAAAAATTCTTTAATGAAAATTTTTAAGAAGCATTGAATGCTATTGCAACACAAAAAAAGGTTTCCAATAAATAAACCCTACAGCATGAATCATATTAATATTTATATTTGGTTATTATTAAAAATATCGTATATTTTGGTTTAAAATTCTTTGGAAGAAAAAATCCCTATAATTTGGTTTCTTTATTACTTCATCTTTCCTTTGGTACAAGTGAATGGATTCTGCACTGTTACACAGTGTGACGTAGATTTCGAACCAATTCAAAAATTCCCACCTGAGATTGGAATCGGAACCATGTACTAAGCAACTGAAGGCCAAATCATTTTTATAGCCTTCAGTTTCCGCTTCGTTTCAAAATTCATGAATAATGATCTTTGTACCAATATAGATGATTAAAAAAGAAGTCAATTTATATTTAAGAAAAAATTTTTTTGTAAAGTATTTATCAATGGAGATAAGAGAAGGAACTCCCTTTCACTACCTATTCAACTAATACAAAGATAAATATTAAGAAGACTATTGGTATGTAATATTATATTTAGATGTTGAAATATTTCAATTGTGATAATTTGATAAATATATTAACACTAGTTGGCAAAAGTATCTTTATATAACTTATTACATTGTAATATTCGTAACTTAATAAACTGCACACGGTAATCCTTTTCACAGATAGAAAACAATTAATTAATCCCAAACAAATCTAATTTAAAGTTTATTAGATTTGTTCTTTTCAGCCATAAGATAACAATTATTCTATTAATTAATTGTTATCTTAGGCTGAAAAGACAAAAGAACTAACAAACCTTTCAGCATTTGCAGGTGAAGCCTCTGAAGTAGACCTTGATGAAAAAGATAAGGAACTTAGAGGACAATGTTCTTAGATGAGAAAAACAGAAGATGTATGAAACTTGGCTCAACACTCCTGGTCAAACTCACACTAAAAGTATGATCTGTGGATCATCAGTGAGGATTGCCTCTGAAATTCTAAGAAGATATAGGCAGAAGATACGTTTAATTGCAGGCTTTATTACTGGGCATCACTATTTAAGAAAATGCCTCCATAAAATGGGACTGTTTCAGCAAGACCCTATCTGCAGGAAATGTCATATGCAAGAGGAAACAGCCAAGCATATCATTTACGAATGCGAGGCCCTTGCCACCCCTAGATTAACTTATTTAGGTATCATCTATACTAGAGAGCTACACCTAGACTCCATTAAAGGGTTATTGGACTTTATTAATAAAGCGGGTAACCCAAGTAACTGGAACTAGGAAACATTAAGTTTTGGGTTAACAGTACAAAATGCTGATAAAAGCAGAGGTGCACAATGACATACAAACCCAATTTTAAGAAGAATATAAAGTTGGAAAATACATTTTCTGCCAGTGCTTAACTCATATTATGAATTTCAAGATACTATCAGTTTCCAAAAAACTAATTTATAGAAATATATTTTGTAGATAAAAGAAAAAAAAAGTTAAATTTTGAAATGAAAGAGGTTTTGATTTCTAAAATAGATTCTATGATTGGTTAATCTATGATTACTATTCTTAAAGCAGTGCCTAGCACAAACACTTTTAGATTCAAGTTGCACCTGAAGCTTAACAATACTTCTATGACATTAAAAAACAATAAGTAAAGGATATTTTACATTGGAAATTATAGAAAAATATTCAAAAAATTACCTTTGCTGCTCTAAGTAAAATTTCTTTTTCTTGATCATCATGCTTTTTCTTTTCCAATCTATCCAATTCTTCTAGGAACTTAATTTGAGATTTAATATCTCTAGTTATTTCATATTGCGGATTGTTCTGAAAAATAAAAAGCAACATTTTAAATGCTTCAATTTTATAAATTTACATATATTCTTCTTTAAATATTTAGTTAAAAAACATTTTATTAAAAAAAATATTTCTTGTAAGAAAGTAAAATCAAGACATTCTTCAAGGTTGATAAAGAACTAACACAAATATGCAAAAATGAAAAATTAGAATAATTCATAATATAAACTCAGCATAAAATTTTATAAAAAAAATTATATGTATTTTCAATAATCAGAAATATATTTAATACTCACAACAGCCTTAAAACTTTACATATGTAAAACAATAAACTTTTGAATAAATGGATTTTTTTTTAAATCTGCTTTTCTCATATTAAAACAAAATACACATCTTTTGCATCAAATGTAAATTCATGAATGTAAATGTAAATTCATCAAATGTAACTACACTAAACTTAGAAATGAAGGAAATGTGAAATTTTGAATCTAGAAAAAATATTTCTCTCAAATGATTTGAACATAAAAATTTACAATTTCAGCAGCTTGTTTTATTATTTTTGACCAAATAAAATATATACATAATGTTAAAAATATAAATAAATAATTTCAAACTTCATAATTTCATTAGTAACAAACATTTAGATTCTAAATCTTTTCTGTAAAGCGATAAAAGAATTCCAGAAATTTAAGATTTAAATAAAATGATGTTCATCATATTTCATGCTTTAAATTAAATATTTCCAAGATGAAATACATGCTTTTCTTTGACTTCAAGTTTTATAATATATATCAACATAATAATAATAAAAAAAACTTTTAATATTTTTCATATTATCTGTAATTGTTAACATGATTTTGAAATAACAAATATGACTATAAAGTGAGAATTCGTCTACAATTATGGTGATAAAAAATTAACCCCTTTGATCAATTAAAATATTTTAAAAATTAAAATTTAATTAAAATCACAATGTTAATTTATGTCCCATTTCAAAACAGAAAATTTATGAATAATTTTGCTTAGTTTTGAATGAAATGAAAATTAAACTGAATTTATAAAGATAATATAAAATTATGAACAATATACAAGCAAATATAATTAAACAACAATATAAACATAAATTCTTAATACATACCTTGGGATTTTCACATCTATGGTCTGCTACAACACTGAGCTTTTCAATCAACGTTTTCAACCTATTTTCTGCTGCATGAGAGACAAGATCAACAACATCGCTTCGTACTTCCTCCAAGCCATGTTTCTTTGCTAAAAATAATTCCCTGACTTTAAAATAAGTTCAAAAGTTTGCAGAAATATATAATATCAAAAGTGAATTTCGACAAACATTCAGACACATGTATAAAATAATAAAAATAGTACCAAATAATTTATAAACAACAGTCAGGTATTATTTAACAAATAAATAATGCAAGGTGATGGGATTGCTTTGAACTTCAAAGGGAAATTTCTGTAAATGAGAGCATATTAGATCAAAACTTATTTCAAAATCAAGCCTCTAAAACATTACAAGCTGGAATGAGAATCGAACCCATGAACTGTAGGCCAGAATTCTAATCAAGAAAAGGAACTGATAAGTGAAGTACTTTAAGTCAATGCAGACTTTTCTACATTATAACAGCTTTTATAGAGCTACCAAAACCAACATGACATGCAAATCAATAATATATCATACCCCTTACCAAAACTAGAATGCAAAATTCTAATAAACTTTGACATAACACAACATGTTAAATTACAGTTGTTCAAATCTATTATAGCATTCAGATGGTCAATGTATGCACAGAATTTACAATAGTTATTTGTATTTACATGTTGAAGGGAATGATAAATAGTCCTTTTTTCAGAAGAATTGATGAAGCAGGATATGTGTAGCCTTAATGAAGAATTATGTTATTAACAAATACTCCCCAAGAAAATCGGAGGAAAAAATGAAACAAAGACCAGATCATAGGAGTATAAAATTTTGTCTGGTTTACACATGAGGGCAATTCAGTTAGGAATAACAGTTTAAAAAGAATTTCAGACCACAACAAACATTCATGTCCAAAGTGGGAAACAAACCCACAAACTATTGAATTTAAGACCAGACTATGAAAAAATTACGTCAGAATTGAAATATTTACTTAAAGAAAGTAAAACTGCCGAAGCCACTCATGATGTCAGATCAAAAATATAGACCACAATATAAACTATTTTCATTGTAAACTCTTATTTATGTAAAAGTTTTTTTTTGGTGGGGGGGGGCACTAGTCACTTTTTCAGTCATATAATCAAAAAATTGATTAACATGGAATTTAAATCACATTGCTATTTACACAAAACTCCAAAAATAGGAAAATAAACACATTAATATAAAAATTCAATTAACTAACAATAACACATTACAAATGGCAAATAATTTTTTGCATTAAAAAATACTCTTGATTTAAATAAGTGAGCTTGATTCTAGATTTATAAATCAAACATATAAATCAAAATCAGTACATTGGGGTTAATATGAAAAAGATATAAATAAAAAAACCTAACAATATACATTTAAAAGAGTAACTAACCTATGGATAATATACGTCTATGAAGTGCACTTGATAAAAAATGATTTTCATCCTTGCAAGATCTTATTTGAGTTCCAACTAGATCAGAATTTGTTGCAAGAATTCTTTGGCTTTCTTCCACCAAGTTGACACCACCCATAGCAGCAACATCATTAATGTCATCTTCATCTCTACAAAAATTCAAGATAATAAGTGAATGAAAACATTGATTCTTTTTAACTAAAAAAAGGTGCACTTTTATGCATAAAAATGATTTAGAAATTACACTATCATTTAAAAACATTCTCCTGAAATTAAGAATATTAAATAAATACAAAGACATGAAAATAAAATACAAATTAAGTAAATATCTTGCTTTTAACTAAATTTGGGAGACAAAGGATTTTTTAATTCTAAATTTAAACGATACTTTAGTTACTAAATACAAAATTTAAATGATAAAAATGATAGTTTAGCTTTAAACATTTATAGAATGTTATCTATTTACTTGAAAATATTAATTCTTGGCTTTCACAGTTTTAACTTTTTAAAATTATGATTGAAGAAATAAATTTGCTATTTTATATTTACAACAGTTTTATATAATATTTTTAAGGAAGAAACATTAAACATGAAAAGCAATACTCACACAAAAAGCAGATACCCTTAAATGTTTAAAATTGCAGCACATAGTTATTTTTAAATAATGTTTAATTTATTTTAAAATGCTTAAATAATCACTTATTTTGAAATTTTTTTCAATTTTCAATAGCAAAGAAAATTTTTAAGCTGAGAGAAGAGTTTAAAATTATACAAAGTGGTAATAAGTAGTAAAAGAAGAATTTTTAACAGCACCTAACATCCCAAATAAAGCAAAGAAATATTTGTAGTGAGAAGTCTCTTAAAAATATATGCAGAAAGAAGTGAGTACAAATAATGATTATCATTTTTTTAAAAATTTTATTTGGCATTTAAAATTTTCAAACAAGAATTATATCAGATTCAAAATATCTTTTTAAGTATGCAAATCTTCTATGAAGTGAAAATTTCCCATGTAAAGAGAAAGGACTGGGAAATAAGCATATGTTCAGAAAATATTTCATCACTCAATGCATGTATGGGGCAATTTTTAAACTTTATACACCTGGAATTTTTAATTAATACATTTACCATTGTGCATCAATTTCACTTGAAACAAATATTCATTTGCAATATTTTAAGCAGTTTAATACATCAATATGTTGATTGGCATGCATTAGTAGTGATTAATTGAATGTCTCTGTCTTCTTGTCTGAGAATATGGTGCAACTGATCAAGTAAAAATAGCAAGAATTTAAAAGTATATATAGAAAAAAGTAGATTAAAGGAAAAACGATTGTCTACATTAGAGGAACACTAATATTAAGAATCTATAATTTAAGCATATTTGGCATTAAATGAATTAATATAAGAATTGCAGCTTATTACATGCAAAATAAATGTTTTATCTGTTGCACTTACCTCACAGAAATTACCCCTAAAGACTTCTTGTCTTTAGGGGTAACAGCAGTAGATTTAATTATAGACACTGGCTTAGGTACAATTTTAGATTGAAGAGCACCAACAGTGGCTGGAGATTTATCACCAAGGCCTGTGTATGAAGCAATGGAGCCGGAGGTTGAAGCAACAGTTATAGGCCGTATCGCTCTAATTGCTTGTGGAGTTTGAGGCTACAAACGATTGAAAAAATATTTTTGTAGAAAAAAAGTGGATGGCAAAAAATTTAAAGTAAAAATAATCCTTAAATTATACATTTTTTCAAGTGAAAATTGAAACTTACAGATATTAATCGCTGAGTGAGAATGGTACTACCAGGAGGTTGTGAGAGTTGAGCAGTTAAGGCACTTCCAGCAAGATTTGTAACTACTCCTCGCGTTGTAGATGCAAGGGTAGGTCTGATATTTCCAGCCTTAAATTAAAAGTTTTCGATATACCCATAATTTCTAAAAATTCTCTAATTCATATAAACTCAAGCAAGAGATTTCTGGTAATATGTGAAATTTTTCTTTTAAATATTAATGATATCTTAAAAATGAAAACTTATTATAATTATTGGATGATCTAAGTGAACGAAATGGGAATTAAATATTATAATTTTTTTTACTTGAGTTGCTGGCACAACTGTAGACTGCATGGATGCAGGAAGAGGAGGGGGACGAATTCCTTCAATAGTCATCTCTCCAGTCATTAAAGCTTGCCGGACATGAGGTAGACTTTTCTAAAAATTAACAAATGAAAAAAAAAATATTCAGCATCTATTAAATGAAATAATTGAGCAGCAAATTTTCCATTGAATAAAAAGACTTTGAGAGAAAAATTAAGAAAATGCATTAAAAAACTTTTATATGCTTCAATATAATACTTCAAGCAAAACAAAAAATTAAAACTATCTTTGAGGCGAAAAAGTTTAGCACAACGAATAATGGTTTAAATTAAAATATTGAACATATCTTGACTGTTATTTATAATTAGAATTAAATAAAAGCAATTATGTAAAAAAAAACACAATATTTTCTATTAAACAAAATAAAAAATGAGTTAATCTGTAACAGATTATCAGAGGATGGAAAATTGTAGAGATGTATGTTATTATACATAAGCTTAATGAAAAACATATTACTTTATTTTTATTAAAAACTAAAACATCAATGTTTTTTGTTCATAATCTTTTAAAATTACCACAATGCATCTTTGAGTTAAACAATGTAAATAGACTTTTGTCAGTAATTTAAAATTTTTCATTATCACATACAACAGTTCATTCAATTTTCAAAGCAATGACTAAATAAATACATTTAAATAATCATTCTAAAATGAGAATTATCAAATATGAGAAAAAAACAAGATAATTTAAAAATTGATGCAAATTGGACCATTTACATAACATTAATAATAAACATTTTTATTCTTCAATTACGATAAATAGCTATTATCAGTAAATTGTTTTAAATTCTTAAACTACAAAATTTTTTTCTTGCAGAAGTAATAGAAGATTTATACAATTATTAGTATAATGCTGCACATTATTAGTATACTTCAACAATATTTAATTTTATTTTTCTATATACGCATACACACAAAAAGCAACTAAAATAGTTTCATTAAAAACTGAATTACCATTATAATCTGACCAAAACAGATAGTCTATATTGAGAAATTTTAAATAAATAATTCATAAAGAAACAAATATACTTCATGCAATCTTCAAAATGAGTCATTTATCACAACACTTTTCTGTGAACAAGCTTTATAACAAAACTTGTTTGAGAGACAAAAAGCTTGTTTTTGATGTATTAAACAATCAGAATGTGTGTACAATTGATAATGTTTTCATTCACCTTGAGGCGTCAAATGCAAACAAAAAATATTTATAAATGAATAAAGTGCAAGTAGTAAGATTTTACCTTTAAAAAATGTATTAAATAAGGCTGATGATTAGAATGCAATTCTTTCTGAAGTCGGGTGGAAAATTCTTCTGGTTCAATTTCACCATCCTATTAGATTTGGAATTTCATTAATGAATACATTTTATACAATAAAATAAATTAATTGTAATACTACTAAATAATAGTTGGCAATTTAATATACATACTATTAGATCTTGTATCAGTTTTTTAACATTAGAAGCAGTTTTAGTAGTTTCGTCACCAGCCAACCTAAGTAATGTACTGAGAAAATTTTGGCATTTCTTCTTAATAGTGTTTGGAGACATCTACAATTGAAAAACATTGTTACATTTTCCCTAATTACAACACTAAAATTTCATATAAACAAGCTTCATGCTAGGTTCTTGAAATATTAATATTAAACATTTTACCTTATCATACAAGCAGCAACCAAAGCAATTTATTATTATTTAAATAAAATGTTTTAATAAGAATTAATTTTTCTCCTTGAATGCATATTAACACAAGTTATAGCACTGATAGTAAAGACAGTATCCAGAATTCATGAAACCTTTTAATTTCATTAAACCCATTTTGTTATCATGTACAGAATCCTTCAGAGGCAAAAATTCTGAGTCAAAGGAAATAAAATTTCTCTTAGTTAAAAAAAAAAAGGCAATTTTGATAAAACAGCATTAAATTTAAAAGGTAATAAATGCAAATACATTTTTTAAACCATATATAATATAAACACTTAAAATTTTAAAAATTAAAACATTTAAATTAAAAAATCAACCAAATTTTTATCTCTTGTAATTTTAGCATCAGTATTTCTAAAAATTATTTTAAATATGCTAATAATATAGACACATTATGCAATTCTTCTTACTCTTCTAATTACACTTCACTGTTTTTAAAAAACACAGTTATCTTCATATGTAAATTACTTGATTAGCCAATATATATATACACAAAGTTTTATTTTTCTCAAATCCTATTTTCATTTTTAAAATCTTTATTTTGACATCATTTGCATTTACATTAATTAATATATAATGTGAGTTTAAATGATATGCAGCTTTAAAAATATATTTAATAATTCCTTTTTATAGTATAAATTTGTTTTTATTTAAATAAGTTAAACATGTAAAAACAATGTAAAACAAATTGTGGCATTTCAAAAATGGAGTGCTATTGGACTAAATGTTTCAATATATGTCGATGACATTTCCTTTTTTTTTTTTTTTTTCTTATTTTTATATTGTCATGTATCCTGGTATTAGAAAATTAAAAAATTATTTTATTATGTAAAATAATTTATAATTAAAAATTATCTTTTAAATTACAATGCAAATTTACATTTTAAAAGTATGTATATAACTGAAATCATAAAAAAAAATAATTTATTACTAAAACTAAAATTGTTAACTTTTTGTAACATAATTTATACTTTTACTTCAAATTAAGACAAAATATTTTGAAAAACTTAATATTTAGGAACTAACACAGAAATAAAACTAAACAAATATAGAAATATATTTATTTTATATATTGAATAGTTGAAATACACAAGCTAAAAATAATTTCACACTCTTTGATTTCTAGTATGGGATTGCATTTTAAAGAAGTTTTTATATTTATATCATTTAAAATTTCTGTGATTGAATAGGCAAGAATTTAGATAGCCACTATTCATATTTTCCCATTGAATAACCTTAAATATTACATATTTAATATATAAATCAAATATCAGTCAATTGTGGCCATTATTAATTCAATAACATTGTAATATAATCCTCATTGGTGTGAAACAAAGGAATAGTTAAAAAATGCATTCAAAATTTAGAATTCTAAGAACATGTTGTTGAGTTACAAGTATTTAATCATTACTTTACACACAAAACATTTTTTCAAGACAAACCTGGGATTATAAGAAAATTCTTGATAAAATAATGAAATACATTAAAAAAAAATTGTAGATTTTTTAAGGAAAAAATTAGATTTTTATAGTTTATTTTTAAATATAGTATACATGTATAATTACTATAATTTCTCAAAGAAAGAAAACTCTATAATATTGCATCTATGGAAAATTGCTTAAAAAATTTAATATTGCAGGAAAAGGTCACATTAATATAAATAATTCAGTAAGTTAAATTGGAAGCAGTATTGCCAAGAGGGTGTTTGAAAATTTTAATATCTATAATAATGTATATCATTTCATCGAACAAAATCACAAAAATAAAAATATGATTATAAATTAATTGATGTAATTTTTTTAAAAAATGTATTGATTATTTTTAACAGGCATATTTTATATACATTATTACATATTAACAAAGCAAAAAAAAAAAAAAAATACTTATTAAAAGATATAAAAAGTGCCAATAAATTGCTAGCTTTGTATTTTGTCTCAACAAATTATTAATGCAACATTCATTCTTGTACTATTCGTGAGCAGTGCTTGGGGTGTATTTGGGATTAGCAATGCAACGCAAAATACTCATTTCAATAGCGTTTCACATAGTTAAAACAGTTTTCAGCTTTCCCCACCTCTTCATGATTCTTTTTCATATATTTCTATTAGAAAACAAGAAGTTCAGGATATATTTTCATCAGTTCTTGTTGTTTCTATTTGAGTTTTCACAGTTATAGACATCCATTTTGTAAAGTTGGGTATCAGATGGTATGAGAATTGTTTCTTTAGATTTAGGTATGGGCAAACCTTCATCTATTTTAATGAATTCACCATGAGGGAAACAATTTTCTGAGACAACCACAATATTGTTAACAGATAGAAGACTTGAAAGAGATTGATCTTCTTAGATAACATGCTTGCATTCAATTGTTCTGTATCTTCCACATCTTTCAAAACTCTAGAACATTTTCCCTTAGCAATGCATTACATAAAATTATTATTTTTTACTTTTACATATCAATATTTTTTTTTACTTTTCCTAATAAAAAAGTATTTTTCCCTTTCTATTCATGCTTGTACAACAGAAAACACATATAAGAGTAATTTAAAACCTCACACTTCTTAAAGCTCTCTATTTTTAATACGCAATTGCTGCATTACTGGAATCAAACCTCTATAACCAGATCAGGAAGCAAATTCCTTATAGTTATGTAAATTTTTCTGAAATTTATTTCAAATAATTTCTTAATTCTTTGTAGCAAAAAACTCAGCATCTTTTACTTCCCCATGGGTATGTCTGAATAAAATTTTCAACCTAGAAACTAATGATTAAACCATTTATCTATTGAGATGAAAATTGCTTTTGTCATGTTGAAAGGTAAAATCTTCAGCTTTCCGTTTCATTAAAGGACTATTCATGCATGCACATTTCTTCTAACCTTAGAAAATCACTATTTCAAAGAAATTTGATTATTTATCTTCCTCACAGTGTTTGCTTACAATTTGGTTTTGCATTCAGCTTTGTTTTAGATTACTTTGCAATTCTTTATCATTTAACAAAATAATGGTTGAGATATTTTTAGAGTAGCATCAGCTTTTCTTTGAGTCATCTCCAGCAAATTATCAGTGTTTCAAAACCTCAACTTTGTCATTAACAGTTAAATCATAGCTTTTTTTCCATTCCTAAAATACATTTTTGCATGCCAACGAAAAGAGCCCTTTTATGAAAAGTCTTTCTTAAAAAAGTCTGGAATATTATTTAGCAGAACAAAAGATATTAAGAATATATTAGTAAATGATAACAGTAAAAGAAATTGATGATGATATAAACAGATTTTTTTAAGGTGCTAAGCAAACATTTTGGACCAAAGAAAAATCTAATTATGTGACAGTTCTAATAAAATTACAACAATAACATTATCTTAGATCCCATTATGCAGCATTTACTGTTGTATAATTTTAAGATTTTCACAATATGTTATAAAGAATATCAAAAGATGGTTGATTTAAAGGAAAACAAATATTTTTGAATTTTATTTTTTTTAACAAAAATAATTACAGTAAATAGTACTTAATGTAAAGCCTTCAAAATCAGATTTTTGATGAATTGAATTACAAGATTAAAAAAATAATGAATACACGTATATATATTTCCCATTCACTATCTAGTCATTTTGCATAGCACAGAAGAATGTATTTTAATGTATGAAAAAGCAGTATCAGTAGAAATGCATTACTATTAAAAATATAATTTTTAAACAAGTAAAGGTTTTCACAGCATTAAAACAAACATATTTCATAACAATTAACAGTTAATATAAAATAGCTATTATATATAAAAAAAGAAAATAATAATTCAAAGCTTCTTACTTATTATTTTTTTATCAAAATCTTATTTTATTTATTTGTTTTTGGCATTATGGAATCATGCCAATTATTTAAAATTCTTATTTGTATAAAAGTAATTAAGGAAAACTTTTTCTATCCAACATTTTTTAAACAGATGAATTAGACATATTCCATATTAAAGCTACTAACAGATAAAATAAGTAATTTTTCAATAAATCCTTTTCAGGAGAATTTAAGAGAAATGAATTCTTTTAATGATAAAAAATTAGACTATAAATACCATAAAATATATTTTTTACAGCCAAAAAGCAGCTGCTGTAAATGTATTGAAGCATTTATCGAGATGTTATTCATAATGTACTTGATGCCACAAAAAGAATTGTTGTTATATGTTCAAATTTTTTACATTACTGCTAATTAGACCAGCAATTTTAAGTGTATTCGCAATATTTATGGATGAGATACTAGGATGTATAAATTGTTGAAACATTCAAAGTACTAAACATTCAGCAAACAGCTTGTTCTTCTCAAAGAAATTGAATCTACAAGTTTCATTTTTAATATTGTTTTACAAAATCAGACAACGCTACACACAAAAGAGTTGCATTATGTAGCACATTTTAAAAAATACACTATTCCTCCTGTTTTGATAAATAGCATTGTTTGATAAATTCTGCTCAAATTCTTGAATTTTTGTAATATTAGCTGTACAAATTTTTATGTATATAATAAATTGCATGATTTTGATGCTAAATGTTCATGTTAAATATGTTTTCTGGATAGATACAGTAAAGAGCATTTCTGATAGAGAATGATATATGATTCATAATAAATAAACTGTTGTATCTGAAAAATAAAATTTCCAGGTTCATTTAAAATCTTAAAAAATCTCACTAAGATTTTATGTGAATTTATAAGAATTATACTACAATTAAAATTTTCTGCTTTGTTTTCACTTGATATTCCACTAAAGATTTAAATTCTACAAACTTTAACACTCTATTCCCAGATGATATCCAATATTCTTAAAAAATTATATTTATCGCTTAGATGCCCAATAAACATGCTAGACTGATATTTTCTACAAATTATTTCATAATTTAAGAATATCGATAAGTAATTTAGATAAATTCGAAGACACTTAAATTAATAAACTGACAAAAATTTAAATCATTATATGGCACTTGCGTTGTGTTATTTCTTAGGAACCTGATTTCACTTTATGATTTAAATTTGATTGACAAACTAAAGAGTAAATTAACAAAATAAAAACTTTCCTTGATTTTAAAGCCTGTCTCTCACAGTGAATACTTTACATGCAACAAGAAAGATTTAGTACAATAAGACAATGACGGCTCTCATTTGAAACTTCATAATAAAGATATTTTATTTTTTTATAATTTCTTAACTAAGAACAGGAGTAATTGCAAATTTTAAATAACAGTCTGAGACAACAATGTTTGCAATTTTTTTAAGTGCTTTCAATCACTTAGGCAAATATTTTTAAAATAATTTTCTACAAATAAATTGGCTCATTATAGTTAAAAAATATAGCTTTTTTAAATTCTATATCCTTGTATTTTAGAGATTGAAAAGAAATAATTTAAAAAATATTTTAAATTTCCATCCACTTTTGCTATATATATTACTACAATGTTTCAGCTAAAATATAGGCAGATATATTATAAATATTTTGAGGTAAATATAAACTTCATAAGTGCATAATTCATATAAAACATAATTTTAAAAATTTCAAAATTACTGTTAATTTTTTATATTATTAAATAAAACATAAAATTCTTCCATGCCAATCAATAATGAGGACATGGAAGAATTCAATGTTTATATATATATATATATATATATATATATATATACATATATAAGTATGAGTAAATAACTCAATACTTTATTTTGCGAAAAAAATTAGGTTAATTAATCTCTCTTCTACTAGAAATTTTCTGCATAACATAACATTTATATGTTAATAGCTAATTCAGAAAAACTCCCAATGCATAAAATAATTTTAAATTAGTTAAAATTAACAGTTAATTATTATTTTATCATAAAATAAATAAATAAAAATAAACAATATTATAAATTAAAAATCTTACATTAAAAAAAAATCAACTTTTAAAACTGTGTACTACATAAAAATCATTTGAATGCTGTTACATAGTCACACTGAACTACAATCTGTAATTTTTCTTAAATTTAAAATAATTCAAATATTTACACAAAATTCTTTATAAAACACATTAACCACAAAATGTGATCAAATTAGGAAACAAAAGTGAAGCACAAGCAGGGAAATAAAAGCAAAACGCAACTGGCATAACAATAAAAATACTAAAAATTTATAAAATCATTAAAGAATTTATTTAAAGCACAACAAAATACAATAAAAAAAAATTATGAAATAAGCTTTAGAACACATACCTGCATAGTTTGCAACATTTAATTCATCATAGGATGTTTTTTTAATTTTTATTGTTGTGTGAATTAGATTTTTAAAAATTAAAACTTCAAGAAACAAATTTTTACAAAGATTTATGTGATCATTACTAAACAAATAATTAAGTAGGATCTCAGAAATAAAAACATGGTTAATTTTTAATGCAACTTAAAAAAGCACAAATTTTATCTCTCAAATAAATAAATAAATAAAATAAATTAAGACTTAAAAACATAACATGCAAACAGTGAATAGATGTGTTAATTTGAATAGTGGTTTCCAAGAGAGGCTACATAGTGCTGTTAAATAGACTGGATAATGATAATTTGATATGGAATTTTTAACAAAGCAATTTATTATAAATTAATAATTTTTTTTATTCATTAATTTATAACAATTTATTAGAACAATAAAAAATTATAATTCAGATAATACTTTTACTGAGAAGACCTAAATATATCTAAGCATTTAAAAATTACAAAGTACTGTATACATATTTTTTAATAACAAGGAGAAAAAAATCATTAAAAATTAAGTAGCCAGCTAAAAAAAAAAATTCATTATAAAATTTTATAGCTTCATTCATTCTCATCCACGAACATACAAAACAAATTAAATTGCTTTTTAGAATGTAATATTCTGCAACAATATGCTATCTTGTTGAAAAGTGTCAAAAAAGCTTTTAAATACAAAAGCCAAGCGAAAATGAAAGCCACAATATTGGGAAATAAAGCAGTGTTTCAAAAGGATCACATAAAATGCAACTGACACACCAACAACACTTAAAGTACAGCACATGAAGATGTCAAAAGTGTTTGTGCAGATGCTTTTCTTTTCAATTATTTGAAAAACTTACCATATAATCAATGTAGCGCTCATGATTGTAGCCAGAATAACAGAAATCCTTTCAAAAATAAAAATTTACAAGGTGTAGAAATAAATGCAAGCTAATTGTACTCTGACATTTCATAATATCGAGAATTTAACAGAAAAAATTAAATATGAAGTATCCAACGCTCATATATATAATAAAAAAATTTACATATTGATTCAGCAATCAAACAAAATTCAATCTTTTTTTAATCATCAATAAGATGGAATGTGGAAGGAAACAAAAAATATATAATGGGTATAGTAAATTGGAAAGGAGTCAAATTTTAAAATGAACAGCGTTTCAAAAGTTCCTAATTATATTAAATCAAAAGCAAGTTAATACTAGATTATTAATTAAAGATCCTTAGGGAATATATCTAGCACTTTCTATTTTGTGAATATAAATTTTCCTAATTAAAGAAGGTCAACAAAAGTGTCAAAAGATTTAAATGTTGCTTTTTGCTTAAAGAAATATAAATTATTTTAAATATTAGTACAAGTAAATTGCCTTAACCATTCAGTAATTTGATTAAATTTTTAAATTCGTGAAAAAACAATTATTTTCTTTTTTTCAAAATATTAAACAAACTTACCTTTTATTAATTTAAACTAAGCAAATTCCACTAATTTATAATTAAACTTAACAAATTTAAAATTAAACAAATTTAATTTAAATATTAAATCATATAGCATTTGCCTTAGTTATTAAAGAAAATAATCAGCAACAATAATACATTATCATGCATATATGGAAATTTTTTAAAACCTTATAATCGTATTTATATAACATTCTTTAAATTGCTCTGGGTAAAAAAAAAAAAAAAAAAAAAAAAAAACATTAGAATATGACATTGGAAAATTTTAAAATAGTTAAACCCAAAGAACGAATATATAAATGTTATTAGCAACAAAAAAAATCTATTATTTATATAATTACAACTGATGTATGAAAATAAATGCACTTACATAGTTCAATTATTTTTTAATAAAAGAGCATTTGTACTTATTTTCAAATATATTTCAATAAGTACTTGACACAAATTGTTGATTGGATAGAACTATTTATTCTAAATTAAAATTCTTTTAAATCCCAGCTTTATAATTGTTACTCGCACGCGAAAGATTTATTTTAATAGGATAATAATTCAACTATAAACGTAAGTAGTCTATTTTTAAAAGTAATTTTTTGTGAAAATTCAGAGATTGCATTACATTTAAATTAAAATGTAGTGCATACATATTAAATTTAAAAATATTTTCAGCTTTTAAAATATTTTAACAGATGTTTTGAGTTAAAGGATTTTCACAATTATGCAAGAATATTCAAATTTCCTTAATATTATCATGATATATCATATTTTAGATAAATTTTGAACCAGATCTAAAAACATAATAGATCAAATTCAAAATTTACAAATATAACAGTTCACAAATTGATGATAAAAACAAAATGAAATATTTTCAATTAAAAATATCATAAACACAATATAATTACTCAATGAACTTAATATTTTATAAAATATACAGAGAAGTCTCAAATTTATAGAAAATATGAATTTTAAAATTGAAGTTTGAGAAATCTTCCAAAAGAACAAAAACAAAATATTAAATTTTTCATCGTAAAAGTTTTTCTCATGTGTTTATGACAAATTAAATATTAACAAATCACGCGTATATTTTTAGGCATCAATGATCCCCAGATTTCTAACTTTTCTTTAAGTCTAGTTTACAATTGTTTAATGCCAAAATTTTGTAAATGACAACAAAATTTCATTTTGGGCATATAATTAACAAAACAATGATTAATAAACTTTGGACAATCAATCACCATGATTAAAAAAATTCAAGTAATTTTATAAAACAAAATATCAGGAAAAATCAACATACTGAAACCACAATACTTACTGTTGCAGATGATTGAGTAGTTGAAGATGTAGTTCGAGCAACGGTGGTGGTCTGCTGAAGAACTGTACTGACTATAGACTATAATGAGAAAAAAGTAACCAATTTAATTTTCATTCTTTTCATTCATTAATTACACTAAAAATATTTTTGATACACAGGTTATGAGTTTAAAATATATAAAGCAAAACAAAGTGCAAAATGAAATTTATTATATGCAAACAGATAACACTTGTACATAAGTGCTCATTAAGAGAAGAAATCATAGACACAAATACAAAGAAACCACCACATCTAATAGAGAACAAGAATATAGATATGAATTACTCAGCAACAATATACATATATATATATATATCATACAATGTTCATTTAACATGATTATAGCTCTAGTTCACGAACAATGAAATAAAGAGAATTAAAAATAAATAATAGACTGAGAAAGAAACATACACACATACATAAATAATATATACATGTAGTGATATAAATAGATAATTTTATTGATGTGTTAAATCCCATTAACGTAAAAGGAGTAAATTTTTAATCACTATCTAGTGATGATATTGACACCTAAACTGGAATTCTTTTACTCACCTACTCTGCAAAAGGGCATAATATTTTATAAATACTTATTGTGAATCAATATCAATACAATGGCAGTTAGTGGATTTTGATTAAGTTAAGAAAGATCTAATTAAATCAATTCCTCTAACAATCTAACTTTATAAGGCCAAAAAGCTACAAATAGCTCAATATAAGGTTATTGCTTTCCCAAAAATTGTTCACTGACAGCAGTTTCTTCTAAAGAGAAGTATAACTAAGTTACTGTATCACTTTACATTCAGTACAAATATTTTGCTTCCCCTTTTATCACAATAAAACATCATTACTTGCCCTAATCATAATCAAACAGTTATTTATTCGATCAAACAGTTATATAAATAATTTAACAAAAAATATAAACTCAGTACATTCCAATGGCATCTCTAAATTGGATAAATTGCATAAAAAACTATAATTTTATTTTAAACTTCAATTAATCCTACTAGATTTAATACAAATTGCAGTTTTTCAATCACGTGTATTTAAATAAAATGCATGTGAATCAGAAGAAATTTAATAAGTCAGCTTTCTTGATAACCTCAAAATTTGATATTCCAGATATTAACTAAATACTTAATAGAATAATTTAAAAACTTTAAAATTTCCCATTAAATTTAAAAGTATAAATTATGGAATTTAAAAATTAATTATAGAAGTAAAAATCTTCCCAATACATGATTTATTACAAGTTCACTTGTCACCTTGTTGTTTAGAGTAAAGCAGTTTTATTTCTTTGAATAAATTGATATAATATTGGTCTTCTATAAAATATTTAGCAAATGGAGATTATTTTATTAATATGATAATAAACCTAACAGCAATGCATTGTCAATGAAAGTAAAGGGAAAAAAATATTTTAGAATATTGAAAACAAAATTTAGATTTAAAATTTAAGTTTTATTATAAATTGCAGCTGATCATTATATATGAAAAATTAGTTTTTAATAAGCATATATAAAATAATCTACAAATTCTAAACATCACCATTTCAAGAAATAATAACACTAAGATTGCATCATTATGAAAAAAAAATCGCATAAATATGAATCGTTAGAGGTTGACCAATATCATTATAGGTATGCAAATGATTAAAATAGGCCTTTTCGGTATGAAATAACAATTATGAACAGAAACACACACAATTGGATATTAATATATGTCTCAGAAATAGTCTCACAATCTAACATCTTAACCATGCAAATGAAGATTAGTACTGGCTTCTTTAAACCTGCTAATTCATAAATAATAATTAATTTGTAATTTTTCAAAGATAAAAAATTTTTTAAATGGTAAAAATTAATAATAAAATTTTACTTTAAAATGAGAATCTAAATGCTCAGTAATCACAATTAAATGTACTTCATTTTTGTCAAGTTAATTATAAATTTAGCTTTAGAAGTCTTTTGTTATGAAATAAATATATCTTAAATTACTTCATATTCCTTAGATGTAAATACATTCTTCATAAAAATTTAAAGTAATATTTTAATATTTTCCTGTAATTTATCAATGTTTAAAATAAAGCATCTAGCACTATAAAGAATACTGATGCTAAAAGAAATGAAAAATTAATAAATTTTTAATGGGTCATAAGTAAAACTTGAATACTAAATTAAACATTTCGGAAAATACAAAAAATATTTAAAACAATTATATATATCCTCTTAGCAACCACATTATTTTTTCATTCTTTTAAAAAGTTTAAATAAAGTCAAATTAATGAAATATTGCATTCAACAGTGGTTTATAAAAGTGCAAGTTACTAAAATGAAATGTGTTTAATTATTTCACATTCTAAAAACTCTCATTTGAAATATTAATAGGGAATTTAATAATTAACAAAACTAATATAAACTGGATTCCAAAATCCCTTTTTAATGGTCTTATGATGCAAGAAAGAAAAAATAAAATATATAACCAAACAATAATTAAAAAAAAAAATTGAGTCATAATTCAAATGAATTTGAGAACTGATTATAAATCAGCAAATTCAATTTTAAAACTTGAAAAATATTTTTTCTTAAAAAATATTAAAAAGCAAGAAAAACAATAAACATAGGAAAATTGGATAATAAAATGGAAAATCCAAAGAGCAATCAAAAGGCATAAATCCTCCCCATATCAGCAGAGCTGAAAGTTCTACACTTCCTTTTGTAATTGTCAAACAATAATGCTTCACTCGGAGACAAAGCAAGAAACAGGGTTGACTACAATAGTGCATGAATTCTATAGACAATTCACAATATAATAGCCAAAATGAGGATTATAATTTTGATCTCTTTATAAAAATATCTATGCAGTTCTTCCTGTGGAACAACCTGCTTAGCAACATCATAACATTGAGCATCCAATGAACAAAGAATAAAGCATCTAACGCTATAATGAATATTGATGCTAAAAGAAATGAAAAATTTATGAATTCTTAATGAGTCATAAGTAAAACTTAACTTGAAATATCAAAATTTTTAAAACAATCCTTTTATATCCTGTTAAAAATATTATCAATATGTAAATGATTGAAACAGGCCTTTTCAGTATGAAATACAACAATTATGAACAGAAACTCATACAATCAGATATAAATATATGTGAGAAATAAAAATAAAAAGTAAAGATAAAGAGGTCTGATAGTTTATATCCTAAATTATTAATACATGAGCATATACAGTAGATATTTCTTTGTGAAAACTTATTAACTTCATAACAGTTTTAAACCATGAAGTCTGAAGCACAATTTTCAACTATCATAGATTCTACTTTGTTGCTCATCATGCTTGCTTTGTTGCTTTAAATTCCCTTTTTGCATGTCAAGGCTAATTTGACAGGTAATAACAATTTATAATACTTCTCAAACCACTAGAAATAATGAAATTATAATAGTGAAGGATACATTATAGGATTTGTTTGCCTACCAAGAAAAATAACTTATTTTTACGAATGGTTATAGATTTCAGAAGTGGACAAGTGCAGGCAATACAAATGGTCACAATTGTAACTCTACTTTCTTGACACATATTTTTTTATTAGTTATTTATAAAGGTTTAGCATTTTATCATTTTCATACATTAGTTATGCCTGACAATTTATGATTTTGTATATTTTACAGTTTTTCATTTTTGGAATAGTTAATTCAATGTGAACATTGTTTATTATTAACAAAATTTACACTTAAAAGAGCAATAATGTTACCTCATAAAAAATTGGCTCATTTAATTTGTTGGGTGGAAGTAAATAGGCATAAATGTATATTAAGTATATCATTTTTTGTTATTGTATTGTTTCATACCAAATTAATGATTCAACTTGGTTTTGCTTAAACATGGCATTTATAAATAAAAATATATGTTACTTAATCATTATTTTAACAGAGTAAACACAAAATGAATACATATTAAACAAGGCAGAAAAATATTTACTCAACATCATAAATACAACCATGCATATTCTGTATTCCAAAGCTTTCAGGACAAGAATTGACAATATAATAATAATAAAACAAAGTGATGTCATGCGAAATAATACTCTTTCAAATTGCATAAAAGGAAATTTTAATTTTGATAGTTTATTAACATAAGGTGAAAAAAACATGCAACGAATAAAACATTTTATAAATTTTAATCTTACCCTACTTCATTCTAAGATGAAGACAATTGGATATAATTTAATAGCTATGGGTAAAAGTAAATATTTTTATTTCATATTTGCAGTTATACATTCTTTAAAAATAATATCTATGAAAAGCTTAAGCTGTATTGAATGAATTTAAATTTTTCGATTATAAACAATGTTTAAACATATACAGCAGAACAGAATTGAAATTAATGAAATTTTACTGTCTGACATTACTTTTGTGTAGGAAATAAAATTCCATGAATGACTGTAACAATATTTTCATTTAGAAAATTAAATATTTAAAAAAGCTTCATTGAAAATTAGCTAATTAAACAATTTAATAATTTTAACAGCATATTGAACAAATTTTAATACAGCATAATATTAATTATCTGAATTTTCAAATGCATTTAATGGAAAATGAAAATAAAAATTACAAACCGGACACATGTACACATATAATTATACAGAAAATAAGCCCTTTTTTATTACAACAGATTAATTTAACTTTTCATAAAATTAAAATAGATTTTTCAAAATAACTTTGCTGATAAAAAATAAAATATTAAAAAAAGCCACTGAAATTATTTCATTTATATAAGTTCTTAAGTTTCGATATTTTACCAAATACACATATCAAGTTACAATCACAAGTGTGATAAACAAATGCAAATTTATCTCAATATTATGATCCAAAACTGATTTTAAAATTTTAGGACTAAAAGTCCAAAATACTTGAATCAGTTTTAATAAAAAGCTAGCTGTATGAAAAAAGTAAGGTTTACTTCAGATATCAATGAAAAAACAATAAATATAATAGCAATAAAATTTAATAATTATATTTTGGACATTTAAAACCTTAGAGATTCTAGGTATATATTCTATAAAAAAACTAGCATATGAATACTAACATATTATGATGTACAATACAAAAATTTGTATAATATTTACCATTATAAATGTTTACTGCGTCTTATGATAAAAATACTCCTTATGAATACAAAAGAAAGATAGTTTAACTAATTTTTTTTTACACTATTCTTCCATATTTATAATATCATGGTTTTCAATTTATGTATAATATATTAAAACTAATAATTACATTTATACAAATTTCCTTTCAAAAAAGAAATATGTAAAAATTCAGTTGAGAATTACACATATAAGTTATATAAAAACACATTTGATTTATCTTTAAGAATTATTAAAAAATTACTGTTTGAATTTAATAAAGAAAATATATTTTTAATTTGCAAATTGCAATATAAAAATTTATACTTTATAGAGTTCCATTGTATTTCTAATTTAGGAGAACTCTATTTATAACACACATATATACATGGTTTCAAATATGAAATGTATAGTTAATGCATCTTATTTTGAATAAGCATCATAAAATATAAAACATTAAATATAATCTGAGGGGAATCAAATATTATTTAATAGAATGTATTTCATTTTTAATTTATGCAATGCTCTCTAAAAATATTTAGTAACATAAATTTAAACAAAAAAGTAATTGTTGGCAAAATATATTTTATTGATGAAAATTTCAAAACTTACCGGATTTTTTGTTAGTGCTTGAGAAGCAACAGTCATTTGAGGAGTTAAAGTCCTCATAATAGTTCCAGAACCAGTCTAAAATTCAAAGGAAGAAAAAAAAAAAAAAAAAGATTTCAATATTAAACACACACATTTCTAATGCAAATATTTGCCAATATATTAACAAAATTTTTGGAAAAATTAAAATTAAGAGTAAAATTCTAAGAGCCAGTGCAGGACTGATGTGATTTCCAATTTTTGAACCAAGTACAGCACAGTAATATAACCAATCTAAATTGCGTCATTTCTGAGAATGTCTGATTTTTGGAGTCCTCAACCTTAAAGTCAATCGCACTCAATGTCAAATTTTGAATATGGCAATACTGTGCTATTTTTTTATCTTAAATATTTAAATTTTGAATACATCATTATATTTTCTTACAATAGAAATGCAATAAAACTAAAGACTAGATACATAGTTTTATAAAAATTACATGTTAGGAAATACATAAAATAAAAATCAACACAACTTTTCAAACACTATAAACAAAAAATACATATATTTTTTAATTATTTTCTTTTAATCAACTGAAAAAAATGTAAATAATTTAAAAACATACTGTAAACAATACAAACCAAGCCTTAACAACTGCGCTATAAATCTAAATCAATAATATTGATAGCATTCATTTTTATGAAACCCCTGGTCTCTGATTAACCGGCACTGTACCTGAGCATGGAAAAATATCCGATTTTAAAAAACCAAGAATGTGAGAAGAAATGGGCAATAAAGCTAAATCAATAGCTTAAATAAAATCCATCATGAAAACTTGGATTACTAATTAACTAAATAGTGACATCCACTTAAAAGAACATCTGGAACAAAGCAATCAAGAATGTAAGGAGAACCATGTAATAAAACTAACTGATAATGTAAATACTTTCATTTTTATGAAAATTTACTTTCTAATTAATCAAGCATTACCACACATATTATTTTAATTAAATTAGTAGTACAATTCACCAGGAAATGTATATTTATCTCAAATATTTCTACACCATACTTAATAATTAAATAAATTTTCATAAATTTATTTAATTATTAAGTATGGTGTAGAAATATATTTTATTTAATAATAAAATAGCTATTCAATTAAATATGCTATTTTATTTAATAATAAAATAGCATATTTAATTGAACAACACTTAAAGTACTCATATAATCATAAACTCCCTTACCTTCCAAGAGAAAAAATATTTAATTTTAAAAAATATAAATTCAATTTTGCAAATAACTTTGAAAAATATAAATTGCAAATTAAACAATCCTACAAAATTATAATATCCAAATAATATATTACTTTTAAATTGTAAGAAAATAATAAAATTTCACATATAACTTTTCTAACATATTTAGAAAAAATACAGTGTAAGCTTTAAAGTTAATAAATAAGTTACTGCAAGTCGTATACATAAGAATACATAATAGAATCAACATACTAATCCATTTTGGTGAAGTAATCTACAAATTTGGCTTGTGTACAGACTTGTAGGATTTAACAAAAATTAAGTTTATTACAAAGTCACAGATAGCTTTTTCCTCCTTAGTTTTAAAACAAAGAGTTTTTATACACAAACATTACAGGAGAATTGAAAGAATAGAATTATTTGTTTATAACTATAACAGTTCCTGAATCTTAACTAGCTAACTTTGGTGTTTTGGAACTGTGTCTTGTGTCTAATATGCCAAATGAACTGCTACAGTATCTTGCCTTACCTAGTAACTCAGATAATACTGAGAAGACCTTATTTCCTGCGATTTAAAACCACTGCTCACGTGGTAGATTCGTCTTTACAACACACACAAATAATGATATGTTTTTACTTTATGTGTTCACCAACGCACATTAATTTTTTTAAAAAGTACAAATTATCAGCACATATTTTAATATTATAACAGCACAAAAGAGAATTTAAAATAATTTCACAAAATATGTTTGGAAAATTTTAGTCTAAAATAAACAGTAATCACATTTAATGCTTAAAAGTAAAATTTAAAATAGTTAAAAAATAAATTTTCATATATTCTGCACATTAAAATATTTATTTTATCAAAACTTACTTTTAAACTTATATACATTTTAATTTAAAAAATTTTGAATTAATACTTTCATGAAATATTGTTACAATATAGTAATTGTTAATCAGAATATAAAATGTAATAAGTACAAAAGGCTTCTAATGATATTTTGTTTGTTCTCCGAACAATAATTTTATTTTCCAATTTTGCTATACAAGATTGCAACATAGATGATAAATGGTAATAATTTAATGAAACTTTTTGTGGAAGGAATCAAAAAATAAATATAAAACAAACCTGTAGTGTTTTTACAGCAGCACAAGATACAGGAACAGATACTACTTGCTGATGAGATAATGTTCTAATAACTGGACCCTGTAAAATATATTTTTTTTAATATAATTTTTCTCTCACAAAAATATGATCTGTTATAAATAATTATGAAATTATTTATACATACAAAAATTTTCTTTAATAAAGAGCTAAATCATTTCATTAAACTTACATAAGTAAAAATTATTTATTATAACTATAATTATACAAAGAAAAAAGCTTTTGTGTGAATTGAATTCAATGTCCTATTAAAGATTAAAAACTTCTTTCAACAGATTTCTATGTTTGAGAAAATATTTCAATTAACAATCAACATAAAATTTCATATCATTCAATCATTTTGACAAATGATGGTAGTGATTAGAAACATAACTGATTAAGAAAATTTTGATAAAATATTCAGAAACAAACATAAGATTTTACATATTTTCTTCCCACTCAAAATGTTTCATTTAGCCTTTAAAATTAATAAATTATAGTTCATATATTCTTTCTCGCTGCTTTCAGCTATGAAAATACTTTTTCATTTTGTTTTTAGATCGAGCTTTGAAATTTTAGATCTTTATATTTTATAATTCTGATTGCTTTTAGAAACATCCAAATTACATAGTAAAATTTAACTTTCATTCAAATAGTATTTCTGAAAAAACAAAACTTCAGAAACTGAAGTAGCATGGATATGAATAGTTATATTTCCAGCACTCATCGCTATTTCAACATTTTTAGAAGGAAATTTTTAAAATTTTTGCTAAAAATTAACTGCTTGATTAAAATTTTAGCAAAAATTATAAAAATTTAAATAATATTTTTAATTTTTAGAAAAATGAATAGATTACTAGGTTTATTATTGTCAGAATCAAACAAAATTAAAAATAGATTTGAATAAGCTTCCATTTAGATCTTTCAATTTTTTAAAGGTTATATATGCAGGATATATCCAATGATTATTAACAAATCACAAATAAAACTTTTGTTTTTATACTAATCTGACATCACAGTAAATCTACATTATTTTACCCCATATCTTTAAAACTAAACCATACAATCTATATGCTCCAATCATAAAAATATGTAACCCTTTTAATGTTATTGTTATATTTACTGATTTGGAAGTTGTAAATAATGAAATTATAAAAAACTATTCTCATCAACAAACTGATTTTATATAAAATAAAATGGTTATTAATTGCCTCCTAACTACACTACATCATACACACGTATAATCTATCACAAAGCTCCTGAGTATATATAAAATCATGAAATAATTTAATTATCTGATGAAAGTACACAAGCAAACCACAGCTGAGACAGGTATAACACAGCTTATTATCAGTTGGTATGACAGTGAAAATGAAATTGTAATAATCATTGGAGAAAGTGAAGAATAAAGATATTGATAAAAATCATCTGAGTGCTTCATTTTTAAAGAAATATTTAAAAATGAAACACTCAATTTAAATTATTTCTAATTTAAATCTAAGAAAAATTGTGAAAAATTAGGAATTTTAGAGTTTTTCCAATATATATTATATATATACTAAAGTTAATATAACTCCAATAAATTAGAAAATTTGTTAAGACTAAAAATCTCATCACATCTAAAAAAATAAGAAATTTAATGACAGTTATATCAACTAATGTGTACCACATATCATATAACATGAAAATTAAAAATTGAGTATAATTATATTTTAAGAATGTTTGTTACTTAGATTCTTTACAAAAACATTCAGTTGTTCATAACTAATACAAAGACATATAATTTTTAAGTTTGGTTTTTTTGTTGCTCAGTGGTCATTCTTTGCCCATGAAGGCTAATTAGAATGGGACCGAGGTTTTAAAGTGGATTCCAAACCATTACAAACACTTATGCCTAAGGGGGGAATCGAACTGATAAGCTGTTCAACCAAATATTTAATTTTTAATATGCCATTATCATTTTTTTTCCAACACATATTTCTGAAAAAATTCCTTTTTCAAATTTTTATATTCTTCAAAGCCTTAACTTTGCATATTTTTACTTGGAAACTATTCTCTACTACCACCAATGAAAACACTCTCTATTGAGTAAATGACAAAAGAGCTTACCGAAAGTGACTGTAATCTATAAGCTGTATTTGGTGAATTAGCTGTCCCAGCAGACAGACCAGGAGGTGCAGCAGCCACATTAACAACATGATACTGACTACCATCAGCTCGAACAACAATTGCACTTCTCATACCGGGTGGCAAAGCAATGGTTCCCTAAGGAAAAATAAAATATTATATACAATTATATAAATATTAAAGTTAATTATTATAAGAAAATAATTAACTTTAACAAAATAAAAATGTACTGACATTAAAGGAAAATAATTTATTATTTTTGTAACATTAATAAATTTTTTTTGCAAATTTTAGGTAAATGAATAAAAAACTACTGATCGCATGAAATATTTGAACAATAAATTTTAAACACTAAAATTTTATTCCACATTTTAGAGTGAATAGATAAAAATTAAAAGTAGAGTACAGGCAGCACTGATAAAAGTATTATTTATTTGCATACATTTCTTATTCTATATGGAAAACCAGCAAATAAATGCATTATGAGCTATGAAATGTTCAATTACTCCACAGAGAAATTTAAATAAGTCTCAAAAAAATTATATACTTGTATTAAGATCAGTCAAATTTTAATAACTAAATAATAATGTATAAAATAATCTTGGATATATAAATTACTTGAAATATACAAGTGTTCAGCAATCAAGTAATGATTTATCAAAAATAAATATACTGATCAATTCTTATTTATTAGAAATAGAATAAGAAATTATACAAATTTATGCAAGGAAAAATGCTAAGCAAAATACAGCTTTTTTTTTTCATAAAGATGCATATGAGGAACAAATTTCCAAATTTGACGAGTATAAAATTACGAGAGCAATAATTATTTTATAAATTTTAATAAATTTGATAGTAAATATATTTTATAGTAAATTTGATAGTAAATATAGTTATAAATTAACAATTCTTTGATCATAAGATATAAAATACAATAGGAAAATCAAGCTTTGAAAAAAATTAATTTGGTACAAGTAAAATTCTCTATTGCTAATAGAATTATAGTATTATTAAAGAACTAAACATAAATTTCTAAACAGAAATAATACACAACTACAAGAAATATGATATATTATATAATGAAACAAATATGTTTTCGGTACTTAAGTATTAGCGTCACAGCGGCTTTTTAAATTGAATGAAAATAAAAAATTTTTTTCCCTATAGTTAGAAAATTTCTTTTCATAACTATAAGTCAATTTTTCAAAAATATAAATGTTCAAATTATATGTTACATGCTAATTCTACTTAAGTTTTGGAACAAAATTAGCTGCAGTGACGCTAATACATATGCATCATGTTTTGTACCAATTTTTAAGCAATTATGTTCATTTTTAGTCTAATATAAAAACTTAAAAAAATATATAATAGAAAGCATTATAGAAGCTTAAAAATATTTAACCATTAAATGATCATCAATACTCCTTCCTTGAATAAAAATAAATGTATATTATAATTTCTGAAAAGAAATTGCAATAAGTATCAAAATATCATTTGGACAAAATAAAGATTGAAACAATACATTAAATGTGATGGGAACAACTTTAAACCAGATTTTAAAATGTAAAAGCCTTCTTGAAAGTGTGGCATCTATGATTGGATAAATGGAATTATGACAAAAGAATTTTGCTTACAAATTATTAATAAAAAAAGGTACTTTCTTTAGTTTGGATTCATGATTTTTTTCCTTAACTTTTGTTTCTATGAAAGTAGATAAGTAATTTTATTTTAAAAAAGTCTTATAAGAATATAAGATATTTGCATTAATAAATATATTGTTTACTTTCCATCCATGACCCATCCATCCTCATTTTATCCCATGACCGTTTCCATGAAAGAATTGTGTAGCTAAATATTGCAATTCAGCACCAGATGTTAGAATTTAATGATTGCATAGTTGATCAACTCTTTTTAAGTTCACTTTATATTTCTTAATTTAAGCTCAAGTAAGTTTTAAAGTCTGGTATCCAATATGTAAGGATATCTATGGTCAACATAAAGAATCAAGGATTTTTGGTATTAAACAGCAAAATTTGGTGACTTTTTATTTCTTTTTGCAAATGGTCAACAGGAGAATACTAAAGTACACATTTTATAATGAGAAAAAAGAATAAGTATTATGGAAAGTATGATGTTTGTAGGAAGTCTTATAATTTTTGGGTATTCTATTAAATTAAAATCAAAATACTTCGAAAATACATTTTTTCTACAGAAACGATTATTGAAATAATAAGCAAGCTCTAAAGTTCTTACCAAAGGATAATATATCCAAAAAGCCATCTTTTGATTTATTGCATATTACACAATTTGAATTGAAAAACTGTTATTTAACAATGTTTAAATTGAAAATAAGTATATCATTATTTCATGCATTTCATCAAATAGAAGATAAAAATGAAAGTACTTACAGTCACTCTTAATTTGACTATTTTTGATTCTTTTTCCACAGTTTATTGTATAAGTAATAAAAATCCAATAGTATCTCATTATTTAATTCAAAAAGGTACTTCCCCAAATATAAAATTTTAAAAAATATCAAAATTATGCTTATAAGGAATTACTTTTATATAGTATCTTTTTACTCATAACTGCTAATTCAAGTATGATTGATATAATTTAATGGTAGCATATAAACTCCAAATCACAACATTTATGCTCTTAGAATTTTGAATTTAACACTTTAGAATTTTTATAGTTAAATTGCTAAATTGCTGATCTAAAAGATCCAGATGAATTAACTGTTGGTAAGATGGTGGTGCAATTGAAAAATGCTGTCATTCATAAAAAAGTTTTTAATGTTTTAACTAATATACTAGCTTTGCCCTCTAACAATTCTGTATATGGACGAAATATAAATGTCACAAAATACATTTATTAACTGCATCATCCCACAAATTTAAAAATTAAACAAATATTGTTATTTCTTAAAAAATTTTAATCATGCTTTTTAACAATTAATAGTTTTATAAGTTTAGAAACTCATATATACCTACTTCATAATTTTCAAAATCGAACCCATTATTATAAATTTTATAAAATTTTTTGTTAATACTTTAGCTGATGCTTATCTGTTTTTGTATTTTTTTATAGCAAAAGTATTATTTAGTAGCTTATTAAAAAGAAATTAAAAGATATTACTTACAAAATAATTAATCTGTTGACTACGACAATTGATCTCAATTGTGCAAAGAAATGTTAAAGTATGCGAAAACATTGTGTTTTACTATCAATTATAATAGATTTTATTATAAAAAACGTGGAAGCTTTTCTTATGGAATTTCTTGAAATTGATTAACTGTCCATAAAACTGTTGAGTGCTGAGCAATAATAAACATATTATATGAAGAAAAATATTTGTTCTTAGTTTTTTACTACTTTTATACTAACGTTTTATGTGTTTTAATGCTTCATGATTTATTATCACCACCAAAAAGCAATGCAATGTAATAAAATACATTTTTACTGATAATTAATAAACTGAATCAACATTTGGTTACTTAATTTAAAACATTAATATTTATTTTATTTCAATACATGTTTCATTTTATACAAGAACTTGTATGTAAAAATTTAAATGATCATTACAAGTAATAGTTTTGAACAATTATAAATATGACAATAACATAAGATACAGGTAAAACTTCAAAAATATAAACTTTTTATACCTGACTAGGAACTTGTACAGGTGTTCCCTGTCTGAGTATCTGTGGAGCAATTCGAACTTGATTTCCAACCACAAGACCTCGTGGTGCCAGTGTTTTTTGACCAAACCGAGTCGAATTCACATTTAAGATTTGAACACCGGGGGGTAGCATACTTGGATTTGTTACAACTTGAGTAACAACATTCACAGATTGGTTCGATAAATGTGAAACTTGACTTGGTTTAGATGTGATCACAGATGCTTGGCTACTAGTTAGTACTTGGTAATGATTTGACAGTGCTGGTGAAGGAGAATGTCTGTGGTCAGTACTAGAATTCTGAAAATTGTCTGTCCTGGACACAGATGGCTGATTCTGCTTCACTTTGGTATCCACAGGGTTTCTTGGAGCACCTCCGCTTTTAGCATTCAAGGCGTTTAGTTGCTGCTGTGCCAAAGCTTGGTGTTGCTGTCCACTGGGATTGATAACCTGTATACGAGGTTGCTGGGATGCGATATTCGCCAAGTTCTGCATCGCACTTAATGTCACTGTGCTAGTTTGCGGTCCCGATAAAACTGGGCCACCGGACGTCGCTATCTGTTGTTGCCCAGTGTTGTAGTTAGAATTACCATTATGCAAAGTAGCGACTTTGAAGTTATTGCGGGATAAGTGATTTGCTGTAATCACACCAGAAGTCATTACAGATGAGGTAGCAGATGAAGAAAATTGTGAAGTTGTTGAATGAGGTGAATAAACTAGCTTTATATCAGCACTACTCACGTGTCTACTGACTACGGATGAGTTCAGAAGAGGCTGCTGTGTTGAACTTACCTGAGTCAAATAACCACTAGCGGGTAAGGCGCCTGGTAAGGAAACTATAACAGCATTAGGCAGATTTGAGGACTGAATAGCATTTAGACCCATCATCTGGGAATTCGCGATGTTTTTATTTGTATTTTGACTCCCTTGCTCTAATAAACTGCCTAAAAGTGCACCATGTTTTTGTCCGTCGGGCAATCTTGCGCTGCAATCTGACACAGATGCATTTGCTATATGATTATTATTGATGGATGCAGATGATAACTCATTTCGGGTAAAATGTGGATCCGAGGACGACAGCTGAGATTCAAGAGATCCGACAAGTGCACTCACCGCCGACTCGTCGATGTCTGAAGAGAGCAACATATCTTCCAGCGACTTAGTCGACGCCATTTTCTACATCACTACTTAAAAATAAAACTGCGCATGCGTCGATTGCCCTTCCTACTAATCAACAATAATTTGTAAACACAGGAACACGTCGGACCTTCCAACAACGTCAACGTTTTCGACCATGCACATACCTTTCACACTTTCTATGATATAAACTTGCTGTAGATATCCAATTCTCATGTAGTTTTGATGGAGTTGAATAAAAATTGTGCATGGCATTATAACTACAGCTAAAAGTTAAGCTTCATAGTAGTGAGAAAATTCTACATAAACATAGAGCATGATTTTCTGTTTTAAAATATGATAAACTTATGAAGTAATGATATTTGAAAATAAAAATTGAACAATTTAATATATAATTTCCATGCAATATTGACTATTTGTCTACTAGGTCAAAATATTATTTTCAGTTCGTTAAAGATAGGCGGAGTTAAATCAGCGCGATGCCATTCTGCGCCAGTAAAAAAAAATTCAGGAGGAGTTAAGGAGAAAATCCATCCATTTAGCATGGCGTTCTTAAATCTGGAAATTTGGCATTCGTACGGATGACATCCATGTTGAATTGTTCGACGATTTTCTTATGTAAATGGTAGGCTTGCGAAAAATAATGTAAATACTCACTTTTTACTGTGACCATTTCGCCATCTCTTAACATCCTTAACTTGAGTTATCACACATGAAAATTGAATCATGAGTGGAGGTATTCCATATTTAGGTAGCAAAATAAGCCTAATATCGAAGTCAGAAATTCGTTATGAAGGGATTTTGTACACAATTGATACCAAAGAATCCACTGTCGCTCTTGCCAAAGGTAGACTTATTGTTTATGTATATTGATGTATCTTATACCAGTACTTATTTTTAATATTATTGTGAGCGAAATAATATAGATAATTGGCTTTAAGATTCTAGGGTTATTAAAAGTACCGGTTTTTTTGTTTGCAAACACTAACAAAAGTTTAAAATTGTATTGAATGAGTAGTTTCTTTGATAGAATCTTAAGGAATTTAAATTTCTTTCTATGTTTTTAACGGTTCTAATTTATTTACAGTATTATATAATTATTTTAGAGAAATTTTTATAAATTGACTCAATTGTTTGAGTAATTAATTGTTATCTTCGTTTTGATGTTTCCAATTATTGCTTTTTTCTCTTAAATAATGTAAATGTTTCATTTTTAACTACTTAATTTGTTTTATTCTAAATTTCTGTTCAAATTATTTGATTTGGTTGCAACAATTTGCTTTGAGATATTTTAGTTTAGGTTAGATTAAAGTTGATTACTTTTTGCAAGAAATGATAAAAAACTTGGTGATAATATTTGACATTACTATTTTTTTCGTTGATCGATACTATGATAAAGCATATAAATTACTACAATGGCAGTAATTTCTCGTAATTGTAATAAATTTATTGAAATTTTCTGTAAAATTTAGATTCTTTAAATTATACTGAGATTCATTCTGATCTGTTTTTGAAAACAGTAATAAATTATTCTTATCAGTAATTGTGCTTTTACATTTTCATACAATGCTTCTCTAATCCAGTTCTTTTAAAGAATTTGCTAAAAAGTATTTTTGCTAATTTTAACTCATAGTTGAATGAAAGAATACTCACACATTTATAAATATATGGTATTATATGAGTTATGTGCCTTTGGAATTATATGTATACATATTTATATAATAATAAGCTTATTATATTTTAATAATTATAGCAAATTTATTTTATTAATCCAGAATATTAGCTCTTAAACAGGCCCTCTAATACTTGATAATGTCTTCATACTAAGAAAACACTGTATTATTTAAATGTTCAAAAATCATTGATAAAGTTATATAGAACACAATTTAGGGAATCCACTATTCTAATCCTCCTGCAATCATTCATGGAAAACTGAGAACAGTTATCTTCTCCCCCACAATCTTCCTCTCTTATTCCTTTTTGCATTGAATCATCCCGTTTTAGGATTTTGTAAGGGCTGGGTTAAAGTTTTATATGCAGTATCGATGTTTTATTTTGATTTCTAAGATAATTATTATATGATCTGGTATAAATAAATGGTCTGTGCGACTCTAGAATTTAAAAACTTCATTTTTTTTTTTTTTGTAGCTGATTCATCTTATTCATTTGCATCTGCTCTTCTCAAAAGCAGTAACTAGATTCCATTTTCTCTCACAGTTTTTTGTTTTGTTTTTCACTGCACCATCTATGGCGCTTCTGTAACAGTACTTCATTGGTATGGAAAACACATTGTGCCGTTCTTTGTAGTGTTACATTCAACCAATAAACATACAAATAATTAATAAAAACTTGCGCACAAAAAAAATTTAATGTAAACAAGTAATACCTAAAATATAATAAATTATATACTAATAAGTAAAATACAAATCTTTTGAAAATTCCTGAAAAAGTTTTTAATTTAACAACTCTGTCCTGTTTGTCATTACCCAGATCGAGTTGCACTATTCTACCTAATGACCACATTTTTAGGAGATAGATTTTCATCTTTGGTGAGTACTGTCTCATTGATATTAATATATTTTCTTTCTCAATTCTCTATTTGGACCTCTGTTGTAAACTATTAAGATATTGCACCTGATATTTCCTCCAAAAAATTTGAATAATTTTTTCCAGATACTCAATTTATTTTCATTAATGTCAGTTAAATTATGTTCAACAATAGCATTTAAAGGTTAACTAATTAAGAATTGAGTAGTTATCTGAGGATAGAGGTACAAGCGGTCTAGAGTTAAGAATACCCTCTACTTGAGTTATGACTGTTCAAAAACTATTCAAATTAAGTTCAGCATTGATATGCACTCTAGTAAAATGATATTTAAATATTTTCACATCAAACCACCAAGGTTAGGTGCACTTTAAGCCGTAGGTCCCGGTCTAATTAGCCCTCGTGTGCAAAAAATGACCGTTGAGCGACAAACAAACAAACAAACAAACCAAGGTTAGGTGCTCTAGGAGGAAGAAAATGCCAATCAATTCCCTCTATTGACAGGTAGTTTGTAAATTTCTCATCTAGTTTTAAAACAAAGTGGTGTAATCTGGACAATTCTTTATTTGCACCTGTGAAATTTAGTGCGTTATCAGAATATAGTTTTGAGCATAAACCTCTATGAGAAATAAATCTTTTCAAACATGCAATGAATGTTTCTGATGTCAAATCTATTTTACTATTTCGAGATGAATATGGCTTTGGTAACCAAACATATATAAAGATACATACATATACTTTGTGCAAGACCTTTTCTTTGATGTTTATATTTTATATTAAATGGTCCACAGAAATCGATTCCTGAATAATTAAATGGAAAATAGGGAGTCACTCTCTTTTTAGCAAATCACCTATTAATTGCTCAACTTATTCTAATTTTAAAACATTCAATACAATTATGCACAATTTTTGTTTTAAATAATTCAGCAAAGCAGTTAGACCTAAATAAAAATATCACGGTATATTTTTATAAAGTTTTTGTGAGCTTATGGCCCTTAGGAAGAATAATAGGGAATTTACTATTGAAACTTATACTTTTGCATTTTTTTATCTTACCATTTACTCTTAATAATCAATCTTGATCTAAAAAGGGGCATAAACATTTTATGTTACTTTTATCAGGCACAGGGTTTTGTTGACTAAGAATGTTTCAGCTATCTTTTGATTTCTTCTGTTGACAATTCTTCTATCCTCTTTTTAGTAGAGATCTTTAAGTTGTATAGGAATCTAAAAATATAGCTTACAACATGTAATACTTTAGTATAATTATTACTAATTTTGAGTAAGTCATAAATAAAAGAATTTGAAGTTATAGGGTCTGCAGAGGAGTTGTCATGGGTATATGTCTAAGTTCAGACATAAACACCTTCTGTATGACTAATGAAGGAATATCTACTTTGGGATAGTCTTTTTTGACAAGGAAAAGGAGGCTGTTAAACCATAGTTCACTTTCAATCTGTTTATTAGGTTCTATTCCTCACAAAATAAATTCATCAGGATTATCCCGTGAAGAGACGTGGCGCCACTGATGAATCTCAGGTAAGGCTCCTTCCGGATTCACAGAAAAGTTATCATGGAATCACTCCATAAATAGATTTCTTACTGCACTCTTAAGCTGTGTAGGGCATCTTTAACTTATGTAATCCGCTTCGCTAAATGAATTGCTGCACACAACTTCAACCTCGGGATTGTAACTCTCTGAAGAAGTAGAACTCGTGACCTCCTGCAAACCAAATTCACTTTAGAATCTCCAGTCTCTGATGTTGATTTTCAGCAGATTACGCGTCCATATGCAGACTCTGATGCACCTGCAAATCCATGAGCTTTATGTGTATTGATTTCTATATCAATATGTATCGTTTGATTCTAACATTGTTGATTGTTGACAAAGTTTCAATAAAGTTCTGCTATTGTTGTGCTTCCATTGCAGGAAGGGCATCACTATTACAACATTAGCAACATTACAACTACAGCAGCACTCTAGATTTAAACACCAAAGTTTTTGCAAGAAAATCTTTGCTTTAGTTATCGCTGCACCCAAGAGGGCAAGGGGATTAAAAGTTTTTGTAATTGTAGAAAGTGCATAGTGATCTTTTCATTGGAGGAATTGCACTCGCAAGGTGAGTTTGAAAAATGAAATGATCTGTGCTGTGTCTCCACAGAACTCCCTAACGCCTTTGTCTCCTCCTGGAATTGAAGTCATTATCAGAGCCTGTCTTTAAATCAGAATTATTGCTACACCACTTGTGTAGCATCATTTCTCCACTCCTAAAAATATTTAACAGTTCAGTTTGAAGATTTTTGGATTCAGCTATAGTGGCAACACCACTAAGCACATCAGCTGTGTAAAAATCTCTCTAAAATGGGGCCGAGCTGGTAGCCGAATGGTTAGCGCTCTTGCTTTCGGTTCAGCAGTTTGTGGGTTCGAATCCCACCTTGGGCATGGATGTTTGTAGTGGTTCAGAATCCACTTTAAGCTGTAGGTCCTGGTCTAATTAGCCCTCGTGTGCAAAACATGACCGTTGAGCGACAAACAAACAAAAACTTTCTAAAATCGGTGAATCTGCGGGTACTTTCCCCTTTTGTCTTTTGATATATGAAAAAATATTCTAGTTACTAGGTATGGTGCACTAACTGTGCCATATATAACTGTTTTGAGCTCATAAGTTTTAACTAGTTCATTCATTCCTGCTTTTCAAAGAATTCTCAAAAGGTTAGTTTAGTTAGGATCAATTAAAACCATTCTATATAGTTTAATATCTGTCTATAAAGCATAAATGTGTTTACAAAACCTCACCATTATTGAAAAAAGATCTCTTGTACCACCATTAAGTTTTAAGGGATTAAGTGAATTTTCTAAAGTTGTTTGAGAAGATGCATTAAATACTACTCAAAGTTTTGTAGTACTTTTATCATATCGATAAATACCTAAATGTGGTTTATAATTTATTCTTACTTCTTCACAATCTGAAATTTGTATCATGTGACCCAATTTCTTACACTTGCTCAAAGATTCCTTCTATAATTTTAAATATTCAAGCTTTCTTATAAAACAATTCCATAATGAAATAATTTTTTTTAATGTAATTTCTTTAGATTTAACTCTTTTAAAGGCATTTTAACTATAAATCTCCTTGTACTGTCTCTCTTAACATTGTTTTGAAATGTTCTTCATATAGTTTCTTTATTTTTAGGAATTTTAATTTCAACATTTTCTATTTCCCAAAATCACTATTGCTTTCTGTAAAGCAGTATTATCTTTAATAAATCCGCAATGTACTTTTCCCTCCATTGCAGTGGGTAAGCTCCTACTAACTACATAACCAAAAACGGTATTTTGAAGAACCAAGTCATTATTTACTAAAAAAATCTGGACGTAATAATTTGCAAAAAAATTTAGCACCTAAAAGAAAATCTATGCAACCTGGTTATAGTTTTCATCTGCTAATTTTAACTCTGGTGCATTAAACTTAGAGCATCTTTGTTGGCATGAAATCAGTAATTTTCAAAACAACTAAAAATTTTAACTCTTTTTTTAAAATTTCCCTCTAAATTGGAAATTGTAGTCTCAGCAACCGATTTAATTGTTATGCATGTATCACCTATACCACAGACTGTCAAATTGGTTTTATTTCATTTTAAGCCTAAACTATTGCAATCAGTTGTCATGTAATTCATTGAACCTTGATCAAAAATAGCACAATCTGTAAAAATTTCCTCCATGATCCTATAGCAAGCAATTTATTATACTAAGCAAAACAATTTTTCAGACATTTATGACTGGCATAGAAAGAACTGAGTTGTTTTGGTTAGAATGTAAGATTGAAGGAAGCAGGGAAAATGAAGACTCTTTATGGGGGCGATAAGTGTAGGTTAACTTTGTATAGGCGATAACTCTTCAGTTCTCAGAAAATACAAAGAGCAATGATGTTGCCTCTTAACTCCCTTTTTTGACATATATAACATGAAAACCGTGACTTGCAGTTAGTTATTAGATGTTTACCAAGACAGTTAAAGCAATAATTAATTTTCTTAATTATTTCTACTCTATCAGAAACAGGCAAAGCCATATAATTTTTGCATTTACATAAGGGATGATTTTCTGAACAAAGGATGCATTTAGAATTCTCAAAATCAGATAAAATATTTCTTTAATTTGCGAGGTGTTTTCGGATTCACTGGTTTATTCTTTACTGTTAGCGATTTCCCTCTAGATATATAATAAAGATCAATTTATTTTGCTTATTTTATGGGTTCAAGCCAAGTATATGACTATCTAATACTGATATAAGCAGCAGTTACTCTATCTAATATTTGAAATCATTTATCAGGTAAAATTAATTGCTTTAATTCCTCAAAATCAGACACTTTTCTCAATTTTAAGTAATAATCAAAACTTGTTGATAATAACTTGATCAAATATGAGATTTATTTGGGTGAATTGTTCTAAACATGATTGTGGTGTGGGCTCAAATTTTCTAAGAATTTCATTAACTTTTTTGTAATTGTATAACTAATCATTGCTTATATAAGAAATTATATTTGAGGACTTTTCACCATGGAAGTTTAAAAGAATCTCTGCTTTAAATTTATTTGAAACATTTTTGTAACAAATGCTCACTTCAAAGAAGTGAAAAATAAATTCCAACCTTCTGGTTTAGTTGGTATTTTAGTCCTTAATGGGTAAAAGACGAAAGACCCGTACAGGATTGGCTCGATTTCAAATTTTCGCGCCAAGCACTCTACATCTCTGTTGCCAACCTAAATTACGTCACTGCGCACGTTAGCAGTTAACCAATAACGATCTCGTTCAAATTTCAGCTTTGAAATCGCACCTTTTTCCAAATTCCTAATATTAAAAATGTGAATACTTCATTTTAATTAAATACTGTAGAAATTTTAAAATTCCAATAAATAGAAACAAAATTTTTAAAACTTGGATTTTTAATATACAGGGCAATGGCACCCACCTTAAAAAAAACATCAGTGTAGTGCTACCTACTACAGTGTCAACTGAGCAATAAAGCTAAATTTCAAGCGTTAACAAATTTCATTTTTTATTTAAACTTGATTTTTAATATACCGAGCAATGGTGCCCACCTTAAAAAACATCAGTGTAGCGCTACCTGCTACAGTGGCAACTGAGCAATAAAAAATTAACAAATTTCATTTTTTGTTTAAACTCGAATGTTAATATAATGAGCAGTTAAGCCCACATTAAAGAAATTTAAGTATGTGGCACATTCTAACACTAACATGGAAAACGCAATACACACAGCTTAAATATTCATTTACCTATAGAAACATTCATTTTTATAATAAATTTAATTTTTAAGTATGAATAAAATTGTAATGAAAAACAAAATAGCTCACCTAATCTTCATTGCTCTCTGAATCGTTACTTTTCAGCAAATGAACCGTTTTTATTGTTTCTAAAAAATTTTCTATTATGTTTTCCTGATAATTTTTTCTCCGTACATACTCTGCAAAAACGTGCAATCAATATATCCTCATCCATATTTATTAATTTTCACAAGCAACACAAAAACTCCAAAAATCGGAATATTAAAACTCAGTGCTTCAAGATTATTTTGTAGTTTCAAGGGTTACATACAAAACGTGCATGTAAAACGAAAAGCACATTATACATACATAATCCGAATTGGTAAACCAGTCTGGCCCACTATATCGTATGCTTGGCGCATTTTACCCTCTGTACGCTTCTCTACTATTTAGCGCATTAATGTTTTAATACTTTTTATTAATCTATAGAATTGCCGTCCTCACTTTTGTTTTCTGAATTAGTTTCTACTATTTTTAACTCTCGTCTCAGGCATGTTAATTCTAACTCAGCTTTCATTCTCTCTAGTTTTATTTGTTCTAATTGCAACTCTGTTTATTTTTCTCAATCTAATTATCGGTTCTCTTTTATAGATTTTAGGAGATCAACAATATATTCATGCTCATTACATTATAAAAGATATATAACGAACATTATAAAGAATAATGTCATTTTTTAATGTGACATTATTCTTTATAATGTTTGTTAGCTCTACAATTTTCATTTTATCAGTAATGACCTCTCCTAACTCTGTTGCAGCAACTTGCAAATCAATTTTATTCACATTTTTAAATATTTTGAAAACGGAACTGAAAATTTAATTTTAAATCTATCTATAAGTATATCAACAACTCAAATTATGAAAATAAATTAAGCTCAACACAATAAATTCAAGTTAGTAATATAAATTGTCTTGTGGGAATGAATATCCCGAGCTGGCAGCCAAATGGTTATATCAGCCAATGGCTCTTGCCTTCGGTTCAACAGTTCGTGGGTTTGAATCCCATCTTGGGCCTGGATATTTGTAGTGGTTCGGAATCCACTCTAAGCTATAGGTCCCTGTCTAATTAGCCCTCGTGTGCAAAAAATGACTGTTGAGCGACAAACCAAATCCAAACCCTCCTCTCTCAATTTTTTGCTTTGTTTTCCTTACATACAAAGATGGTGCTGCTGTAACAGTACTTCATTGGTACAGAACGTACTCTATTTCTTAATCTTTTCTTTAAAAATAGACTATTTTCAATATCTGAAATGTCTCAGTGGAGATTAATTATTTTGGATGTTTTTTTTTTTTTTGCATCTTGTAACCATTTTAAAAAGTTTTTTATTAATTAAAAGGAATTTTTGCTTTGTATTTAGAAATATTCCTATGTGTAGTATTTCCGTAATAGTGGTAAAGTGTTAGTAATCAAAATGATTATTAAATAAAGAAAATTTCTCTCATTTATAATTAATACTTAATACCAAAAAAAAAAAAAAAAAAACATTCTAGATCTTGGTTAGTAATTGAGTGATAAAACTGAATTAATAATGTGTTTAATAAATTGTTTTCAAATAATTGGAGGAGTCGCACACTTATTTAAGTTCGAAGTTTTCTGCCCACTTATTGCAACTGTTAACCAATATTCTGAAATGTCTTCAGTTATTAGAATATTTTAGTGCTATTTACACTTTTAATACTAACCTTTTGATCACAACATCTTTCTGTCAAGAAAATACTTCTAGCATGCCATTGAAATATGACATTTCTTATCTTTTTACTAGAAGATGTTTTTTTTTCTTTTTTTCCCCCTCTCACTTTAGTGTTGTAAATTTAATCTTGAGGAATTGATCTTTTGAGGCTAAATTCCTGCTTAGTGTCTTCTAAGATTTGTGCACAAAAAAAGTGCTTACTATAATTACTAAGCTTATTGGTAAATGATATAGGAAACAATATATAATTTAAATATCACACTGGTATTTAAAAATATATACACAGTTTATGCTATTTGCTAAATAACATTTTTGTACCATTTACTTTCATTCATAATAAATTTGCTATTATTCTAGATGATGTAGAAATAGTCATCTAAGTTTCATACTTTATAATATCAGCTGTAAAAGAAATTGTATTTCATTATTTTCTTCTAATTTATTTCTATCACAATGTAATGTTAAAGTAATAAAATATTTTATGTTATAAAATATTTTATATTTTATTTTATACATCATTAAACCAAAGTAAATTGTGTACAAATACTTTAGATCCTAATTTTAAAAAATATGAATATTAGATATTTAAATTTTTTTAGCTTTGATTTTCTAAAAAGTTTTTAATGTTCATGATTTGGTATTTTCTAATATTGATACATGTGAATTTAAAAACATGGAAAAAGCTAATAAATTAAAGATTTTTTAATTTCAATATTTATTGTTGTTTTAATCTTGAAAGAGCATAGTTGCAAGAATTGTAATTTAATTTTGTGAGTTTTGTTGAACTGCAACCATTTACATTTTCAAATCAGTATTTTTATGATAATTGAACTAGCAACTGAATAATTTTAATCTATTAGTGCTCATGTATTATAAAGAATAAGGACTTTAATGATGATAGAATAGAAAGTCAAACAATTGAGATTCACATGAAATCTAGAAATAATTCTGTATTGTATTTTCAAGAGAGTTGTTTTTGCAGATTTTGTATCAAAGAGCTTCTTCCAGTTTTTAAATAGTATTAAGTAAAAATCTGAGTTGTTAGATTTTAAATTCATGTATTTATAAAATGTCAAATGTCTATATTCAACGTTTTCACAAGAACTTTCAAAGAGGTTTTTAAATTCTTTTTCTTAATTATGTTCATGACCATTTTTAGGTAAAATATGCCTATTAACATAAATTTACAAAGTTAAAAACTGCTGATTGTGATAATTTCCTTTAAAATATATCCAAAGTTGTTCTTAAAAAAGTTATTTTTAGTAGACTTTTCTGTCTTGTAACATATCATTATAGAAATATCTATTAAAATCATATTTCTTATAAATCACATTGAGAAAAAACAAATCTGGAAACAATTAGACTTAATTCATCTGAAGCATGCACATCATAGAATTGAAAATCAGAAGTATTTGATATAAAAGAATGGTCACATACACATATAATATTATTGATATTTTTTGTTGCAAAATTATTTGTGAGCATCTTTACTGCATGCTTATTGCAATAGTTAAGTGATCTAAAATGTGGTCTTAAATCATCAGAATTTTTTTTAGCTCTACTTGTACCTCTAATATTAACCTTTTAATCGCAGTGTCTTTCTTTCTAGAAACGCTCCTAGCATGCCATTGGAACAAAATATTTTTTACCCTTGTCCAAGATGGAAAGAATTGTTCTCCTTACTTTAGTATTGTAAATTTAATCATGATGAATTTAAGTTTTGACTGTAAATTTCTGTTCAATGTCAGGAAAATAATGGATGTGCTTACCATAATTACTTTTCTTATTGATAAACAATCAACTTTTTCCTTATACATAATTTGGAAATGTTGATAATACAATAAATGAAATCTTTATTAGACAATTTATAATTTTATAAGTTTTTAACAACTAAATTTATCAAAAAAATTTATACATATATGTAGTTTTTTTACATATTTCAAAAAATACCTCTAATTTATTATATTCATATATATTTTTAGTTCATCATTTCCATAATTATATAAATGTTTAGCAAAAAAAATTTTTTTAATTTATTAGAAATTTCTATTTGCTTTTTTAATTTAAAGCCGATTAGATTTTGGGTTCAGTGTAAATTTGAACATTTCAACAAATCTTGCTTTGGCATATTTGTTTATTTAAAAAATATCATGTAATTATAAGGAAAAATGGATATTTATATGTCAGTGTTGTGTGTGCAAATAAAGAACAAAAACTAATTTCATATCTTTAATTTTTGATTATAATGCTATTTCTTGTTAAGATTTAAATTGTTTAGTAAAAATGTAGTCTTAGAGATTGGAACATATTGTAATTTCTCCATGATAATTAGGATGATAATTATATTCATTGAACTTACGTATGTTAAAATTTTAGTATTAAAGTTTTCTATAGGATGTTATTAAAACTAGATAGGGCTTACACTATGCATTCCTGTGAACTTATATCTGGTAGGAAAAGGGGTATACAAGACTGACTTATTAAATATCACTTTCCTTTATTCAAGTTTGACATCAATGCTATAAAATTCTTATGTATAACTCTGAAAATATTCTAGTATGCCCAAAAATGTATGCTATGATAATCAATGATATTAAGTGTTCTAGAATTAAAGCGATATCACATGTATTATGAATAATACAGTTCTATATTTTTTTTTTCTCCAATGTTTCTTCTTTTTAGTAATTTACTATTTAAATATCAAACTCTCTCTTTCAGTTCATTTTATGACTACAGCAATAACTTATTCTTCAGGAGGATTATAATTTTTCAAGCCTATATTTTAGCAAACTTTAAAAATGAAAACTTCATGTTCAAAAAAATATTATTTTCTATTAGTAAAATCTGATATCTATCAAAACTAATAATTTTGATAACTTTATACATCAAAAATTAATCATTTTTTATAATATTTTGGAAATTGAGAATTTCAAGATTAATTGATTTAATAATTACTTGAATATTGTCTTTATTCAAGATTAATCAGTCTGTCCAAAATTTATCAATCTGAAAGAGAAGAATAAATAAAATAATTTTTTTATATATTCTATTCTGTCACACACACAATACCAGTCTCTTAATTTAAATTTCTGTTTTAATTCCCATATTAAGTTTAAAGATTTATAAAGCATATATATTTGTAAAATCCTACAAGATTACACAATTGGGTTTGGCACAATATAAAAATATTATGTCAAGTACAATTAACCTACCAACCTAAATTATAATCACCTTGTGCAATATATAGTTTCCCATATTGCTTTTAAACTTTAAATATTGCAGTCTCACTTATTTTAGGTTTTAAATAACAGTGTTATAACACCGATTTTAAAAAACATCAATGTAAACACAATCTAACCCTGCAAAGAACTGATCATTAAAGCTAAATAATATATTTTTGTTTTATATACATTTATATATATATATATATATATATATATATATATATATATATATATATATATATATATATATAACTTGAATTTCTACTCATTATTATATATACTTTTTTATGGACACTCAAGTTTAAGTATTTCAACTCATGTTAATCCTAAATACATTTGTCAAATATTTCTACTCGATATATTATGTATATTATATACCACAACAATTTTAATCGAATACACATGAAATGAAAGTACTCAACCATCATTTGTAGAAGAATTTAAAAAATGCACTAAACCTAATTATAAGATGACAATGTCACACACAAATGTAAAAAGCTTCAATAGTGACTAATTCCAAACAATTTTCGTGCATGCTCACATCAGGTTGCACCATGAAATCACAAGAAAATATTCTGTCACACAGTGAATTAAAAGTTTGGCACACATATTGCTGTTCTGCCTCTTTGACTTAGTATGTATATTTCTCTTTAGCAATGGAATGTAAACTACCCACCTTTAAAACAAATCTTAAAAAATTGGCTGAGTTTTATTCATGCACAGATGCTTGAGTGTTTTTAAATTACGAGCTTATTTACATATTATCTCAGTAAAAAGCAAACAGCTTTTGTGAATCAGTATTTTTACATGGTCGTTAAGAAAAATTCAATTTAGAGTTATCACAGGAACCGTCACCATTATTTTTAAAATTTTAACTATTCAATGGGGAATTTTTAGGAGGGGTGTTTCATCATCCAAACCTAAACAAAGTGATGCCATCAAAAATCTAAATTTGAACTTCATAAAAAATTCTATTAAATGAGGCTACACTCCAATTTTTCACCAAAATTTTCATCATTCCCTACTTTTTTATTTTATAGTTTTTAGGTACAAAAGGAAAACATCTATATCTCCTTCAACTGCTTGCTGGAAATGGGATTCTTTGAAAGTGAATTGCTCAAAAAAGGAGAAATCCATGGTGCAACTGCTGTGCCATACCTGTATTCTGGGACACTCACTTTCTTTGTACTACAGTTATACTACTGAAAGGAGAAAGTTAATGATCAGAACAGCAGAGGAATTTAATTTTATTTCAGCCATTTGTTCCTGTTTTGGAAAAAGATGCTTGTTGTAGTTGAAAACAACTGTTAAAGTATGATAAATTAATGAACCATGATACATAATTAGTTATTTCTGATTTAATAAAAAAAAAAAAAAAAGAAAAATTCATTTGAAGTATATACATAAAATAGACATTGCGTGATTTATTATGCATTTTTTAGGAATGGTAATGTCCGCAATTTATTTTGTTCTTATTTGGTATAAAAAGGTCTAATATAGTGTAAACTATTAATTTTCCTAATTCTTTTAATAAACTATATTTCATTATGTGTAAACAAAATTTAAGATATATATAAGGTGATATATATTTTTTATATTTGATAATATTTTACTTTTGCAATGTAAAATGTAAAAACTCGTCCCTCTCCTATAAATAAAACAATTTTTAATAATTTTTTGTTTCGATATTTTCAGTTAAATCATTTGGAACCGAAGATCGACCTACTGAACGTCCAGTTGCTCCACGAGATGAAGTGTATGAATACATAATATTCAGAGCTAGTGACATTAAAGATCTTCATGTCTGTGAACCGCCTAAACCACAACAAACTTTAAATAGTGGTCTTCCCAATGATCCTGCAATTGTGCAAGTATATATCACTAGTTCTCCTATTTTTATTAAAATTTCAGTATTTTTTTTTTTTAATCCATGATACAAATCAATATTTTTTAATAGAATTATATGTGTAGCTTCAGTGATTTGAGATAGAAAGTCAAAATAGAATGATTAATTTAAAATTTATCAACAGTATTGTGAAATAAAAATTTTAAATGTGTAATTTTATTGTGAATGTGTAAAATTGTTGAGCAATACTGAATGACATATGATTCATTTCATATTAATATTTTAACATTTTCTAAAATTTTGGTATATTGTTTATATAGTATTAACCATGTATCTTGAGGAAATTATCCTTTGAAAAATAGAATAATTTTCCAAATATGAGGGAATAGATTACTGTTTGAAAAATCTCACGATTTATGCTCTGGTGACCATTGTTCTAATTATAGTCATATTTTTTCTAGCATTCAGCCCCTGTGCCATCAGCCTCCAATTCTTTCAGCCAGTCAGGTAGCTCCTTTGGCCCAATTGGAGCTTTGCCTTCACACCAGAATTATTCCCAAACTACCAATCTCCAACACATTCCTCAGCCTTTTACTGCATCCAGTTCACAACAATCTGGTAAGTTGTCCATTACTGTGTCAATATATACATTATATGCAATAATATTGGTAGAAATAATAATCTATACCTTTGGTGTACAAATTTTACTGGGTCACAAATTACATATAGCTTTATTTGTCTTGCTATCAACATCAGTGACAATCGGGCAAAACAAGTATTTTTTAGGGATGTGTATTATGAAAATTAGCATTGACAACCACCCAAAAATGTCTTAGCAATCTATTGACTGATCACAATCCCCTTAGTTTCCATCCATTCCTGATCTGGATGTTCAATTAATTTAAAAAAAATTTTATAGTTTTATCATTTTCTCTTAAACTTGAACTTAAGTACTTTAAAAGTTTAAAAAATAAAAATAGGAGAAAAGTTTATATATATATATATTTGAAACAAAAATACCTTTCCAAAATTATGTGTTTAAAGAAGTCATTGCTGTCTAATAGTTAAAACATAAATTCAAAACAGATACTTCTAATCTATAAGTTGGAAAAATGTATAATTTGCCACTGTTATATTTAAGCTTTTAGAATGTTAAAACTTAAAATTTTAAGTCAAAATTAAAATAATTATTTTATTATGAAGCATTAAATAAAATATTAGATTACAATTCTTGGCAAAAAATTATTTTTAGTATCTATACTTTTATTTCAATTTTTTTTATTAAAAGTTACGCAGTTATAGAATTGCTTATTTTAAATAAATATATAGCTTTTATAAATATCAGTAATTTGAAAATTGATACACTATTATTCATTTTTATTATTTAAGTTATGTTCGAGCAATTAATTTAAATATTTGTTATGTGTTTTTCATGAAAAGGATGTCTGTCAATATGTACTTGCACTGTCTTATTTTTTTGCAATGTTATTCCTTATAGAAATTTAATATATTAATACTTTGTTATTTAAAGATTCTAGATCAGAAACTCCCACTCCTCAACAAAGAAAAAGTCCTTCTCTTGACACTAATCCCCAAGTTTCTCCACCAAGTAATCATCTTTCTGAGCGTTCACCTCAGAGGCCACAAGGAAGAGGTTTATCACAACAACAGCAGCAGCAACAACAGTCACCTAGGCAACCAAGCCAGTTTCGACGCCCACAACCTCAAGGTCATAGGCAGCAGCAGCAACAACAACAAAGGTCTCCTCAACGAGGAAGTAAGAATATTTGAAATTGTTGATGATGCCATGATTTTTTTGTAAATTGTACAAATAGTAAAGTTTAATTTTTGTTCATCATAATTGTTTCATATTAACATTTGTAATATTAAAATAACTTGAATTTTCTCTTAAATAATTTTAATTTACTTTTCATGCTATTTGGTGTGTTTTAGTAATGGTCTTTAAAACATAAAATAAAGTAAAATATTTTATATCTTTTCAGTCATTTGATAGTTGCATTTATGAGAGATTTGAAGTGAAACTGTACTTGGTTTTAGACAATCTTTACTCGCACTATTCAAATAAAAAGTATTGTTCCTCATGGAAATGGCTTAGAATATGCATATTGTTAATGGCACTTATAAGCTTATTCCACGCATTTGGACTTATTACATCTGACATAGATTAGATATTATTTGTATGTGTTTCTATAGTTTTTTTTTTGCTTAACTCCAATTGAGTTTGATGAAGTCAGATCAAATGCACAAATGCTTAACCCTTTAAAAAGTAAAAGACATAAAGAGCTGAAAAATTTCATTCCAAAGTTGTTACTGGTTTTAGTGACATTTTGGGCAAAGAAGGTAGAAATTCTAATCCTTAGAAAATGTAAGATATTTTAGGTGGCCGTCACAAAAGGCTGTTGCAGCTCTTTCTGTCATTATAATTATCTTGTATTCATATTTAATCTTCCATTTATGTTTAAATCAATATGTGAATATTTTCCATTCATTTTGATATTATTTAATAAATAACTTTTACTGAATTAAGTTTTTATATATTTGCTTACAGGAAATCAGAGGAAGGGCCGAAGTCAGGGAGGAAGAAGTCGTCAAGGTTATGGTGGTCGTTCGAAAGATGTTTTGGAATTTGAAGGCGAATATGATTTTGAGCAAGCTAATGCAGAATTTCAAGAATTGGAAGGAAAGTTAGCAAAAATAAAAATTGGTGATCAAGATGAAGTACCTAGTGGGTCTTAATTTCTACTTAGTTGCTCATAAGTAGATCTTGTTTTTATTTTCATTGATTCTTCAATAAGTGATGCATAATTTTAAATTCCAATAGAATCAAATGAATGTACTACTGGCTTTGGATTTATTTCAACTAAATTAAAATTGATTATTTTATAAATATAAAATGTTTACATTAATAAACTGAATTTTTAATTTTTTCATTAACTTCAATTTATAATCACTTTAAATAAAACATCAATACTGAAATAAAATTATTAAAAACATAATTCAGATTAAGCTTTAAGTTAATATAATAAAAGTTCACCGTTAAATTGTGACTTAATTGATCTATAGATGCTTTAAAACTATGTCAGAATTATTAATTTAATATAGGCATTCTAGATGTGGAAACAGTATTGCATTTGATTTTTTGAGAGAACATAAATTATCAGTTTGATTTTTAAAAAGAAAAGAAAAAAAAAGGATGCCTAAGACATTATATAAAATAAAAATTAAATCTGCATTAACATTAAGTTTTCCATTTTTTATTTCAATTAAGTAATAAAAAAAGCTGATAATCATTCCAGAATGTGAGATTTTAAACCAATTTTTTTTTTTTTTTGCAACTTTGAAGTATCTATGCGAGTCAATTATTATATATCTTGCATTTTAAATAAATTCATGCCATATATTGCTTAGCAACATAAATATAGAATATAAATTTTTGTGATGCCTATTTTCAAATTTTTCTTATAGGACTTTTATTAAAATGCTATCAATTTCTACTTAATATATATATATATATATATATATATATATATATATATTAAGTAGAAATTTATGTGTTAATGTTTTATGGTTTGCATTTCTGTTGTATCTCATCTTAGTGACTAATTTTATAATCAGTGTTTTCAAAGCAATCTCAATCTTATTAAAGAGTTATGTAATTTTTTAAAAAAATGTTTTATTTTTTTTACATTTTAATAATTTTTAAATTGTGAAGTAATTAAAAAATATATATCATAAATGTTAAACTTCTTGAAGTTCCAAAAATTTTTTTGCATAATTAACAACCTCACATTTGAATTATTAATAACTAAATTATTGTAATTGATGCATATATATTCTGCTTAGAATCCCCAACCTCAAATTCCATTGTTGATTCAACTGAAGATAAAAAAGATGAGGCTTTATGGAATGATGAAAATGGTGATGTTGAAGGCGAAGAGCCTGAAGGAAAAAGTACATTTTACAATAAGAGCAAATCATTTTTTGATAATATTAGCTGTGAGGCTGTTGAAAGAAGCAAAGGGTAGGTTTTAAAAAAATCTAGTTTTTTTTTTTTTTTTTTTTTTTTTAATTCTAATATTTATGTGATTTTGAATCATTGCATGCCTAATTTTCAGGATTTTTTTAATACTAGATCTTTTTTCGTAATGTTTCTTATTTTGGATTCTTAATGTGGTGTTTGATTTTTACAAAAGACATTAACTTGTTATTTAAATTTTTAATAGCATAATGTATGTGTTAATGCAATAAATATTACTGATAACTACATATATAGGTTCCTCAAAAATTTGTAATCTTGTTAATTTGACTTGTGTGTTTAAAATGTGTCATAGGGTGAAGACAACCAAATAGTCTGAAATGTTTATTTGGTTGTTTGTCATTTTTGTTTGCTTGAGCATGTATTTCTTTTTACTTAAAATATTTATGGTAATTTGTTCTCCGTGTTGAATCCAATTGGGTTTCATAAATTCCCAGTGCACAGCATTAATTACGTATTCCCTATAAGTTCTCTATGAGGTATGCTAAAAAAAGGAAATATTTCTGGCATAGGTGCCAATGAAGAATTGTAATTAATGTAATTTTCAGATATATTTTTGTGTTCAAGAATGAATTAGATGATCATTATTTTATTTCCTGTCAAAACATCAATTTTTGTATGCATATGCCATATATGATAGGTGAAAGTTGAAATTTTTCAATTTCCTTGGCTGGAAATATTTTAGTTAACATAAAATTGTTTTAAAAGCTTGTTCTAAATTGTTTCTTACTTATTCCAAAATCATTTAAAATATTAAAATCTTGATATTATAATTATCACATTAAGATGAAAATTTGGTTACTTTTGTTAATCAAATTAAACCATAGCAAATGGGAATTTTTCAAAGACACTTAAATTCGTTTTCATGATACTCATTTCAATTCAATTTTTATTGTCAAAGAAAAAAGGCCTTAGTAAAATGGTTGCTAAAAAATTTTAATCTAATACTTTAATAAACAACAAAATTGACTAAAAGAATATGTATTTTAAATGTTTACAATTAGTGCTAATTATATATTTTGTTTATTAAATGATTATTTTACAAACAAAAGGAAATAATTTTTATAGTCATAATTTAAATAAAGGTCTAAAAGTTTGTAATATTTCTTGGTAAGTATAAACTACTTTGCTTGTCCACAGTTACAAATTACTGCTAAAAATTATGCTCACAAATTCTTGTCTTTTCTTTCTGTATATTTCCTTCAGTAATTTTTTTCTACTCAATTTTTGTTTATGAGTACATTGTTTAGAATAATTAAAAAAGAGTTAAACTGCCATCTTTATTAGTAGATATAATTAGATAGAACAAATATTAAACTTGTTTTGAAAAGGTTTTAAATGAAATCCTTGACACAAACACGTATCAAGTTTTAGCAGTTTTTGGGTCAGTCGGCCCTAAGGGATCGGAGAAATCCGTTCTGAAGCGGGACGTTAGACCCTAGTGTCAGACATACAACGTATTTGTCCCGCTGCTGACCGAAAGGGAATGGGGTTAATATTCCCCATTAAAAATAAATTATTAAAATATGACTATAATATTGTAGTCATTATTTAATATTTTATTTTTTAACACATGGCTTTTCTTACACTTATAGTTAATAATATTATAAGAATTGTGTTTTCAATAGCAGTTTCAATATTTACATTAATCTAACTTAATGACAAGGCATTTTATTTTTAATTTGGAACAGTTTGTAATTTTTACTTTGATACAAAGTTTGAATACACAAATTTTGCATATCTATTCAATAAAAATTTTAAATCTTAAATGTACATTTTTGAATAAATTAAGATGAATTTGTATTTACAAATCAAAATCTATTTAGTTTGAATTTTATAGAATATTTTTAAAATTTAAAATTTTTTTATTAAATGCACATTGTTTTTAATGTAATGACCGCATTTTCCTGTGTATAATCTGCAAGACCTTTTTTCTAATAAATTGATAAAAATATTGCATAATCTATAGCAGCTTAGAAACTTTGGCAAAGAGTAAAAAATTTATACTGCTGATAATGTGGTTGTCACATAATATAAAAAAAAATACACATTGTTATTAAAAATATAATAAATTGTACTGAAAAACATTTATTATTAAAAAAAAATCTATTTCAATCCACCACATCACAAAGTGAGATAAACTGAGGTGAAAATTCTATCCTTGTCGATTTTTAATTTTTAGTAGCTTTAATAACAAGGTTAGAGATATATTTTTAAAAATAAAATTTGCTTATAATTAAAAGAATGTGATAATCTCCCCCCCCCCCCAGCTGCATATTGGACACATTTTTTAAACACGCTTTTATTCACCTTTTCCATAGCTTTTAGCTTTTAATTAAAAATCTGCTGTGTAACTCAAAAAATTTTATTTCCACATGATATACAAACTTGAAAATTTTCAGAACGAAACTTTTGGTTATTTTACGTTTTTACATTCCAATGTTTGCAGAGAAGCATAAAGTGTGCTGTAGTACAAAATTTTAAGTATTACAGATATCTAAAAGGCTTATTTTTAAGATTTGGTGGCTTAAAATGTGAGTAATGAAAATAACTCATAACTCACACTATACTGGAGATTTATTATACTTAATTAAAAACTTATACGTAACAGCTCCACAATATGACGGGTAATGGTGTGTACTTACAATTATGAAAATTTAATATTGGTGTAGCATGTGCTTAGCAAAGCTATTTGGTACAAGTCTTCTAGTGAGAACAAACTCTCGCTATTGATTTTCTATAATTACCCCTCTCCTGTCACAATCTTAAATGTACGGCTTAAACATTGCCCATTTCCAGTAATTAATTAGTTTATTTGCCTAATCCAAAATCTGGAAAATAAATGTTTCTGAAAAACAGCTCTTTAGCAGCTAAAATCTCAGGCTTTATGAAAGACTGACAAAACACAAGTTTTCCAAAAGCAGACGAAAATCGTAACTTTCATCTCTGACTGGAAACGGAGTAAACATAAATTCAAGTTTTATTTTTTACATAGCATTCTGTAAATAATTTCAGTGTTGCCTCTGAAGTTGTTTATGCTTTTGGGGATTGCTGAGGAAAAAGAGGTTGTGACCATACAAGAGTATATATATTTTTAATTTGAAAAGTCTAACAGAAACAACTTGTGTCTAAACAAAATGGAATAGACAATAGCTAATAGCAGCTGTAATATTTTTCCAAGGAACCAAATTCATACTTTGCAAAGCTGATTATAGGTGAAGTAAACTAGCTAAGTCATGTCACTATCTGTTGATTATTTTATGAAACGTAAATGCTATTTTTTTTTTTTTTTTTTTCCAAAACTGTATTGTCAGTTTTTTTGATTGAGAATATTTATCAGATTATCCACTGTAATACACACACAATGAAATTTTAAACTTTTTTAACACATAATCCTCAGATTATATACTGGAAGATAAGGATTTGCATTATACCTGTAATTAATGCTTTCTTATACTAAAAAACATTTTGTTACCACAATTTTTTTTTTTACATACAAATTGAATTCTGATTTTATAAAATAATGATATAATGGAAAGCTGAAAATTTTTCTTATGTTTGATGTACTTGTGGTACTTTATTTTTATTTGGTAGAAATTTAAATAATGTGGAGATATAATTTTGCATGATAAAAATATTAAGTGAAGAATGCTTTAAGTATGTTTTTATAAATTTATTGCTTTACAGTAATGTTCATCGTCATGATTGGCGTCAAGAAAGGAAACTAAATGTTGAAACGTTTGGTGTATCCGCTAATAATACTTGGATGAGACGAAATGGTTGGAGAGGTCGTGGAGGTTATCGAAGTAGGGGGTATGGTCCTCGTCGAGGCAGTGGGGGCTATCGAGATAACAGAGGAATGCAATTTGGTGGTGATCGGCAAAGTAAGTTTATCCAAACTAGTTTATTTCAGAAACCAAAATTTAAAAATTTTTTCAAACTTGTTGTTAAAGCTAGAATTTTAGCTTGCGAAAAGATTTACTGATATACTTTTAAGGAAACTTATAGATATGGTTGATATCAAAGAACATCATGTGCAAAATTATCAGAAAAAATTTCTGTACTAAAAATTGCAAATAGGGAAACTACTATTTGTAAATTAATTCTGAGATTTAATAAATTAGACTTTTTGTATCCATCACCATCAGAGTAGATTTAATTCCTTGCAATTTAACAAAGAATCTCATAACTTCTATTTTATATTTCTGTTCTGGAGCAAGAATTTTGTCTAATTAAAAGAAATTTATGATTCCACTCACAAGTGTGATCTGATTTAATGTTGTCTTTATTTATTATGATAAAAGTTTACTCAGGAATATTTAATTTTAAAGAGGGTGCTCTTTGGCAAAATCTATAAACAAATTTTATTTTAAAGAAATTTTTTGCTCTTCACTTTATACTCAACAGCTAAACAGTGCTGCTTTTGATTGATAATCTAAGCCATAGTAAGCTTCAGTTGCACCAAAGCTAGGCATTTCAGTTCATTGAATTTATTCCATGACAATGCTATTTTTCCATCATTGTATTAATATAAACAATATCTCTTCCAGCATGTCTTGGTTCCAGTTTTGCAACTTTCATATTCTGTTAAATGAGTATGGTTTTAATGATTTAAAGAAAGTTCTTGAAGATGAAATTTTTTTCATTTTTTAATAAATTTTGTTGGCCCACTATTGAAAAGTTCACATTGGCATACATAATTCAGTTCAGTTGTTTATAAAAATAGTATTGTGTTTTAATAGCAACAAAAATCCTTCAGATTGATTAAACAGATGTCTTATAGTTTGGATGATACAGTAGTAGTAAAAAAATGCAATTAAAAGTATTTTGATTTGATTTTTTTCTTTTTTTACTGTAACATTTTTTCCAAATTATTTAAAAGTTTTTCTGAAAATTTTAAACTATATTAATGATGAATTTTGTGGCATTTTCAATAAATATTCCTAATTCTCTGAAACATAAATAACAAATTTAGAAGAAATGATTATGAAGTTTTAGAATTTTCTTTATCGTGTGTATTAAAATGATTAGTGTAAAAACGCTAATTAGTCCATATAATATTTACATGGTTTCAACTTTTCTGTCCTGAGAGTGGGGTTCTGCAATTTAAAATTGAGATTTCAAACAAAAAAATATTAAAACTTTAAGAGAAGTTTTTCATTTAATTCTAAAAGGGTTGCACTTAATATTTGTAATAATGCACTTAATATTTGTAAAGTAATAATCTTGTTTAATATTTAATCATGTTTGGATAAAAAAGTTTTTTTGCATAGGGGGCATGATGCATGATTTATAATTTGCAGCACTTTAAATCTATTTTTGAGTTTTCACTGAAATTGAAATAGTATTTGTGTAGTTGTATTCCATCAAGGAAATTGAACTTTCAATCAAGCATCATTTGATGATGATGTGTCCAAAGCGTCATAGACCAATTGAAAATAAATTTTTTACATATGCTTCTGAATGGGGAAGATTTCATAATGTTTACTATGAGTAAATAAAGAATTGAGAATGAGCTATGTTTAAGTAATATTTAGAAAAAATTTATGGCCTGGATAGAAAATGTATTTAAATTAGTATAGAAGAAATACTTTTTAATATTATTATTTGATCAATTAGAAAATAACTTTTAAATTTGTGCATAGATATTTTTAGCACATTTATTTATAAACTAATTTTTTATAAACCCTAAATAGTTTATGAAATTTTTTATCATAATGTTTATTTAATTTGAAGCTTTTGTGAGCAATATATTACATCTGTTTATTAATTGCTGTAGATTGGTGAAAGAAATACATTCATTGACAAAATTATTATTCAAACCTTTCCAACCAGCATAACAAAAAGCAACTACTACTAAAACTGCATTTTCAAGACTTTTGGTCGAAAGCAACTTTTTTTCAAAATCAGAATGTTTTTGCCAATGACAGAATGAAATTAAATGTGGAAAATAGTGAAAGGAATGTGTTGGCTTAATCCAATGTTAAAACCTTGAAAGTGCAAATAATAATTGCTTAAAAAATTATCAAAGTTCTATTGAAGACAAACTAATCAGAATTTTAATGTGATAGAAGAAAATGAAATCGTTTTTTGATCATATAGTTCTTTAATGTTATCCCAAATTTGCCTGACATTATTTTACTTGTGGACAATAAAATGTAAAGAGCAAGGCATCAAATTTTGAGTAACATTAAAGTGGTTGTACTAAGGAAACTAATTTATCTCAATGAAAAACTATGATTTTAGAAAATATAATTTATAATACAAATTAATAAGATAATTTGTATTATAAATTGTAAAATTCCTTACTTGCCTTAGATTAATCTGTCTCGGCAATTTTTAAAGTGGCACCCTTCTATTTAAAATGTTTAAGCAATTATACAAAATATGTTAATTTTTATTTGAAGCTGTATTAAATTTGTTACATAATGAGTGTGCTAGTTAAAAAAAATTTAAGTTAAATAATTTATTTTTTATTTTTTTTATTAATACTCTTTTGTGTTCTTCTTATACAAAATATTACATTGATGTAGAAATACTGTTTTTCATAAAAATAGCAGTATTTTTTAGGAATCTCTGAAACTAACATATAGAGGATATATTTGCTAAAATAATTGTCAGCTTTTGAACAATGATTTATTGATAATGTTTTTTTTTTATTATTTTGATTTTAATGTGTTGAATAAATGTAAAATTAATTTATATATTTAATAACAGGAAAATTATCTTTTAAATGTAGTATTGCTCTTCTGTTTGTTGTATTTAAAAAGTAAGATTGAAGTTCAAAATAAATAATTTGAAATTCTTTCTTTTAGATCTACTTCCTTCAAATGCCTCACTTCAAAATCGGTGAGAAAGAAAGGGTACAGATAAATCATTTTAATTTGTATTTTCAAGTGAAGAAACTTCAGTAAAGAATTTTGCGTAATTTTGTACAATCAAGCATTAACAGATTGAATGATTTATCACAGGTGGATTTCGAGTGTTTTTAAAATGTTAACACTAGCATTCTTGTAAAATGTTTACTTTAATTACAAAAGAATAGATTTTACTGTTATTGTTATTGCATTAATAACTTAGATTTGTAATAGTTCACAAGAAAATTATTTGTGATAAAGCAAAAAACTATTTCTAATTTATATTAAAAACTCTCTGCAATTGTTAACTCCAAACTTTATTCCAAAAGCTCAACAATCTTCTAACTTGCTCTTAAAGTCATTTCATTTTATTTGTAAGTTTGTATTTGCAAACTTTTAGCATTCTTTCTCATATACTTCCATATTTTAAATGTATCAGCAATATTTTTAATGATCATTAATAAAAAATCGTTAATTTTTAAAAAGGAAAAATGCATACAGTTTCATTTATATTTAATGAGTTTTTTGTTTCTTGTTTAACAAAAAAAATTATTAAAATTCTGTTGAAGAAAATTATGTAATTAATTCATCCATAAAATACTTCATTAGATTTTCTTTCATTGTTCTAATGCATTGCTATATTATATTGGTTATGTCTTGTATATTACAGCAGCAGTTTTCATTATTTATTGTAATATATGGAAAATGCTGGCACATTCTCTGCTGTCCTTGTTTTCTAAGGTGATGTCTTAACTTGAAAGATAATGTGATGCTCAATTTCTATGATAAGCATACACAATCTTGTGTTAACTTGACTTTTTATGCTAGTTTAATTTTTTTGCTTCATGTTTACCATCTTTAGATTTTGTAGATGATTACTGACGCACATATAGCTTTTTCGATTATCTTTTTAAATATGAGGGACTGAAATGTATTTTTTTATCAATAAAAATATAACTATGTAAAATATTGTTATAGACTGGCCAATACAAAATATATATTGGGAAATTTTGAATTGATGGAACTGTAGGACTCAGTCCGAAAAAAAGTTTGAGTTCATTGTGTCCAAATTTATCATGATATAGTTCACATTTTGTCAAAATGTAAATCGGAAATAAATAATGAAATATTTGAATAAATGTCTTCTCTTTAATTGAGTTATTGTAATTTTTTTAATAAAGTAAGTCATACTTTTGTAATTTTCCAATAGTTTTTATTACAGGAAATGAAAAACTTAATTTTACAATTTTTCTGTGTACAAAAGGCAGTTACTTTTTCAACCTTTTATTTGAGAGCTATAAAATTGACTTGAGATTTTGTAAAATAGAATAAAAACATACTTGAATGCTTTCTTATCAAAATTTTTATTTTGCGCTTAAAATTGATGAAAAGTATTATTTTTTAATTTAGATTCAGTTAACGCATACGTGCTGGTAAAGTTTTCAAGTTTTAAATCAGGGTTCTTATGACTCCTAGAATTTTTAGTTTTCTCTTGTAAAATAGTAACTTAGAAATTTAAAAAAAGAAAATATCACTTTTACAATTATTTAACTTTTTATCAATAGATTGAAGAGCTCTGATGATGCTAAATATGAGCAATAATTTGATTTTAAAGAAGTGGTTACTAACTGGTCCAATTCAACCTTCCATGAAATCATGCAAATTCAGTATTGTCAAATTAGTCTTAAAATACCTTGCATGTGTATGTGTGCCTAAATTTGAAGCATAATTTCACAATTTTTCTGATTGATGCAAATTTAATAAATATTTTGCCAATTCATATTGAAAAATGATTCAGTTTTGAACTACAAATGATGTAAGTGAATATAAGTGTCGTAGTTGATAAATCAGTCACACAGTAGAGTTATCAAAGAATGATACACAGAAAGTGAGCTTTGGAATCTTAAGTATAGAATGTATTTGTGCAGTGTTTACTTTTTTAAATTTATTTTTTTAAGAGAATACCCATATTTACTGGTATTAATAACTAATTTATTTGAATCTTATTTTAATGCAATCAAATTATAAATGATGTCAAATAAGAAGTTATTTTCAAATTTATATTTAATGTATTAATGGTTCTGATTTGTTTGTTAGGGAATGTCAACTTCAGAGTTTAAAGCATTTTGAACCTTCTAAAAAATCAAAATTATATGGAAGATTATTTAGATCATTAAAAATATTTTTTTTTAATTTTAATGTATATGTGCTAAACTGACAGAATTGTTTTTCACATGAAAAATGAAATTATTTTTTCAGTTCTCATAGTCAAATAAACAAAAATTCAATAAATAAAATTAAAAAAAAATTAAAGAATTATGTAACTATGGCTAAATATGTCATTGATTTTGCTTCTGAAATGTGTCAGCAATAGAACAATCAACAAATATTTACATCAATAAAAAAGAAAATGGCCGATATAGAATTAAAACTTAAGGTAGTGAAATTGGTAAAAAAATTAACTTGAGATAGAAAAGAAATACTTTAGAAATGTAAATGAAATTTTAAAAAATCTGAAATCGATAATATATAAAAAAAATTTAAAGGACAGAAAAATTAACATTAATTGCTAAATAAAAGCCTGTTCATCTTCTAAATAATTATTAATGTATTAAAATACAACTATGCGTTATTAATCTTATCTATTGAATCATTAAATCCCTATGTATTATAATGATTGAATTATTTCAAAAAAACTTGATAATTAACTGGTTATAAAAATATGATTAAAATTGAAACTGTTAATAATTCCATTTGTTTTTGTCTACTGAAAATGAGTATAAAGGAGTTGTAATCAACTTAAATACTCAAAATTATCTTATTACATACAATTCGAATAATGTAAAAATTTTTGAATACTTCAATGAAATTGTTTCTGTGTGTGTAGTGTGTTCAAATGCTAAGACTCGTTTGAGTTTTTGAAATATTTATTAATTTGAAGTATAATTTAGACCAAAATTGCTCATGGTTTCATTTATATTTAGCCAAAAATAAGTAGAATAATATTGGATAAGGATTTCGGTTCCTGGAGTTAGAGAATCTGTACATGATCTTCCTAATATTTGCATTAAATTCTTAGAAATTTGTATGAGCAATAAGTAATGATTTTTATTTATGCATTGAATATAGACATGAAAAATATCAAAAAATAGTTTTTTGTGCACTGGCATAATTCTCTGTACTCAGCCTATAATTAGGCACTACCAGTTATGCTTAAGCTGCTGGCTGAGTTTGTAATGTAGAAGCCAGTGACTCATCAATTCTTGATCTTGCGCCTCTAGCGATACAATTTCTTCTTGAGAACAATGCCATCACAACACAAACAATGAACCTAATACCCTATTGTGAATGTGACGAATTTTCGAAGTTGCGGTTCATTCTCACTACTTTCCAATCATGAGGATGATGCTTTAGTCAACTAGGCTACCATAATCTCAATAGTAATTTGTATAATAATTGTTTCCAAAGCTAGCTCATATACGTAAATTACTATTAATGTGATCAGTACATAAACAGCAACTTAAAAGTATCAACCAACACGTTTTCAATTATGTTAAGTGAGAAATTCTAAAATGAAAATGTCTCGTAAATCAAATGCAATTTTCTTTCATTTTGTGTTTCTTTTGAAACAAAATGTTTGTGTTTACCTGCTTATGTAAGAACCTTTAATAGCCAGTTGTCTTGTAATTTTGAACCTTGCTCACTCATGTGATGAAGTTGAGTCCTGAGCTAGCACTTCCTCATAACAAAATAAAAGTAAACCTTGTTAAAATATCTTGTGCACACCCAACGTATTACGAATTATTGTAGTGAGTCGATGATTAAATGTTTTATATAACTGCAAAATATTAGAGCAAATGTATATATTAAACTCCTTAGGCTGGAAAATACAGTTCAACATCATGAGTAGATATGGGACTAACACTCATTAGAGAAACGTTATTTATTGGAACGAGTGCATGTACATTTAAAGAAGGAAACAATTTAAAAACAGTACTGCTAACAAACAATATGCAATATTTTGAACAATAATTCAATGCGTTACACAATATATTAAATGCTACTATCTTTAAATCACAATGTTTTTAAGTTGTGACTTCCATCCATATGTGATATTTGGTTAAATTACATATGTATCTACCAGTTTTTATTTATTTTTTAATCCACTGTTGCTTTTAGCCTAAAGAGTCATGCCATTATGATCCAAATGTGTTAAGTGATTTGGCCGACACCTTACTGTAGTTTGTAAATTACCACATGTACTATTAACAAAGTGCATTGCGGCAGCTCATTCACAACTATTTATAAACTATGTTCCAAACATGTAAAAGCAATTATTCTAAAATTACTTTTATATTATGACTCAAAAGTAGTTGCAGTCTTATGCACAAATAACTGCAAAAATTCATTTTGAAAAGCAGCCAACACGACTGAAAAAAGCTACTTAATCGTTTAAAAATCTAAGAATCCGATTTTTTTTCTCTCTTGTTATGAACATCAAATAACCAATCGAAGTTTTATATTACAACCATTAATAATTGTTGCATGGAATTCAGATAGCTTTCATATTATCTTTCTTAATTTGACTTATCTCTGAAACATGTGTAAATGTATACACAAAAACCAGTGTTGCCTTCTATAATATATACCGAACAGATAAATATCTTAGGCCAAAATACAAGTTAAGATGATAGCAGAATATTAACTAAAGGATTTCTCGCTGGCTACTAACCACTAACTGGTACTGAAAATCATGAAGGTTATGAATTATTGTGATACGTGCCGGCGATTTCCCTTTTCTTCAAATTACGGCTCTGTAGTACAGCAGCCCTTCAGAGAAACTCATCAAATATATTTTTTTTAAATACACTTTTACCATTTTGAGGGGTGGCAATAGCTAAAAATATTGCTTTGAGATATAATATATCAAACGAAAATCGCAAAATTATGGAATTGATGCATATATTTCCTTCAATTTAATAGATGTCACCTCTCTTTTGACCATTTTCTAATCTTCACAGTTATTGAAAACTAAAGAAAAATATCTAAGTAATGGATTAGGATTTATTTCACGATTACTCTAGAGCTCCAATTATTGGAATCACTGAAATTGAAAAAAGGAATGATGCGTCATTTGAGGAATTCAAAACCATTTTTTTGAAAATTCCTGGATGTTGAGCAGTTAGTGCTAAAGATATAAGAGAATGGATTATTAAACACTCTAGGTTTCATGTGGGTCAATTTATTCAAAGTATCGAGGATAAAATATCACCTAAAGTCAAAGTTGAAGAAGACATGGAATCATCAGCTGCTGTAGCATTTGCCGACCAACTGTGTTGCAGTGGATGGAGCGACATCCCGAGAGTAAACTCATGCAAATCCTCACTGTCATGCGGAGGTGCGACTTGGCTGTCCGAAAATAGAAAAGGGCAGTCAAACAGCTAACTTGAGATATTTTCCACGCAATGACTTCACTTTAAAGACCGGCACACACCATACATTTCTTCACTTGGTTGTGTATGTCATCAGAAAATTGTACATTGTATGGGGTTAATTTAACAGATTGGAGAAAATTCTAACAAGCTCTTATTTTTCTTCCAGCGTGAGACTAATTACAGGAAGTAAACAGTATTTTCCTGTTGTCGCGTGTCTCTTCCCATAGGGTTGTAAAATATTCTTTGCGACACTTCTGAATGTAATATTTACTGAAACGTCGCTGTTTCCGTTTTATTTGTTAAAATGTTTATAATACAAAAATTCACAGAAGCATACAAAGATTAGTCTTATTTGTTGTTGCACCAGCATACTTCCCTGTACCTATTCCTGAGATGGGCTTTACCAGTTGGATAGAAGCAACCAGATGGAGAGTCTTATTTGTAGCAAGTAATGATCATTAACCATACCAAACAAATAAAAAAGAAAACGTATGAAAAATTATAAGATATTTATAAATTGATGAAAATTTGCAATAATGAACGAAAAAAATTTATGTTTATATAATATGTTCATACAATAAAATATTAAGAAATATAATGAATGCTTAAAGCTATTTAATTTTCCTTGTATTTAAATATACAATATTATACTTCAATTAATGAATTGCATTAAAATTTTGCATCACTAATTCCATTTAAAATAAGTTTATCATCTTTCTTTACTTTAATTAAATGAAAGAAATATACGAAAATTGAAAATTTAATTAATTCATTCCAATTTATATTTTTAAATATTATAATAATCATAGTTTAATGAATCAATAAATGATTTTAAGAATTTCATTCGAAGAAATAATTTTTAGTGTGATATTTCAAACTGGAGAATTTTTATGATTCACGTTTTCAGTATTATTTGTACCAATACTAGGAAAAATAATTGTTGTAAATATTAAATCTTTATACGTTATATATATTTATTGCTAGAAAGCGTGAAGTCGCTTTCAATCGTTCACGAGGTTTTAAAGAAAGCATGAATGTGCTCCTTTTTTATAATTAAATGTTACCTTATCCAGCAAACTTTCTGCAATTGTTCATCCATCTTTCTATAATTTAGGAAATTCTTATATTCTGAGGGTATTACTTTCATCAAATTAAGATGTGAAAGATATTTTTGTTGCATTAGCTAATTTTTTGCTTCATTGCAATCTAGAACTACACCCAGCAATATTTCTGTGCTTATTATTCATGTTTAAGCTATGATAATATTTCTTTTAAAAATATTTCTAATAAAAAAGATTAGTATAAAATATATCATATAATTAAATCTTAATAGTAAATATTACAAGCAAACAAGTGAGTGATGCAATAAATACTTAAAGGACTTGTAAGCTGGTTACGGCGTAAAACTAATTAAATAACTCTTTTTAACTTAACAAATTTTTAGCGATTTTTCTTTTCAATTTACAAGGCCTTCATTTTAAGACAAAAGCAATAAATGTTGGAAAATGGCACCGTTAAAGATAACTTCCCTTCCACATGTGCTTTTCCTACTCTGGGCAGCAGAATTCAAAAGGAAAAGATGTATCATGTGTGTGCTTAATTACTTTCTAAACGAAGAAATATATCGTGTATGGCGGACTTTACAATACTGTTCTAAGGTACAGCACTTGAAAAGTATTTTAACAGTATTGACTTTTTATTTAATGTATTAAAAGTTCTTTTTTCTTTAAAAATATGTAATTTTTTTCTCTTCCATTTTCAACTTTCAGTAATTAATTAAAATGGACCATTTTTCGAAAAAATCTAATTAACAGAACTTCTGATTATCCGAATGGGGTCCGATCCCAATTGATATGGATAATTGGAGTTCAACTGTAATTCATTTTTTTAAGGATTTTTTTTTAACTCAACCTTTACAAATTCATGAAATCTCCTCTGTAAAGAAATTATTGAAGTAAAAATGAAAGAAATTAACCAAAACTTATACTAGATTACTTTATTGTTTGTCACTCAACGGTCATTTTTCGCACACGAGGGACTAGATTGCTTTAAATTTCCTAAAGGTGTCAAGAACTCCATAAAAGAAAGAAACTGGATCAGAAAAAAGATTCCGAATATCAGAAAATTGGTTTACGGAAAAGAGACTAATTGCTATGTCACTGTGATGTTATGAAATGATTGATCAGCCTACACATTGCGAAACCGCAGTCTATATGTACGATCTACACTAAGTGCTTTAACTCATCGTATAATCGTAAGCGCGTTAAATCATTCTTGTAATAAATTTCAAGTAATCCTTGATACTATTGTGATGTATTTTTGCCATGTATAACCTCGACATTAATTCATGACCACTGATCACTTTTTGTAAACAAGAAAAGGTAGAAACAACACTTCAATGACACGCCGCAATTTCCTTTTCGACTGGGTTGATATTTTTATATATTCTACGCAACACGCGGCATCAATACCAAATCAATGCTCAGATATTCTATTTCTATTCGTGCATATCCGTTGATTTTGCAATTTTGTTAATCACTTTATAATATATATATATAATTTAAATTTCCCTTTTCGTATCGTGTTAATAATTAATTTCTTTTTAATAGAAAAGGAAACTCTCTTAAGCGTATCTTTTTCAGTATCACCCAGGTGAAAATTATTAGATCATCTGGAGTCAAGACTCGAGGCACTATCTTCCGAAAATTAATTCAGATTCTGGTATAAGCCAATGACATTGATATATCAGGAAGATCGTAATGAGCTTTTATTGAAAATTTCAATTCACTTGAAACTGTATCGAAAGAAATGAGCATCAATGCAGATGAAGCCAAATATATGAAGACAATATTTCGATTTTTCCGTGCTTCTAATTAATGGTTACTTATTTGAAGCAGTCAAAGAGTTCAAATGTTTATAAAGCATCGTTGCTAGGAGCAATGATACCAGTGGTGAAATCAATAGCCGTTTGGTTATGGCGAAAAAATGTTACTTTGGATTGAAAAGTCAACTTCTGTTTCAAAGTTCAAACATAAATATACCTAAAAACCCTTTTACTACCAGTGTTAACATATGGATACAAGTGCTGGGCTCTCACTAAGTCGGAAGAAACCAAATTGATGCTGTTTGAAGAAAAAATCATGCTATCAATGAAAACAATTGATAGCGAACAATTTACAATTTCGAAATTTTAAAGAAATTGTATCAGCAGATATAGTCTATTTCATTAAGGCTATTTGCATTAGATGTAGGTCACTTCTACAATTCGATCAACAACGAATTAACCAAAAAAGTGACTTGTTCGAAACTTGATGAAGAACGACCACTCATTAGAAGGATAGACAACACTGATTGACTTCCAAGTGCTAAAAGAGGGAGAACAATGGTGTGTCTAACAGGAGAAGATGACATAAATTATTTAGATATCCCTGACCTGTTTCAATTAAGTTGCAATGATAATTCCATGTGTCATACTTATTTTCAAAGTATTACTTATCAGTACTCTATAATCACCTTTTTCTTTTGTTCAAAATTTTAACAAACCAGGCATACTACTAAAATCTAGTATGCCAATTTTTTTGCCAAGATATATCCATAAAGTAATAAGCATTAAAGAAAACAAGACAACCTAGTTTTTTTAATAAAAAATATTAGATGATACAAACTACTTTCTTATCTTCCTGAATGTTTTTGATATAAATGCAACATATGTCTTAAGACCGCTTATCAATTATGTTCAAGAAAGTGTCTTGCGAGAACTTTTATGCACAAAAACCGTACATTGTATAGTTACTATTCTATCCTATAGTATATACTAAAAATCGTACATTAGATGACCGGGCCGTATAAGTGGCATTTCTATAATTAATTTATAATATAGTCTGTTGTTACACCAGTATGCTTACCTATAACTCAGCTCTGATTTGGGTTCTACCAGTTAGAAGCGGCTAGGTGGAGTCGTCATAGAAAGGAATTTTGCTATCATCAAGCATGGTATATTAAAAATCGTATCGTTTTGTAAGCCCGACATTTCCACGAGCATTTATTACCAGCTTTATTAAAACATTTGCGGTTTCTTCAGTTTTGGGGTTTCCAGGTTATCTTCGATAAATGTTCTCTTGAACACGCAAATTCAATATTAGGACTTTTTTAAAAATACTTTAATTTTCGAAATGTCAGCAGGAGTAAGAAATAATGTTTAGATAATCGAAAAAAATTAACAAGTGCATGATTATTTATTGTTGCTAAAGCATTTGTCTTAAAAAATTATGTTTTACTTTTCATTTCAGAAAGACCATTTTCATTTTTATATTTTATATCAGCCAAACTACGCACTAAAATACCATTTTCTAACTTTTCGCCGGAAATGTGAAAACTATTAATTTAAATTTTATTTCCATTAAAATTAAAATCGCATAATTAGTATATCTTTACAAAATTTGTCCGGTAATCGATTTTTCAGTATATAGACAGTTAAGTTTTGAAAACAATAAATATTAGACAACAAATTTTAGCTAGGATTCGCTACAATATCATATTATCAACGCATAAGTATAATAAAACTAAGTAAACAAAGATTAGAAGTATGAGTATGTACAAGAATTTTTTTACCATTTATTTATTTCAGTGCTGCTATCTACCGAACTAAGGACATTACATAATAATTTTATTAAATTTATTATATGAGATTAATATAAACCATATGACATTAAAATCTAATACGTATGACAATGTTAAATAGAAAATTAGTTGCTTTCATAAATATATATATTAGATTAAATATTAGTGAATATAAAGCTTTTACGTGTATGTGTGTGAAAACTATCAAACATATTATATAAAATCATTTTAAATAAATTTCTTACGTTTCTAATACGACATTTTATTATTTATAATTGATTTTTTTTTTTTTTTTTTTAACACTTTGAGAATCAATGAGGAATAATAACTTAATTTCACCACAAACTAAGAAATTTTGTATTTAAATTTTAAATGATGTATAACTTATATTTTATGAGAATGTCTGTAATTTACATTTACTAGTGATACAAAAAGATTTTCATAATACTCAAGTATATTTATTTTTTAATTATTTAAAAATTAAATCAAGAGAGAGAGAGAGAGAGAACAGAAAATAGCTAGTATTAAAATTAATTCCTACTTTTCAATTTGATCAGCTGAACATTTTATTTATTTTGAGTTATAAATACAATGATACATTTTTATAGTAATTTAAATTCTTGGTCAATTTTTTTTTTTATAAATATGATGCTTTTATATAATCACTGAGTCAAGATAGATTCAAATTTTTTTCTATGAACTAAGTACATATCTCTATTTATGTACAAAAATAATTTCATTAGTCATATAGTTTTCAGTAAACATAGTTTAATTAACAGCACATTTTCAAATAAATGAATTAATAATAAAATAAATAAATAAAGGCCTTGAAAATAAATTAAAAATTAGAGAGAGAGAGAGAGAGAAGTTAGTTTTTTAATTATAAATTACATTTAAAAAATTATAAATTTAAATTAGAAACTAAGATATAATAAAAATATATTTAATTTTTCTTCAAGTTAAAAGAGTAATAAGGAAAAAATTGAGAATTTTAAATATTGAGTTTAAAAAAAATACATATTTCTATACTGTGTGAATAACAGAAATTGCCACTGTCTAAAGATTGCAATCAACAGTTGGAAGTAATTCTATTTTAAAGATAGCGACATTAAAAATTATTTTTATTCCATTGCACATATATATTCGATCAATAACTACTCACGAATTTTATTTAATTTGAATTAAAAAAAAAGTATTTTTGAATTGAAAGTTATTTTATTTAAAATTAGTTTCAAATTAAAAATTTAAATCTATATTTTTAAATAAAATAATTTTTATTTATAATTTAATCTGAGAATCAATAAAATACAAATTGTTTTCATTTTTTTTAAAAATGCTAAACTATAAATTTTTTACTATTTAATTGTCATTACTGTTTGATATAGATCACGGGGATATTACATCGAAATTTCATTGTATGTGTACACAAATAAATACGTACATGTATTTGCATAAGTACGCTGCTGCCCATTAAAATTGCAACATAACGTAGGAATGGTCTTACATACGTCAAAATCACATAATAAGTGATTCAGCGAATAGGACGACGTATAGGAGGGACAAACCATATCTGAGGCACACCATAAAATATGTTATATAATGATTATTTTATATTTAGCGGTCACAAATCTCGTATAATGCGTGAAAAATAGAATTAAACATAAGAAAAATCTTAGCAATATTTTTCTCTAAACGAAATGAAATGCTGATTATTAAAATTAATAACCAAATAGTTCCTTGGTCTATCGAATAAGTAGAATACTTAGGGTTGCCTTCACAGAAAAGACTAACTTATATATCCCAATTTACGAAAATAATAATAAAATTTAAGAGGCAGCGCAGGCAGTTTTGTACCCATTGCTATGATACAAATTAGAACTAAATTTAAAAAATAAAACAATTTTGCACCATTATCCTTCAAAATGAAACTATCGCGTGATCTGACATTTCCAGTTACTTCAGAGAAGTCAAAAGTTTTACAGCAAGCTTCCAGAAAGAGATAATGAGAATAGAAATAAAGCCGCTAACAAAAATAGACCGAAAACAACTCAAGTCTCACGATGCAACCAACACCTCCGAGAGGTAGAAAGAGTTGATACAACACGAGCCAAGCTGCAGAGACGAGTGCGACAACACGAACACCAGGTCGTATAATCGCCTTTTTTATCTATATAATTTTAATTTATAAAACTTAATTTAATATTTCTGCTTTTCCTTTTCCCCTTCTATCATATAAATCAGGAATAAATTAATCCTGACTTACATATTTTTGCTTTTCAGATTTTTTAATCATTTTTCATTATTAGTTTTTCAGGTACACCTATACTACAGAACTTGGAACTTTTGCTCTGGAGCTCCATAACAATTGATACCTTCTCTATTCAGTAATCATTTTATAAGGTCTGAGTTTCTTCAGGATATCGTGTTATGCCTCTCAAAAAGAAATTCTTACAAGTGAGTGTCGGAATTCGAAAATGCAGGATCGTAATCAATATGAAGTGAGTATTATCACTCCATGATACTGCCAGTCCCATCGATGAAAATCCAAGCGTATCATACGAATATGGAATCGATATAAGTTGCTGAAAATCATATTGAACAGCATACAGTATCTCAACGCCCTTTCATGATTAATACCAGAGAGGATAAACACATTTCGAGACCGATCTTATGTAAAATACATGGCGCATCATTAAGTAAATGAGTTTGTTAGTTGTTTGTCTATTATCCGCTCGTACAGTATGTATCATTATAATTGTTAAACAATAATTATTTCAGCTCTTCTTAACAATGCAGCACAGACAGGCAGCAATATTTCTGTTGCCCCAACGACAAGGCTGAGTACACATTATCATCTTTTTAGACGAGTCTCGGTTCTGATTGCCATATACATATCTCACAAGATAATGCTTATTGCCTATCCTGATCATCAGCGAGGATTCCCTCTGAAATTCTAAGATGCTCTAGGTAGAAGATACGTTTAATCATAGGCTTCATAACTGGGCACTACTTCTTCAGAAAACGCCTCCATAAAATGGGAATGTTTCAACAAGACCCTATCTGCAGGAAATGTCATATGCAAGAGGAAACGGCCAAGCATATCATTTACGAAGGCGAGGCTCTTGACATCCCTAGATTAACTTCTTTAAGCATCATCCATACTAGAGAGAGCTACACCTAGACTCCATTAAAGGGTTATCGGACTTTATTAATAAAGTGGGTGACCCCAGCAACTGGAACTAGGAAACATTGGATTTGGAGTTAAGAGTACAAAATGCTGATAAAAGCAGAGGTGCCCAATGACATACAAACCCAATTTTTAAGAAGAAGAATTGCCTATCCTGCGATTCGATATTGTCAAGAATGCTCGGCAGTTGGTTTAAAGTTATGGGCAACTATTTGATGTACAACATGATTTTCTTTAGTTCCGATCAAATGCAAATTAAAAGACACATTTCTAATTTCAGGGCTAAGTACAAGGAAGCAAGCAGGTACAACACTTCTAACACAAGGCTACTACCAAGCCCTATCAATGAAAATGGCAAAACACCATCTTTTAAAATGATATCGAAAGCACTTCCCGCTATATGTACAGACCTTGTTAGATACAAAGGGTATTCAATTGTTATCCTAGCCTGCATGGTTTCCAAACCTCTCAAAAATTGAATACATTTGGCCATGGGATGCCCGACACCTTTTTCTAGATATTACAGTTCATGGAAGTGTGATTTTGTTTTGAAGCAGAATGGAATGAATAGGCCATTTCTGTCACCCAAATCCTGCTTAATTCTATGCCTAATCAAATGAAAGTCATTAAAAAAAAAAAAAAAAAAAAAAAAAGAAAGAAAAAGAGAGAGAGAGAGAATTTGAGCATAAATTGCAATTAAAATATAAAATTCATTTGGAAATCTCAGTTTCATGAATTGGAAATTCCGAATTTGCTCCTTTATGATAAGCAGAGAAAACACCTTTATTTTGATTAATTTCTTTCATTCATTCTTTATAACTTTGTATATAAATGCAATTTAAATACTTTATAATTTAGTAACATTAAATCAATATTTGTTTCATATAAAAATATTGATTTTAATTTATTAAATAAAAGAAAATTTGTCATAAAATAATAAACCCATTTTTTTGTTTTATTTACATTGGATAAATTAATTATGATAAAAAATCATTTTAAATACAGTATAAAAATGAAGTCACATACAAATCCATAAAAAATGCAAACATATTGTAATAGCAAAAACTTTTATTATAGACACATAGCAACATCAATTTAAATTCAGCAAAAGCATAGAAAGCACTTGATATTTTATTAAATGCAATCTTTAAAATTAAATTTGGTAACAAATATGAGCTAGTTTGTTGATGAATACAATACCATTAAAATATCATATTTAATTATCATTATCATATTACTAATTATTAAAATATCAAGTGTAAACAATTTATAACTTCCCTTTTCCCCAACAAACTTTCTTCTCATGATACACAAGTAATGCTTTTTAGAATAAGTTAATCTACTGTATAAAATCCTTTAACATTAAGGCACAGATATGTAAAATTAAAAATCTAAAATAAACACCTTTTAAAATTAATTTCATTTCCACAAAAATACACATACAAGTATTCACAGACATATATTAATATATTTTAAACTAAAATTAAATTGTCTATCACATTATTTGTGCTAATTATTGTGCTGATGTTTTAAAATTATTTGATATAATTTTACTTGTACACATAAAAGAAGCTTATAATAAGGAAATGTAAAACGCCTTGTTTTGTTTTGATTTTAAAATTAACTTATTATTTAAGTCAAAACATATATTATAGAATTATCATGAAATAAATCATATAAGTAAATAAGAAAATGAATTGCATTTTTAATAAGCAAAACATCATACGTAACACTTTTTGAAATTATCAATCGTAAAAAGTTTCAAATTACTTTTCACACTTAATAGTTTTCTTTTCATAATGAAACAAATATAGATAAAAGGAAATTAATTATTAAAAATGAAGAACAATTTGTTATAAAAAGATTTCATTTAAAAGAAAAACTAAATTTATTTTAATTAAGAATCAACAGAAAATTGTATATAAATCGAGTAAACTAAAAATAAATATAAAATCTTATTTAACACCAATTAAATTCCATTAAAATAAAAATTTTGATATTCAATTTTAACTTTGGATAGTTGGAATTTCATGAATTATCAAATTTAAGATATAATTTGGAAACTCAAAAAATGTTTCTTACGATAAATGTAGATAATCGGCAGTTAAAAAAAATCAAAATTAATATAATGATAAAAAACTACATTTAGATATTACATATGTATTTAACAAAAATTTACTGTAAAAAAACTAATATATTTTAAAATTTTATGTCATTTGTAAATAACCAGTCTCGTTTTATAATATTTGCAAAGTTAATAATTACATAAAAATGTACAAAATAAATATTAAAAAGAAGTTCCAGATTAAAAAATTATTTCCTTATTTTTCAATATATTTTTTATACATTCAAATACATAATTCATTAGTTCTTCATTTATTTTAATGAAGTGAGTTTCTTAAAAATCTTTAACTAAATGCTTGTTTATTTAAAAAAACAACAGAAAAGCACACAAATACTACTAAAAAAAGATAAAACATAAAATATTAGAGAAAATAAATAACTTATCATAATAATATAAATTCACTGGTGGTTATATTCTGCTTTAAATTTACAAATTTAAGAGTTAGAACTAATTTTTACATTAATTCATACATTAAATTTAATATTACTTTCAGAAAATATTGTGCACATTCAATACAAAGGAAAAATAATACAAATTTTCATGTACGTAACAATATTAAACTTAAAATTAATAATGCTGGGAGAATTATCATGTAGAGCCTAAATAAATTTCTATGTTTGAAGAAAAAGTTATTTTTGTGCCTTATTCTATATATTAAACATCACAGATTTGTCTGAAAATATTAAAAATTGCATTACAATGAGAAAAACATGTATCTACAAAAGTTTCTAATTTTATAAGTTAATATGGAAGTTCATAGAGAGATTTATATATATATAAAACATCAATATTAAGTTGATAACACATAAGCATTCTTCAGCTACACTTTAAAGCATATTCAAGTAATCAGTCTTTTGGCAATTTTTATGTTGCAAAATGCAATATGAAAAAAAAAATATTATTAAAAGTTTTAATCTATAATCTATATAGATTTAAAAATGATCTATCAGTGGAAACAGACTAAACATTTTAATCTATTTAAAAATAATTACGATTAATTTTCATAAGAATCAATAAAGAACTTTTTTTAAAAAATGCACAAGTAAAAGCATTTTTGCATAATTATCTCAAAATTATAAATGTAATTAAAATTATTGCTGTCACCCAATCAACAGCTTGTTGTTAAGGGTATTCAACTATAAATTTTTAAATTAAATTAATTCTTAAATTAATGAAAACTTTCAATGTCAAAATTCAAATGTCTTTTTTTTTCTTAATTTAAATCCTTAATTTTAAAAGTTTTTAACTTTCATCCTGAAATACTAAGATGAATTGATTTATAAGAATCTAGAAAATGACCTCTAAAATATACATTATTATTTAAAATGATTAGAAATTTAAATAATTAATCAACAAAATGTTTGAAGATATATGCGTTAAATATGGAATGCTTTTCCTTTTTTCAAAATTACTCAAGACCAAATCTTGAGCATTTTTTATATTTTGGAAAATAACAAATTATTTGAGTTCAAAATTATAGTATTCTTCTGAATAAATAAATTTCTCTATCTATGCAGACAATTTATAACTATACTAGCTTACAAATTATCATTTTTAAAAATTAAAAAAAATTTTTTCATATTACTTAATTTTGTACAATTTTTGTACATCTTTAAAAGAAGAATTTTAAATGTTTCTATCATTACTTTTTAGTTACTTTTTTTAAGTAATTTTCCTTAAGTATTCTAGGAAGGCTCAATTCATGCTGAATTCATATGTCATAATTTTATAAAAGTTTGTCCTTTTATTTGTTAATTGAAAACAGATAACAAATAATTTACTTTACAATTATTTCATTTTCCCACATTTACAATTATAATAATAATTCAAATTAAACATTTAAACAAATTATATATCTTAAATAGGTATTTTTTTCCAAATTGTGACCATTATTTAGGAACTTAAGAGTTTATGTTGATATTCTATTTTTTAGATAACCACTGTAATAATTATGATAGAAATTATTTCTCATTCTTTGAATATTTTCTATTTATACAGATATTATTTGTTAATATTATTTAGGAACTTATTATATTCAAATAACATCATACCTTCATCAATAATGAATGATTAATGAATATAATGTACAAATAAATGTGATAAAAAGGGAATGTAACTTATTGACTAGTTAGAACACAAAATAAATGAATAGAAATACATAATGAAAATAAGTTTACTTGTGTGTACTATATTCAATATTAAAGTAAACAAATTCTAATTGGTACATACATAAATTAATAAACAATATTTCTTTATATTTCTTAAACTCTAGCAAAAGATATATGCCAATTTTTGTGACAATATAATAGATAAACATCATATAATTATTAAAAAACCTCAGATTTATGAAAATACTTTTAATAGAAAGTTAAATTAAAAATGTCTGATGATCTCAATAATTATAGTTGATCAAAATAATAATAAGAAAATATTTGCATTATAACTGGTGAGGGGTTAATAGGAGTATATTTTATCAATAATTATATATTAAACGTAGAATAAATTATTATTTAATAAAAGTCTTTATAATCAATTTGCTTCATGGAATTTAAAAATTCTGTTAAATTATAAAACCTTTTTATTTACCAACTGTATTAAATTATACTTACAATTTCTTCCTCATTATAAAAAAAGTGAACAGTTATTGTAAAACTTTTCTAAAACAAACATTAATTTGGATTTTCCAAGTGAAATGTTTAAAACTAATTAATTGCATATAATGTCATAGGATTTTAAGTATAAGCTGAACTATAATCTGGTAATCTTAGAAATAATTATTTGAAACCAAAATTTTAAAAGTAATGATATATTTAAAGCTACTTTTTTTTAAGTTAATAAGGTTGAATTTAATCTTTATTCTCAAAATCATTATGAAAACAACTTTTCATAATTGTTTCAATTAAAGAGAAATATATTTAACTGTCGAAAGGAAAATATTTACAGAATGCACTATTTATATATTAAAACATAGATGAAACATGACTTTATAAAATTAACCTCAAAGAAATCCATTTTAAATCAATTAGTTCTTAATGCAATAAAATTTAAAACATAAATAACAAATTTGGAAAAAACCAGCAATTCCAGCAATATAAAAAAAAACATTTTTTTTTTGTTTCCTGTATGTTACTAGCAACAGTGCAAAATTCAAATATATGTGAAAAGGAAAAAATATGTAACTCTTACCTATATTGTGATAATACATTGACACTTATGTCAGATATAAAGAAAAAATTTATAAAGATATCAGAATTTTTGAATAAAATTATTAAATAATTATTATTTTAATTGAATAGAATAATAAAATTTAAAAAGTTTTGAATATAGTAGACAGGTTGTTTTATATAGTAACATATAATAAATCAATCTCTATAACTTATAGAAAAAATTTAATGAAAATATATGGTTTAGAAATTCAATATTCATTGATTTTCTAAATTATTTTCAATGCAAACAGAACTTCATAGAATAAAGTTTAATAATGGAGATATGGTTGCAAAATTTATGTGAGCAAGCTTTCATTTAAATCTTTTTAAAAGTAAATTATAAAAGGATTAAATTAAAATGGTTAGAAAATAAATTCAATATATACATATTGTGGCACATAAAATTGACTTTTAATTTAGGTTAACTGGTATTATTTTCTTTTACTTTAAACATGCCACATTTAGTATTCCAAAAAAAGAAAGAAAAAAAAAACTTTAAATTTGAATAAACAAAATGAGACACATAAAACCAGTTTATCATAATATTATAGAAAATTGCATATTTTCTAATGTTTTATTTTTATTTGTACATTATGTTTTAGACAACAAAAATCCTGTGTGTGAGGCTCATATTCTCCGAGATGACAGTGAACAATGAATTTGATGTGGGAATACTAGAGGAGTTTTATTCAAATATTCCAAAAGGGAAGCTTCAGTTATGTTACTTTCAGCAGGACAGTGCAACATGCCACATATCAGACTATGATTGCCCTGTGTACATGATGTGTTTGCATTTGAGAAGAGGCTTAGCAATGGTTTGCTCCTTGGTCACTTGACATGCCCACTTTTTATTTTTATTTTTAGGGACTGTTAAAGGGAAGAGTATATGAAAAAAATTCTAATACAAACAAAGAGCTCAAGATCAGGATCCTGGATGATGTCATCAAAAGCATCACTACACAAGGATTGTAAAAGCATATATAAATCTCCTCCAGCATGCTCATATGTAGTGAAATGGGTGGAGGGTACTCTGAGCACCTACAGTATATTGGATTATATTTAATAAATTACATTTTATTTTATGTGTTGACTTTATGGGCAGGTTTCACAAGCTGCACTGTATATATACAATACTGTATAGTGGTTATAATATCAGAGAAATCTCAACTTGAAATTAAATCCATGAGCAATATATTTAGCCTGTTTACTTTTTTGATAGATTTGATTTTGATCTTTGAATAAAGCATACAAGATGTAACAAAAATAAAAAATAATAATAAACAAAATTCAAAATGTGAAGTTCATCTGACAACGGAAAGGCAAACTTCCGTTTTAAAATTAACTTACAAAGAATAAATAAAATATGATTCTATGTTAAACAAACTCTTCCTTTCTTAAAAGATCTTAAAGCAATATATAGTTAATTTCTAGGAGTCTCATTAAAATTAACTTAGAAATAAAATATGCAGAAATATTTTTGATATGATGTATAGGAATATTTCTAAAATTTCCTATTCCATTTTTTTTCTTTTTTTATTTCTTTCGAAAATAAAATATGTTGATAACTTTTAATGACAGCAGTAATTAAGACTTTATTTATGTAAATATATAGCATTTAAGTATTTATTTTTAATATTTTAAAAAGCATTTTTAGATACTATAGATATTTTATCTTTGAAATATCATAAATGTTATAAACAACTATTGCAGATTGATGAGAAAATACACAGGTTTTATTTTTTGTAAGTAGCATACTTTTAACTGCTAAAAATAATTAAAAGTGATATATTAAAAAAATTAAAATAAAATTTTTTTTAAAAATCTTTTTGTTTGATGATATAGCAAATCCAGCAATAATGAATAAATTTTATACCATAAGCAACATTATTTTTTAACATCAAATGAGTCAATACAAAAAATGATAAAATAACTTATCTCAATTTTATTAAATACTAAAAAACATATGATTCATATCCTGTTGTCCAATAACAATACTTTCCATCATGATAACAATAGAAATATTTAACCAAAATAAAAGACTTTAAACATGCTTTACACAAAATTTATGAGTTTTATTATTAAAATCTATGGAAAATTTAATAGTTGTTTATGCAAATAAAGTCAAATATTCATATGACAAAACAGAAAGGTTGAAAATTATAAAAGAATAAATATCAGTCGTAATTCTATCAAAATCATCTTTTAATAGATAACTTCAATTACATTAAAGTAAAATTAAAAATATTTTACTTTGAACAATTATATAAATTGGATAAATTCCCCTATCTATGAATTAAAATGGATGGTATAAATTTTGAGCAATTCATTTTAGGATAAATTTTAACTGTTTAATTCTGATTCTTCAAATAGTAACAGAACCAATTATATCTTATCAATTACAACTTTGTGTTTCAACATCTCACAACAATCTTTTATTGTTTAGGTATATCATGAAGCAACACTTTAAATAGCATTTGAGAAATGATTATAATCTCATGTATTCCACTTAAATCTAACCACACACAGCTAAGTTTAAGATAAAAGTTTCACAAGACTCTTCCATCAATTTCATGATGTAAATAGCAAATGGAGTTTCTTCCATTATCTTGCTACTTTGGACAATTTAATCAGAGCTCTCAGAATAAACTGGTAGCTGCACAGAGTTATCACACATACATTTATATTGTTACATTTCAGCATCATAATTCCAAATGTTATTTACAAATTGTAATGGAGTCACCATTTGGTATCTGAGCCATTTACATCAACATCATTTGAATGAGAACATATACAACTATTCTTCAGCAAACTTACAGGGTCACTGTAAGAAAGGGTAATCTATAACACAAAAACATTTTCATGTGAATGTATGACAAGAAAAAAACACATCACTGAATTCCAAATGGACGTCTAATATGCACCTTGACCTATCAACCTTCTCGCTCTTCATCACTGTCAACATCACCTTCATTAGGTACATCTGCCAGGTGAATATTACTGATAAGATCCCGCATAGCATCTAGAAGAGAAGTAACGCTGCGCCGAAGATCACCTCTTGCATCACCCCCACCTTGAGCACCTGCTTCCCGAGGAGCTTCAGCACCAGCTGCACCCATGGCAGCATCACGAGGCTGAAATAATAGTTAAATATGGCTGAATATGGTTAAATATACAAGCAAGGGAATCAAAGAAATTAAATCATTAAAACACACTTTATGAAAACTTTTTATTAATTTATATCAAATACCCAAAAAATTGGATATGATATCTTTAGGTAAAGCCTTATGGCACAAGGAGTGCAACTGATAGCATTTTGTATAATACTGCATACAGAGGGTTTGCCATCACAATTCCTAAAGTGGGTGAGGTTTCTTAATTTAGAGGCAAGGGGCATAACAGAACCTGAGATTTGGCTTCCCACATCCAAAAGTATAATTTCATTTGGAGGACATTGCAGCAATCATCTATTTTACATGCCCTAACTGCTATTAGTGAATTCATGAAAACATTTTAAAATTAACATTAAGCTACTCTATAAAAATATATTATGATTTTGCAAGCAGTATAAATCTTTAATTCATTCAATAAACACCTACATATAATATGCATGACAGTATTATACTATTATAATAACTGAGTTAATTACTATTATAATGCTCTATTTAATATGCATTATACTGAAATTGGCATTTGTTTATGGTAATCTTTAGATGAAACAAAACATTGTTTTTAATAAAAAGTGGTTAAATAACTTTTTATTTAAATTTCAAATATATTAATTCCTAAATATTTTTCATTTAACTAACAATAAAAATTATGCAGATTTCTAGTTTTTAAATGATAATAGTAAAGAACATAAAAATAAAGAATTGTAAAATGCATATTATTAAATAGGATTAATAAAAATTGCTATAGCTTACAGTAAGGGAATTTAAATTTTTTTATTTTCATTATCTCAAAAATAAAATATAGTAAAAAATATTTTTGTAAAAAAAAAAAAAAAAAAAAAAAAAAAAAAGTTTTACATTTAAGAATACAAATATAAATGGTTTTACATGAAGAAGTGTAAAAACACATTAAAAAGATTTTCTTGAAAGTAAAATGAAATCAAAATGTGAGATGAATTTGATAAATATTATACAAAAATTTTAAAAAAACCTGAAATTCTTGATTTGGTTCATATTGTCATAATTTTTAAATTACCATTTTTTGATTATGTTAAACATGTAATTCGGTTCAAAATCTGCATTGTTTTAACGGTCAGATTAGTACACAAATATTTTTTATTGAAGCTAAACTTCTGTCTATACCTAATAATTTAAAAACTTTATTTCTAACAAAATCTCTTATTTCAGTTTTTTTTTTTTTTTTTTTTTTTTTTTGTGATTTTGAAAAGGTAACTAAGCAAGATTTGCTCTTATAATAATGTTTTTATTCATGAAATCATTTTCAATGGAAAATAATAAATATAAATAATAAAGCAAAATTTTTTTAAAATATTTATGTACATTATGGAAGTGCCAGAAATATATCAACTATTACGACAAGTTAATAAATTTTATACATGATATTGTATTCAAGAATTTACCAATTAATTATTACTGAAAAGAAATTTTAAAAATTAACAAGATAGACTGAAAAAAGTTCAAAATAATCAGTGGTATACCACAATGTATTATACCTGTGTGTATGAAAACCACAAAACAGATTTAATAAATAACTTATTCCTCTAAGAAATTAAATGATATCATATTTAAATCAAAACTGTTTTAATCAAAACATAGCTGTTTTTAATATTATTAAAAATGGCATTTTCTAAATAACTTAGGTAAAAATAAATTAGTATAAATGTTTTATAGTAATATTAATGATATAAAAATTAAAATGTTGAAAAATTAATTTTTAGTCTGCAGACGAAATACAAATAAATAGATTGAAATAAAAAGTCATTAAATTCAATGAAATGTCAATTTCTATTAAATACATTTTATATATTTAATTATTTTATTTACAAAGTAATTTAATTCAGCACAAATCATGTTAAAAGTAAAAAAAATATATATACATGTATTAATATTTACCAAGAAAATGTCAATTTATTAAACATTTAGGTTGAAAATAAAATATCAAATGTACTATAGAGATATTTTAATATTTGCACTATTTTTTTTTTAAAATTCTTATAGTAGTGAATTGAAATTAATAATTATTTTCTTTAATTACTCACCACATTGAAATTAGGCAATAAGGAACGGAAAAACATGCTTAACACACCTCGATCATCTTGAGATATTGGTCTACAAAATAATTAATAATATTATTTTAAATCCCTTTAAATGGTACAACAATAAATTTAAATTTTTTTTTATTTAAAATAAGAAATATTTAATATGTAAGTTATTGATACCAATAATGTAATACAAACTAATAAAAATAACTGTAACTTGCATACATATCTTGGAATAAAATTGTAGTAATCTGGAATTATTTGAACATTTATATTTTTCAGTATTTACACAGCCTAAGCTTTGTATCATACAAATAGTATATTTTTATTACAATTAAAATATTTTTAAATAATTCCACTGACAAATGGAAATGATCCCATTGAGAAAAAAAAATCTCAAATATAAAAATAAATAGAAAATAAAATTGAAACATTTTAGATTATAATAGTATATTTTAAAATAGGATACAATAAATATATTGATTCTTCTAAAATTACTACCATAATTTAATTTTTTCAATTCAAGACAAGTTATTAACATAGAAACAAACACAACATAAAATGCATAGTATTATTAAAAAAGGATTAAGTTAGGCAAATTATATGCATTGCTTTGATATAGGAAAAGAAACTATAACTATAAATAGTAATAAAAATTACCTAGATGGCCTAGCATAAGAAGATATGGAATCTATTGGTGGTAATGGATCAAATCCAAAAATTGAACTGGACATAAGATCCTATCAAAAGAAAATATTGTTAGCTAATTGAAACATGAAAATATAATTTTTTAGAAATAATGCATGATTAGTGACAAAATTTGAACTTTCTGAAAGATCAGTTTCAAGATTGAAATTTCTGTATGTAATCCACAGCAGCGTACTATGCACAAGACATTTTTCAAGAAGAAAAAAAAAAAAAAAAAAAAAAAAAAAATAACTCATTGTGGCATAAAACCTGTGGCAATATTTTTGGCAAATAATCAAAATTTTATGGCAGATAACGTGGTGTCTAATAAAATAAAAATAGAATGACTAAAAATATAATATGGAAAAAACATTTATTATGAATAACAGTTGGTTAGATCCATCACATTGCATAGTGTAATAAACTGAGATAAAAGCAGCTGATCCATACATAAATTTTAAAAATAAAATATATTTTATGAATTAAATTAAAGAAATGGGTTATTCTCTGATTGAATATTGGATACAGTCTTTCTTTTGTACTGCACATATATATATTAATACATTACACACCATTACATATTTGCCTTTTTTATAGCTTTTACTTTAAAATCTACTGTGTAACTTAATGTTTTAATTTCTACAAGAGATGACATATGAACTTGAATTTTTTTAAAATGAAACAGCTCAGGTTGAGAGAAAATGCAAAATGGTAATATCTTTCCGAAGAACTGAATTTGTACATGAACTTATTGGACAAAATTGATTACAGCCATAATAAGTTAGCAAAGAAGAGGCACCATTTGTTATTTATTTCATAAAACATACGAAACATTTTTTTCAAAAGTTTATTGTAAGTTTTTCTGATGGAGAATGCTTTTTATCAGATTATCTGCAGCAGCATATAACAAAATAATGAAAACTTAAGCTTTTCAAATAATCTGCACATTATATGCATGAAAATACAGTAATAAAATTAAATACTTTCATAGTAACTAACCAAAATTAAATAAAATTTTAATTAAAAAATGATTAAAGAACTGTTTTATACAACTTTTATATTTTCATTAATTAATTAACTTTTTAGTCACAGATTATTTGCATATATTTAATAAAATTTCTTATATAACATAAATTATTAAAATTCAGCCTTATATGTTTAAGAAAAGCAATGACTGATGGGCAGTACATAGGCAGGACTTAATTAGTAAATTAATTTACTAAGTTTAACAAAGCAATGATTAACCTAAAAATGTTCAACCAACATGCAAATAAGATGATCAGGTTTATCAGGACCTAGTGGTAAGAAGCACTCATCAGAGTGAGAAATACTGGTCTGGATACTAGCCATTGTTGAACAACAAGACTTGTATGCTGAACTTATGCCTTCTGTAGCAATGTCTGTTGAGATGGGTGTTTTAGAGTTTTCTAAATTTCCTCTCATGTGGCACATTAATATGCCCCATTATTTATGAAAAATTTTTCTGGAAGGTTCTACACAGTAAACATTAAAATATTGTATAACAGATTTATACCACTAAGTAGAGTCAAATTAATAAGATACAGTTAAAATAAATTAAGTAATGTTACTAAAAGTAATTTAATTGAAATTTACAAATTAACAATATATTTTGTATTATAGTATATATAGTTTTTTCAATTTCTATATGTTAATTCATTTTACTATTATCACCTTCACCATTTAAAATTTACTTCCATAAATGACTTTTATCATATAACAGTATGATATAAATAACTTTACAAAGGTTATATATAAACAGATTATGTAATTTAAGATTTTTATGTTGCTGTATTTTCCTGTGTATAATCCACAGTGGGTATTATTTGCAAGAAATTTTTTTCAAGTAAAAGAAAGAAAGCTTCACATATAATCTGCAGCAGGGTATAATCTGTGACAATTTTTCCAACCAATAGTTGAAAATATATACTACTGATAATTTGGTGCCAAATAAAATAAAAAATACACAGTATGATTAAAAGTATAATAAATTGCATAAAAAAAGACATTTATAATGAAAAATATCTGTTTGGACCCACCTCAACACATACTGTGATATATTGAGATGAAAGATTGACATGGATCAAGATCCAAGAAGATTCGTACCATTTAGCGATTTTAAGTTTTTTATAACTTTTAAGACGAAGTTAGATATTTTTTAAAATAAAATATTGTTTGGTAGATAATTAAATAAAAGGAAATGGATTATTTTCGAAGTGGGGCATTGGATGCATCTATTCTTTTTTAGTTTGAATGCTTTGTTTTTCACCTTACATTAACACAATTGTTGCCATTTTTTTATTTGCTTTTCCTATAGTTTTTAGTTTAAAATTTGCTCACTTTGTTTTCACTTCTCCTAGAAGATATTCAAATTTGAATATTTTCAGAGTGAAACAACTCAAGTCAAGACAGAACAAAATTCAAAACTTCTTTAAACATAATACACAGATTATATACAGGTAAAAAGCTAATTGAAATAAAAATATAAACATATAATTTCTGTATAGTTTTTGCACTTTTATTCTAGCATTTAAAAAAATGTTCTAGAAAAAGATGTAACTGAAAAAAAAATCAAGAAATGAAGCTTTGAAAGTTAGATTATGTTAAATTAAGATTTAAATACAAATATTTTTCAGAGAAACTATTTGGTGCGGTAATACAGGAGTAGGGGAATACCATTTTATGTTATGACTTTCCAAAAATACAAGTTAATATTTTCTGCTGAATGTATTCTATAGTAAAAGCTTAGTTTAAATCAAAAATAGTCATACCTGTGGAAGTAAAATAGTAGCATCCCTGATGTCAGACAATATTATGTGTCTTAAGATATTTCGAGGTGTGCCAACAAATCTCTTATTATGTCTGAAACAATAAAGGAATAGTTGCTTTTTAGCACCGGAGGTAAATATCTTTTTATGTTTGCATTAAACTTAACAATTTCAAAGCATATATATATATATATATATATATATATATATATATATATATATATATATATAATAAGAAAATCACAGCTTAACATAATTTTATTAAAAAATCAAGATTATTGATAGTGATTTCAATCTTAATATAAATAACAAAATCATACAAAATATTCAATATTAAAAAAACTTTACAACATTTAGTTTTAAAATATATATTCACTAGATTAAATATTGCACTTGCAATATTATGTCTTAATTTTCTTAATTGAAAACTTTTTATATATTGATGTAAATGAAGCATATTTTGCACATTTAAATTCAAAACTAAATGCTAATTATAATTATAAATGTTATTCAACTATTAATATTCACAATGTCGGTGGGATACATGTATTTAAATATGGAATTAAGACCAGTTTAATATGAGATAATATGGAGTCGAGATCATTTTTGCGATAAAGGATTGATATTTCGGGAATGAAACTCCCAGATGACACTATTCTTTCAAGTTAAAAAAGATGCAATTGTTGTTATCATGACCAAAAATTTCCTAAGAATTATTGTGATAATAAAAATTCTCATGCAATCATGCATACTAAGCTCGAAAGAGTTTATGTTTCATTTATGAACTATTCATTCTCTACTTCAGAAGTTAGCACTGTTATTGCATACCTAAAGAAGAACATATTTCCTTTATCATTAAGATTTTCTTTCCAATGAAATTATTCAACATTTTCATGCAGTGGATGACATTACTTTCACAAACTTTTCAACCTTTATTCACAATTCAGAGTATTCCCAGCTAGACATGTAAAATTACCCGGGAATGTTAAACGACAGGTATTTATTCGGGAATTTTGGAAATAAACCAGGAGTTTTAATGAATATTGGGAATTTTGAGGAATAAACTCAACCAATTATCTTTCAATTAATGGATTGTCGTGAATTCAGTTATAAATAGAAGTGAAATAAATTACTTAATTTTATAAATAGATATAAAAGAGATTATATAAATTGATTATAAAATTTAGATTATAATAGTTGCGCAGTATATATTTTGATATAAACTGATATAATGCTTAGTATAATTTCTATATAAAAGTAACTCCTGACATCCTCTTCCTACTTAAGAAACTTATTGCTAAAATTGTAAAAAGAATAGAATTATAATATAAAATTCAAAGTAGTTTAAAACTACTTACATATAATAAGAGTTTTGGTTTTATTATATGTACATACCATTTTGCTCAACGCAAATATATTCATTTTCAGAGAATATATACACAATCACATTTCATTTTAGTTTTTGCCGATCTATAATATCATAACATCAGAAAAGGTAAAAACAGAAATAATAAAAATGTTAACAATCACCTCAAGAATGCTAAATTCGATTAAAATTTTCAAGATAATTTTCTGAAATTGAAAATTGCACTGAAATTTTTGAGATCTGCTCCGCCTAACAAGTTATGCCAAAACACATCTTTCCTTGTCTAGGGATATCCAAGAAATATATATATACAATGTTCTTTTGACAATGATAGGTTTTTGTAGTTGTTTAACATAATGGGTCTAATCTAGCACAACTGGCTAAAGGATACATGCAACTACAACACCTTTATATATGCTCTTTTATAAGTTTGATGGTTTGTTTATCATTTTACAGTCACTGTTTTACATATGAGAGATAATTGGATAAGGACCCAGTTTCAAATGGTTTTTGAGTCATTAACATCATGCCCTAAGGGATAAATTGAATCCAAGAGCTGGCAACTGAAGATCAGAGTTCAAACCATTCAGCTCAGAAATTGTTTTTGAAAAGTTAAATATTAGTTTCCATCTGGTGTTCTTGTTTTACTACAATCACTATTTCTGATAAATCTATATATAGTTAATAGGTATAGGTCCGATAAGACAAAGCTAATATAAGTTCAATATTTGAAGTTTCAGTTAATTTTTCATTCATAGCTTAATTATTTTAAGAATTTTTATATTGACTTTGACATGTTATTTTTTGAGTGTCCTAATAAATGTGAGGAACTCAATAATAAACCATATTTTTCTGCATGCAATTCTTTTATCCTATATTTACACATACAACATAAGTAAAATGCATTTTATTTTTGCAAATATGCTATATAACCTTATATTTATCCACAGAGAAAGCATGAAGTATATTTTATCAATTGATTTAATATTTTATTTTTTAATATTATCTGACATAATTTTTTCAATTATGCTCAATGTACATATATAATCATATATTTCCCCATTTTCTAGTTTTGATATTATTATAATTATGTACTATTTTGACCCCTTGCAATTCAAAAAATTTGAGCTTCTTTTTATACTCCAATCTCATGCATGTTTAATATGTAGGAACACAATGATTTATTATCATATACTTTGGCAATAGAAATTAACTTCAGAATTTAAAATTTTAAGAATAAAGTATGTATAGTTCATATTTATTACATTGAAAATTAATTTTATTTATTTTTTAGGTACTTTTAATTTGAATGGCTCCTCTTCGATGCTAACATAAGAAGTATTCATTATATTTGATATTTTAAGAAAGTATTTGTTTATTTGTTGTTCCACAGTCATTTTTTTTACACACATGAGCTAACTGAATTAAGACCTACAAGTTTAAAGTAGAACCACTACCAAGTAATTACATCTGAGGTAAAAAAAAAAATAACTTACTGTTAAATTGAATACTAGAGCACAAACATTTAACAATTAACTTAAGAAATTAGGGAAATTGATTTCCTCATCATTCATGGTGCACCACAGCCCTGGATAGGCCAAGGATTTCTGAACAAGCTTCTTCCAGCCACCTCTGCTGGCAGACAAATTCCTCTAATTTCTAGTTCCAAGGACCGTACAGTCTTCTCATCGACTTTGAACACACATACAATATTATATATGAAAGTTTAATCTCTAGATATAAGATGATACTTTATTGGAGTATTCACAGTTACAAATGGAATGATGTTAGTAATCTGTTCAGTTTTAGCATCAACCTGAATTACATTAATGACTTTAATTATCCTGATTTTTAATGGCAATTTGAAAGTGACTATAGAATTCATTAAAGAAATATTTTTATATTTTATAAAAGTAATTATAGATAGGTATTAATAGATTAAAACATACAAGTAAAAAGTTAAATATATTATGCAAAAAATAATTCAATAATAGATTTTGATAAAAAATTTTTAAATTACAACTTAAAAATCTTTTGTAAACTAGAGTTTGAGTTATAAGTAATATTATTCTTCAATACAAAATTATAGCTTTCTAAACACGCTAATGATAAATAAAACTTTAAAATAAAAAATAAAATATATATATATAAATTATATAACAGATTTAGGATGGATTTCTACTACGCAAATGAAACACTGAATTTTCCCAATCAATTCTTTTGCAAGTCAGTTGTAGCTATGAAAGTTCATAGATTTCACATTTAAACTTTTATTGGTCAATGTTTATACAAGCTTGATTAAAGTTGCATATTTCATAATCAAAGACAATATTGTCATAACACATTTCAACTAATTTTTAATATACTATATTTTTTTAAAAGAATTTTAGTAGTTATATTATTTGAGAAAACATTTTGCATTTTAGATGATAAATAAGCAATGTTTACAATAGCTAAAAATATAGTCCCTCCTAATTTGTTTTACAAATTTAATAAAAATGTAAAATTCCGCAACATTTAAAATAATTTTAAGAGCCGTCAATGAATTCCTTTCATTTTTCCACTAATATCATCTGTAGGGCATTTAATTTCTGAACACACTGATAAATGTTAAGAATCTCCATTTACAAAGTTTTAATCCCCATTCACCTTACACAGTACCAATTGTAGAATTGGCTAACAGGCAGAAAAAATTGTTTAATGGTGCTTTAGTTTATTAGTTTCAAGGCATATTTTTCGTACCTTTTTTATACAATGAATAATTTAAGAAAAAATTTATTCAAAATTTAAAATTAATAGAATAAATAACATTACATAGGATATTTTATACAAAAATCCTGTAATTAGTTCAGCAGTTCCACTTTCATGATATCTGGAAACATAGCCTCATTGCCCTCTCACACTATACCACTCATAATATAAATTCTCACTATTGATACTTTAAAATGTACCTTTCTGCAATTTCAAGAACATCAAACTCTTCATATCTTTTCATAACAACACGAACTTGACGCTCAAGCCAAGCAATTATATCTGGTGCTTTCCAAAGTCCATGGGTTCTGCCTACATACAAGGATAAAAGCTGCACAAGTGCTGGAGGATCACTAAAAAATGAAAATATGCATGTAATATATCTAGGAGTTAATTAAAAATTATTTAATTATTTGAATCTAGGAGAAAAAAAGATTTTAAATTCACTACAAGCAATCAAATAATTTCAATCATTTAATACTGTGAAACTAATAATCGACAGCTGATTCATATTTAATGAATATAGCAATCTAATTTTTAAATGAATGCTAAAAGCAATTTTCATCCTTTTTTGAAAATATTAGCATACTTACTTAGTGTGATTGAAATATGGACATGAAAGAACAGCTTTGTCAGGTTCTACATTACACTTGTTCAATAATGGAAAAAGCATTCCTGGAAACATAATCAAGGCATCTTGAAGCTGTGAAAACAAAAATTTAATTGGTGGATATATTTATATAGTCAAAAACAAATAGAACTAAATTTTACAAAAAGGGCACTACTTTCAGCAACATATACAAAATCAAAGCTTTTATGAAAATATATTCCAAAAAATTTTAGTTTTTCTTTTTGAAATTTTGACTAAAAAACAGTAAAAGCATTAAGATTTAATATAATCCTTGTAAAACTTCAGTGTAATGAATAATTGTAAATACTTATCACATTGTATTTACTGCAACATAGTTATTTTTAATAACAATTTAAAAGTTTATTTGGGCAAAAATTAAGGTACATGGTTTATACCTATTAAAATTGTAGAAATAAAAACAACTAAGAAATTCTATAGAAAACTAACAACACAAATGACAAGACATAATTTCAAATTCAAAATAAAAATGCTTAAAACAATTACAATACTAAAGAGTACTCGAGTACAATACTAAAGAGTACTTGATAGATCCATTTATTCAAAAATGCAATTAATAGGACTAATATATAAAATATTCAAATGCTCATTAAACAAGAAAAGGATGAATAAAATTATGAAAAAATTTGGTTTTTTTAATGAATAATTTGATGATTTTTTGGTTATTCCTCAGAGGATATACCAAATATTAACTAGAAAAGAAACAATTATTAGAAAAATAACAATTGTTTTTTATAATATAATTGTTATTTTTCTAATAAATGTTTCTTTGTTGTATTATTTTTCTAATAATAATTGTTTTGAATAAATAAGATATAGAATATTTGTTAAAAGAAACATATTAAGTGAAATGTTACACCATTCTTGCAAATAATTAATACAGAATTTCATCACAACTGTAGTTCTCAGTCATAATTTGAATTTCCGATATCTATGTTGAAAAAAATACACCTGATGTTCTTAATAATCTACACACAATGATGAACCTATAGATATCTATGTTGCTAAAATGGCAGTTTTTTTCAATCAATCAACATCTTACAAAATAACAAATTAAAGTGTGACAAGTTCCTGAATTTTCTTCATTGAGTAATGACAGAACATCTTTGACAATAATTCATATATAATTCAAAATCATCAATTAATATCTTTGATTTACCTTATCATCAGCATCCTTTGTAGATGTCCCATTATCCAAAGCATCTAAATACATAGCTAATGGAACAGAATAAGCATAATTGGGCAATTGGTTGAGATTTCGACTAGGATTCCACTCATGAAACAAATTTAAAAAATATTCATATTGTGATGACTTGATAGCATAATAATCAATCATAAGAATTACTCCTAAAGGATCCTCCTCAGGATCTAAACTAGAATAAAAAAAGACATAATATATTTAGTAATCTTCAGTAACTTCAGTTTGATCACTAGAAGAATTTAACTAGAATCACTAGAATATTAACTAGAAGAATATGATCAAATATAATTTTATGCATTCCAAAAAATTAATACAGAGATAATTAAAAACTTAAAAAAGCATTGAAATTTTCGATTCCATAAAATTTAAAAATAAAAAAATAAAAGTTTTGTGAGATTATGGAATTTGTTATATATATATATATATATATATATATATATATATATATATATATATATATATATATATTATATATATATATATATATATATATATATATATATATATATATATATATATATATATATGTTTATATATATAACAAATTTGCATATCTAAAGAAATGCAAAATTTATATATGTTACAGTTTTGACCAACTAAATTTAACAAAAAATTATAAAGGAATTGTAATAAATCTATATACAGTTATTAATATTACAAAAATTTTGGAAATATTACTGAATACATTGATGATAAAATGTTATAATTTACTTATGTTGATATTTTCCAATAGTCACTATAAAGATTTGTTTTTCAAAAGAGATCATTAAGATATCTTTAAGAACATAAGGCATGACAATATTTTGATAAATAGTTAGATACTAGCCATAAATTATGAAATACAAAAAAACAAGAATTATTTAAATATATTTCAATGTTGGAAATATTTGAAATTTAAAAATGTGTTATAATAATAAATCTGTGTTTAAAAAAATTATTATTAAGTTTTTCGTAAAATCTAAAAAAGTAATAAAAAGATGATAAAATATTAATCAAGTGCCAGAAATATTTTTTAAAGTACTAACCTGAGTAAAAGTTTACAAAACTCTAAAGAAGTTCTATTACACCCTCTTTGACCAATGAAAGTTAAGTGCTTGAATAGAGCTATAAAGAATGATCTAAAAATGTAAAAAAAAAATAAAAATAAATAAATACAGGATAATGTTTAATATGATAAAATTTGACAAAGATATACAAATTATCATAAATTTTCCAGATTACAGAAACTCACCTAGATGAATTTTATATAAGAATTAGAAGTATAAATTTTATGTAGAAGTATTAATTTTTTATTTAAAAATATGTATGTAAAACAATCTATTATCAAAGAAATCAACTCTTGATAACATACTTTTTATTTACATACATATGAATTATGTATTTATTTCATACATATGAATAAATAAAAAACTTTAAGCTTCATTTTTTTTAAATTCTGATTATAAAGTTAGCTTTGTTGAGAAAAATAATTTTAAAATCAATTTCCAATCTAATTCCAGAATTATTTTTCTGAACAATGCTGTTTTAAGTAATCATTTCAGTATCTTGTGAGGAGAAATAATTACTTTGCTTAAAATTCCTGTGATAAAATTTCATATTTCCTTACTTTTCTCATTTAGAAATGAAGAAATACAAAAACAGAGACAGTTTGGATGCATTTGCTTAAATAACCTTTGCAATTATATTTTTGTTTCTTCTGTAAAAATTTTGAGATTCTCAAGTTAAACATACTTTGCTTAAAAATGTACTGAAATTTAATTTTAATTATAAATCTTTGTAGTCATTTCATCTTTTTCTATCATGTCAATGTTTTCTTGAGTAATAAATGTGTATTCAATTGAATATCATACCCTAGATAGCTTAGATAGTGTCTACAACTTTCATACTACATTACACAAAATAATTAAATAATATTTAAGTCTTATAGAAAGTGGTATAAGAGCTTTTTATGCATAAAAAGAAAGACAAGAATTACAAATGCAAAATTTTCTCATTTTCAAAATTTGCAGTATGCAAATGCTGGATGCTGAAAGATACTTTAATGGCAATGAATAAGATTTGGATTTCAGATTAATGTAAGACAAAGAGGAAAAGAATGATTGACATTCAGTGCCTCAATGAAGTCATTTAACTGAATCAGAAGCTTGGATAATTGTTGGATGATTAGAGGGGAGTAAAATACAATCTGAAGGATTAAAAGCCATTCAAGATTCACAAAATGTGATTTCAGGGTATGGAAATGTTGGTTAGGAAATGGAAATGTAGATTAAAGATCAGGGCAAAGTCAGAGATGTTTATAAATATCCAATGAAGACCATTATTTAATGCTAATGGCTTGGAGACAACAAAATATGAATTCAACACTTTCTCAACAACTCCTTCACTCACCTTCAGCTACTAGTACAACATTTTTGCCACAAACTGCCTGAAACTGCCTTCATAATGTTGGGCTATATACTCATTTGACCAAAGTTGTGTGTCATGTTAACACAAGGTCAGAAAGGTGCTGTTGTGCTTGAAAAATGTGAACAACAGATGATGGGAACTGGAGAAAAAAAGAATTGTGCAACAATCTTTCTTCTGATCAGTTCTGTTTTTAATTAGTTATGATAATAAGTATATTTTGCATAGGCATAGTGTATTTACTGATTTCCATATCATTCAAAATAGAGCTCTGATCAATGACCATTATAGGGATGAGATTCTCAGACATATTGCAGTACTTTATATTGCAGAACAGATGTGAAAAAGACTTAATGTTAATAGATAACCACTGTAGGCCACATCATGCTAATTTGGTGAATGATTTCCTTTTGTAGGAAGGAATCATTTGAATGGAATGGTCAGCATGTTCTCTGGGCATGAACTTAATACAGCATGTCTGGAATATTCTTGACAGATATGTTGTTGAATGCCTACCCCCCCATAAACTTTCAAAGAACTGGAAAATGTTTTTCTGGAGGAGTGTGACTGAATACCCCTTCATTAATAGCTGCTTCATTAACTCGAAGCATCAAAGGTGTTCAACATTACTGACTGTCCTAGAAAACCATAACTCCACTAAAATAGATTTTCTTTAAAGGTTTACTTTTTTTGTTTTTCTCATTTGCAAAAATATTTTTTTCTTCCTTTTGTACTCAAATGCTCAATAAAACTAATTTTTCTGCTAACCCAACGTCATTTTTATCTTATATAGCTTATTACATACATCAATAATTTAATAATGTATTGCTCCACTAAACTATATTCGATGTGCAAGAACAACCCACATACTACATATGATTAATTGCTTTCAGCAGTGTATTTTAATGTCTCTAATCTTGCATAATAGCACATTTTTTAACACTTTAATCTCATTGCACCCATAAACTATATCATCCTAAATCAAGAATCATGAAGAATTATTAATTTTTCTTATTACAGGCATATTTGGTAAAAAAAAAAAAATATTTTTAGAAACTCTGATTCTAGAAATTTTTAGAAAGTAGAGAATTTTCTAGAAATCAATACTTACAGATCATTGATACATATTTGATGAATAATGCTGGCATAGATGGATAGTATAATTCTTAAAAGAACCCAAACTAGTGCTAAACTTGAAGTGAATTATTTGCCATACACCAATAAATCTTACAAAATAATGCAAATATTAAATCGTATTAATATGCAAGATCAATAATTTTAAATAACCTATAAATAAAATAATAATATTTTTTGTTAAATTAAAATTTATAATTTTGCTTGTTATTTTGTTATGCAATAAAAATATTGATTATATGAACATTGAAAATAAGAAATATGATGGTCAAAGAGAAATTTATGAAAAAAATTTAAAATACATTATACACTGGTTTAAAGAAAATGAAGCTCTACAATATGATGTGAATCCAAAAACTATTATTTTTATTGATTTGAGATATTTCATGTAACAACTTGATGCTGTTATCCTTTCAATATGGATAAAACTAAATTAAATGTAAGTAGAAGAAAATTAACAAAAATGATTAAATAAACAAATATTAATAAATAAGTAAAATGTTTCCAAGTAAAACCAAAATATTGCCAAGAAATTAAAATTTGTAATAGTGTCATTAGCTCTTTTATTCTTTCTTCCTGGCTTGTTCAAATTCATGATCCTATGATTATAAAGCATTCTACAGTAATTATATCATTATTATATGTTAGTTAGGTAAGAAAAATGCTATAAGCAAAAAATAAATAATTTTTTAAACAATAAAAAACTTCACTAGGATCTCAGAATAGTTTAAAGCTACCTGATAGTCTTAAATGTTATCTTCTTTGCTTTACTATAACTTCAGTTACTCACATCCAACAAACTCAATGTCTTATAACAATATAATAATTTTTCAATATTAATGTTGTGTTAAAAGCCAGTCAAAATAGGCTCTCTGCCAAGATATTTTGGTGAATATCTAATGTTAAATTAGTTAGAACATAGAATGGTTTAAGAATCCTAAAGCAAAACTTTATTTATAAAGTTTATTATTCTATTTAATACAAATTTAAAGTATGCACTTAATTATATTTTTTGAATTCCGTGTTATTTTACATTAATTAACAACTAGAATTAATTTATTCTAGCAATACATTTACTAACCTATTTTCCGTGATTCTGTAATCCAATCGGCAGTTGCCTGTAGCGATATTAAACAGAGGATGGAAACTACACTCCATGTAAAAAAGAGCCCTTTCTATAAAAATGATAGTTTGTAAGGTATAGAAATAAATCAGACAATAATTTAAGCAATACAAATTCTTCTTACCAATAAGTTCAGCAGCCATTTGAGAATCATCACCCATTTTACAGATATCACTGAATTGTAAAATTGCATCGATGTGATGTGGATAAGCATTCAGTAAAGCCTAAGAAAAAATATCCAAATAAAAAGATATCAATGACAATACAAATAAAATAGCAATTAATGAAATAATTTGAATATTATGGTTATTTTTTTTAACAATTCATATATTTTATTAACATATAGTAATTAAAAAAATTATAAATTAAACATTCTTTGTTGCCATTCACAATTTAATATAACAGAAGTTTTATGTTATAACTAAATAAAAAAATTTACTACTATCTAGAGATGTAATGAATAGTAATTTGGTTGAATAATTAATTTTGTCTGCTTTGAAACAGAGTATGTGGCATATGAATAACAGCTTTTAAGTAAATTAAACGATTTATGGAATTTTTCCCTTTTATGATTAAAACTAAGAGATGAATTAAATTAGGCTGTAAATGAAATTTTTAAAATTGGTTTTAATTCTGCTTTCAACTTAAACTTTTTTATACATCTTTTTCTGTTTTATACATAAAATAACATTGTATTGTTTAAATAGATAGAAATCATACCATATACTTAAAAATTTCATATATGATCCTGGTTTTCAACTCTTCATTTCAGTTTTTTCAAGTTATTAAATCAGGATTTCATGAATAAAATGTGAACAGTTTATTTTATAGATGAATGATATAAATAACCATAAATGATGAAAACTGCTTTTAAATAAATAAATAATAATAATAATAAAAACGTTTCTGCAATTCATCAGCAAAAAATAATTGGTTGAGAATTAATGTATATAAATTTATATTTATGAGTTTTTAAGTTTCATTATTATGAAATGAAATTGACAAAGTTTATTTGACAAATGTGTCAAATAGGTGATATATTGAATACTAACAGAATATTAAAAATATCTTAACTACTATTTTAATGAACAGAAAAGAAAATTTTATTAAAAAAATTTTTTTAAAGAAAACAAAAACAAAGATGACACCAAATAAAGCTGTGATTTTATCCCTGATTACACCCCCCCCCCCTTTTTTTGCTGCATATGGACAATTTTAAAATTTTATTTAAATCATTATTTATATTAATAAAATATAATGTAACATATTTAATTTAATTTATAAATATAATGGAGAATATTTTCTATATTAGAAGAGAAAACATTTTTATAATTTACTTTTGTCACAATGCACATAAATTCATATTTAAATTAATAAGCATCACATATAAATAACTTTTTGCAGAAGGCTTAAATTTTTCTTTCTAACTCAGAAATCTTAAATTTAATCTTTTTAAAATATTTTCCTAAAATCTATATTACATGATATTAAAATTGTAAACTAGTAAATTTAAATATTGATTTCATTGTAATATAACTGAATAAAATAGTCATACAATGAAAGAAAATTATTTCCATATACTTATTTTCTTCATTAATTTAATATTTTAAGTTCAACGGTTAGGCACTCTAGATTAATTTTATAAAAATTGATTTTCATAAAAATACAAAGTTAATTTTCAGGGAAATTCAGAGATAATACTGAGAAAGAAATCATTACTCAAATATTTAATAAATATAACATGTAAAGTACGGAGAACAAAATGAAAGGTGACTGTTGTGAAACAGAAAATCCCTGAAAATTATCCAATGCAATAGTAATCATGAGTTAGCTTATTTTTTTTCTAAAAATGCACATTTTGCAAAATTTTTGAGAATTTCCTTGTTTTCTTTAATAATTTATTCATGTATTTGTTATTAGTTAGTGAAATTTTAAAAAATAAGGCAAGAAAATTTTGAAAAAGGAACTGAAAAATTTGTAAAATAAATTACAAACTTCGCCTGAGAATATTTATATATAAAATATAAAATTACATACCACAATATTTTCAGGATTAAAACTCTCAACAGCTTCTAAGAATTGCAGTTGTACTGCCTGATACTGTTTACTATGTTCAAATGCGAAATATTGAATATTATCTTTGGTTTCAATAAGACGCATAGATAAACCTGAAATATAAAGAATTAATATAATTCAAATCAAGGAATTTTGAGGAACGTGAAATAAATTTTTAGTAATTAACAAAACTTCTTTTAGCAGTTACATAAAATATTTTTTATCAGATCATTCAAATATAAATGAATAAAATTAGTATCCATATTTTATCCTTATTTCATAAGCTACTTTTTCTGTAGACATGTAATATTAGAACTTTTATGAATTTAAAAATATAACTTTCATTACAATAAGTTCATTCTTTAATTCATTTTAAAGAAGAAATAATTTTGAGAACACCAAAGTACTTTTCGTTAAATTATATTTACAAAACACTCATTTAGCTGCAAAGCAGAAGATTACAACTAAATAAAAAAAGTACTAAATATTGTTTAAATATTTTTATTAAAATGATAAACAGTAAGGTATTTAATATAGTAATCAAAGTAATTGTATTTATCATATAATAGACATAATTATTACTTAAATAGATTTAGGATTGGGTGATGCTAAAAGAACCTAACACTGAGACAAAAGGACTATTGCATTATATCCTATGAAGAAAGCCCTTATTTAAAGAGACCAGTAACTCAAGTGAAAGACCAGAGACATTTAGCAAGGTTATCTTGCAATATCCACACAAGTTTCAATTAAATGATGTTTCTAATAATCAAATCTATGACCAGAAAAGTTTCAAATTCACATAAAATATGTAATAAAATGTCCTTCATATTTAGACAACCCTTGCAAGTAAGATCATCAAGTACTCCCATTATGGCACAATGCCTTTAAAGGTGGCACTGATCTATAAGAGTCAGTCCCACTGCTCTCCTTAACGAGTTTTTGATGAGCTTTAGTAGCTCTTTTTATATTTTACAAGAACAAATATTATTTAACAGCTGCACTGGCATATTATAGTAGTTAAAAACTGCTGTTTCCTGAAGAGATAAAAAACACTAACTCTGATCACTTTTTTTGAAATACACAGTTAATACATACATAATTGGTGCAGGATAAAAAAAAATCAGTTGTTGATTCCTCCCTCACCAACTCCTCATTGCCAGGAACACCAAATTGTCTGAGCACGCACATTAAGGTATGGGATTATTGTTAGCTGATTTGCACAGAGTAAGGTAGCCTTCCCAGACAAGAACAGAAAAGTTAAAGTAGACTTCAAAGTAAGTAAAGCACCTTGTGAGAGTCGAAGAACATAGTTATTCTTTTACCAAAATAGCCTGTCTAAGCATGTTCTGCAGCTGCACATGAGAATAGTCAAGACTTCTGTTTGGGATACTGTTGTATGTTTTCCCACAGGGAATGACAATTTAGTAGCATCAGATGGACAGCAAATACAAGCCAGTGTTGGAATTCTTTTTTGAGCCATCAGTATACCTAAACTAAACTTCTATGGCGTTAAGGCCTATAGTGCACATGTTTTTGCATATGTCCAGTTAGGTCATCCTAATGCAAACTCCCAATATTTAGTTCCCAAACATGTTTGGTTTTATCAACCCAATGAAGGAAGGAAAGAATATATAATTATAACAGTAAGTTTAATTATACTAATTACAATTTTCAATTGTGACAAAATTATTCCTGTCTTTTTGTATGGGAAATTTAATTGCATAAAACATGTCAAAAACATATTTAACAATCATGAAATCAGTAGGTCTACTTATAAAATTATGATTAATTACATCAACATTGAAGTTTTCACAAGATGAAAATTTGGAGTATTTTTTAAGCCTTTTCTAATAAATTATACCTTTTGCTTTAATAAAGGGCATTTCAAGTGAAAGCTCAAGAGTACAAGTGGCAGTTGTTTTTAACATACTCAGAGATAGCTATACAAAATAACTTTTGAAGTTTTGTTAAATCTGCCTTAGTAGTTTCATTTTTAGGCCAGACTACCAGACAACAGATTAATAATGGGACAAATAATGTAAATTCAATTATTAACTTTGGAAATTAGGTCCCTAGTTCTTTAAAATGAATTTCTACACGCTCATAATAATTTAAATTATACATAAAATGGAACTTGTTCATCAAAAATTTATAATACGTTAAATTTTAAATTTCTTGTGAATTTTGAAATTTACTAATTGAATTTAATTTTTATTTATTAAAGTGGTATTAAATTGTATTTTTGTTTTCCAATCAACACTAGAGCAATAGACTTTTAATCTCATAGCTTGATTCCCTTGGAGCCAAACCCACCCTTAAATTACCTAAATTAGCCAACTTCAAAAAATGATTCATTTAAATTTCCCTTGCTGATTTGTCACAACTAATCTAATATGGGTTAGATTAATCTTCAATCTCAATAATAAACTAGATTAGATTTTTCAAATAAGGTTCTTGTGAGAGAGGCAACATTATCAAAATTATTCCAGCTAATCATATTGCATAAAAGATAAAAAATTTTCTTTATTTTAAGCATCTTCATTAAAAAAGTATTAATTAATATTGTTTGTAAAGTTCATACAAAATGTAAATGTTAATGATATTTTAATGCACAAAATACAACTCAACATGGCTTTCCAATTGCAGTCAATTATAAACTGTTCAAATTCATTGAAAGATAACATTGCATTGTTAAAAATACTAAACAATGAATAATTCAAGAATCATGTTATTCTCAATTCACACACACAATTATTAATTTTATAAAAATAGAAATATTTTTAATTTTTCTATTTATATGGGTATACAATCTGATATATTTCAATGTAATGAAGATTAAGTGAGAAACTAGTGAAATAAAATGTATGGGTGTCCAATAATTGGGCACATCTATCCATTTTACTTCACTAGTTTCACACTTAATTTGTATTACATGACTGTATTGGAATTTAAAAGTAATATGCTTTTTAAAATTTTAAATTAAATGCAATTGAAATTATAATAATTCATTTTAATAGTTTTGTTCATCACAGAATGTTTTGAATAAGTTTATTTTATAAATTTAATAAACAAATGATAAAATTAAGGTATTAATAATACAGTATTCACTAACAGCTATTTTACACATCTTTTAATCAAAAAATAGCCAAATAACAATATATCAAACAATTAATATTTGTTTTAATAATTATTTATCTTATCTTAAGTAATTTCACTATATCACTTTTACAAACATTGAAATAAAACAAGAGAGTATGTGATAAGAAAAGCATAGTCACTAACAGTGTGTTGTATAATAAAATTTATTCAATTGTGTGATAAGTTTAAAATTGGGTTTTTAAGAAAGTATTTTATTAATTCAGCAATCAAGATTTGAGAAAATGAGGTCTTAAGAGTAGAAATGCCAAATCACCTTTAAAGTAACTATTTTAAAATAATATTATATTCAACAGTGATTAATTCAAGCAGCAAAACAACATAAAATGCACTTAAAATATCCAAAGTAAAAAAAAAAAAAAACTAGGAATTTATTAAGACAAAATATACAAAGAAAACATCTATTTAACTCAATGATTTTAATTTACATTAAAAAATAGGATACAAATTACTAAATTATCTAATAAATATATTATTGAATCCTAAAATGCTAACAATATTTAATTTTTTATGAAAACATTCTTGACAAAAGCTATTTACATAAGAAATCCAATTACACTTTACAAAACACAGTAATAAGAATATTGTAATTTTTTTTCATTATTAATGATTTAAGCAATAAATTGACTATAACATACTATAAATGGATTAGCAAGATGTGACTATAAGATCCCAAATTTTATAATACCTGATTTTACTATATGCGGCCAGTTTTTCTGAGAAACTAAAACAGATGATCGGCCATGGGTTCTTCCTCTTCCTCTTTTTTTCCTGTATATATATTATGCAAAATATTCAAAATTTATCTTAAATTTAATAATTACACTAATATTATAATTTTTAAACTTACTGATTTACAAAATATTGTATAAATTATCACAAAAGAAGTGACAAATTAAAATTATTTCTATAAATAAGAGACATAATTAATAGTCAAAATTATGTAATAAAGTGTCGAGTAAATTTTACTACATAGTTGATTGTGTGCTTATTAGACTAAATTAAATTTCTTAAATACATACTTTGCAATTGATTTAATTGAAAAAAAATGCTATCATATGAAATAGAAATAAATAGTAATAGATAGCAGCAATACCTAACAATATTTAGTTCTATTTCACATATAAATATATCAATGATAATATTAGATTTAATGTCAGAAGATGCACCTGAAGGCTTGCTAAAAATACTGCAGAAAATTAGTTCCATGTTTAACTACAGATTGCAATAGGAATATTAAGAACACTTTTGAAAAGTAATTTAGGAAAAAGTCATTAACATTTGATGTGAAAGGAAAAATGACTATAAATGTTGATTCATGGTACTTTATTCATGAATGAAAGAGAAGTGGAAATGGGGGATTAAAACTGCTTTATTTAATTTATGCACAAAATAATAACATTAAATTTTTGTATAATTTAATTATATTTAAATAATAAATTTAGCAGGAAGAATAATAATAATTTTTCCTAAAAAGATCTGTACATGTGTTCTGTACAAAGTGTCTATTCATGAATGTGTGTTTTAAAAACTAATTACCAAAAGTTATATTTAGCTTAATATCACTTTTTAATCAGAAAATCAAGTTTAATTTCATTAAAATTTGAGAATAAAACTAAATTATATCAAAGTATTTTATCAGTGAAAGCATATTATTTAATAGAATTCAAATTTACTTATATATTTTGTACAAAAAAAATTTTTTTTTTCATTTTCTCATCAAAATTAAAAAATTTATAAATTGTAAATTGCAAGAAAAGACACTCAGGAAATATGATTAAACATATTTATTTTATTTTAGGCATTTATATAAAAATTATTAAGTCAATGGATAGTGGAGAAGTTAGTGTCCCAAACTTTAAATCAGTAGGTCCTGGGTTCGAATCCTGATTCAAGTATGGATGCTTCTTTCTCTTTTTTTGTCCCTTCATTTTTGGGGTGAAGATGGCACACCCACAGAGTGCCCCAGTGAATGAGATGCCATCACTTTGCCCATTTAAGAACTGAATAGGTGTATTCTAAGGGCAGATGGGCATTAAAAAAATAAATAAAATAAAAATTATTAATGTTTATATGTTTAGTATCAAAATATATTTTCTTAACTAAAATAATTTGAGTAAATTAATAATAGTATGAAAAACATTAATATTTAATATAAAAAAGTGAAAAATGAAAATTAAAGTTTAATGAATTATGAGGTTTCTAAAAATTATATATAAAATATATAACAAAAAAAAAAAAAGAAAAAAAAAGAATGAATGTTGAAGAATATAAATTACATGCATAAAAAAATTACATTTAATAATGTCAAATCAATTCATTATAACACCACTTACATTTGCTCATTTTGAACAACTTTAGAGCCAAATATTTTTTTCATTTCATTATCAGGATTCAAAGTTCGTAAATCAATTGATAAAGGAGACTTTTCTGGAGGAAATCTATCAGAAGTATGACGAGAAAATGATGCATGTGAAGAAGTTTCTGGTTCACCTAGTAATTTATTAACTTCCCTAATAGAGGCTTCAACTTCATCATCCTGTGTTAAAATAGATTTTATTTAATTTTAAAATGCATAGGGACATGGTAAAATATTTTGTAAACAAAATATTTTAGAACATTATAAATATATGTATACATAACATGATCATTGTGGTCTGCTTGGAAAAGATGTTGTTCCATTTATTGGGAAATATACGGTTCTACATCTATGTAAACAGCATATGTAAATCCATATATTTCTCAACAATAAAGATATATTGTGCTCACTAATCGTGTCTGGGACATATAATACAGGTCATGATCATAATAATGATTATCCATGTAAAATGATATCAACGAAAATTGTGGCAGATTTAATCTGGAAGCCTATTTGGAAACCTGCTTCAAAATACGAGGATCCATCCTCAATCATGATGTAACAGTTTACTGGGCATCTTTCACAGTATTATAAAGTAACTTCTTAAGATTAGGAATAAATAGTATATTACCAAAAATTAACTCGTAAAATAACTTGAGAAGTATGTCACTGTATTTTACATTGAGCTGCTGGCTATAACTAATTGTCTAATGGTAAATTTAAGAAAATGTACCAGGGTATGTGGATGATTATTTTAGTGACAATCAACAGCATAATTGACTATAAACTCATTCCAAATTAATTAAAAACTTGTTGGAAGGAACTTGCCTCCTAATTGAATTAGCAACTAATAACAATTGAACTCTTATCTGGACACAGGATACAGAGTTAATGAAAAAGCTGATGCAACACTTTACTTTAATCCAATTAATGCAGTCTTTTTGTGACATCAACTTAAAAACTATTAAAGGAGTTCTTAAATATGAAAAATAAAAGATGAATGAAGTTTGGCTTGAAACTTTTGAGTAACAAACTCTAGATATATTATTTATAAATTAACTGTAAAAGTTGCTTCTGAAATTCTCAAGTGCCCACGACAAAAGATACAAATATGTGTGAGTTTCATCGCAAGGAACTATTATTTTGGTAAACTTCATAAAATGGGACATTTTCAAGAGGGCCTTGTATGCAGAAAATGGCATCAGAGTGAGGAAATTGTGCATTATATTGTTATAAAAATATGATGCCCTTGTTCTTACTTGATTAATTATTTTAAATATTCTTGATACTAAAGAATTAAGCGTCAGCTCTATAAAGAATCTTCATAAACAGTTCTTTATGGAACAAAGTGGAAGACCCTATTGGACAGAGCTAGGTAATTTTGCATTTGTTACAAAATGCTTTTAACAAAGTTGTCTTGACTGTCAAATCCAATTTGAAAGGAAAAGAAAATTGACAAAAAAAAGTCAAAATCATATATATATATATATATATATATATATATATATATATATATATATATATATATATATATATATATATATATATATATATATATATATATATATATATATATATATATAGTATACATATATATATATATATACATACATATATATATATATATAAATATATATACATATATACATATATATATATACATATATATATATACATATATATATATACATATATATATATATACATATATATATATATATACATATATATATATGTATATATATATATATGTATATATATATATATGTATATATATATATGTATATATATATATGTATATATATATATGTATATATGTATATATATATATATATATACATATATATATATATATATATATATATATATATATATATATATATATATATATATATATATATATATATATATATATATATATATATATATATATATATATATATATATATATATATATATATATATATATATACATACATATATATATATATATATATATATATATATATATATACATATATATATATATATACATATATATATATATATATATATATATATATATATATATATATACATATATATATATACATATATATATATATATATATATATATATATATATATATATATACATACATATATCTATATATACATATATATATATATATACATATATATATATACATATATATATATATATAATATATATATATATTATATATATATATATAAGAATATCTACATATGAAGTGAAAAGTCATAAAGTTTATAACACTACATATCAGTATATTACTTAAAATCTATACAAATACATGAGATATTAATTTTATATTAGTTTTTATTTATAGAAGAAAACATTTTCTCCAATTAAATTCTAAAGCAAAATATTAAATTTCTCAGAACTAAAAATTGAGCAATTAAATTACAAACCCCATCATCTAAATTTTCCTCTGTGCTTTTTTGACTCTTCAATTTTTTCTTTTTTTTCTTCTTTTTTCGTTTCAGACTGTCAGTACTATGAGTAGAATCTTGTTTTTCCAATTTATTTCTTTCCTGACCTTCTTGAGGAGGTTCATTTTCACGATCATCATCTTCTTTAGCTTCAGTATCAGACAGGGAGTGTTCCACACTATTCAGCTAAAATAAAAATTAAACTGACTGTAAAAAATAATGGACTAAATATTACCATTCAGTGTAGGTGTCAGATGAGGGAAACTAATAAATTACTGTGCTAGAAAAGTCTTTCCTTTGATGAGTTTGGGTGTGCATGTTAGTTATCTGCAATTCAACGACAAGTTCTGATTTTCATGGAATTTAATAAGAGTTCAGTAAACTTTGAACCATATGGACAATTTTAATAATTTTGAAGAAAAGTTATTTTAAAGTAATGATTAAAAATAAATTTAATATGTTTAAGTTTTAAGTGTAAATTTTCATTTTGCTTGAATTTTAAAATTAAAATTTTGTTACTTTAAATTAAAAAAAGATTTAAATTAAATAATTTTACTAAAATATTTTTTTAATTTAAAAAATAATTTAATTAAAAATTTTAACTCACACATTTAAAAATACTGCTTACTATGATCTCACTAGAATTCTAATTAAAATGCATAGTTAAAATAAAGTACTCTAAACTGTCCCAGTATGACATACAAACTAAGCTGACCAAAATAGATTGTTGTTTAAAACTCCTATTATTTCTCAATCTTTCTAATGTAATAAGAAATCCAGATGGACAGAAAAACAATAAAAATTGTGTAAGAATTTCACCAAATTTAAAAATGTGCTATAAGAATTACATGGCATCAGTGCCTTTCATTTTTACTTTAAATACTTACACAATTATAATTTTAGAATTTTTTTATAAGTTTTAAAAAATACTATATTTTTTAAGTTAACAAGATTAAGATAAAATTTAACAATGTTGATCATAGGGTTATCTTCCATATTAAATATTTTTTTAAGTAGGTCCTTTTTATTTATATTGTAAATGATTTAAATAACTACAGCTATTATAATTTTTTGTGAAATAGCTATTACTATTTCACAGTTAAAATTGATTCCTTTCTAAGTATAACATTACAGTTTGAACATTTATAAAATAACTGCTCAATTTTATGTAGATTTAAATAACTATCACATTTATTTATTGTGTCTATTTTTAATGAAAAAAATCATAAGTAAAACAAGGTAAATAATTTAATCAAATCATTAAATATTATTTTATAAATATGATTAACTTTTTCTTAATAATTTTTATACAATAAGTAAATTTGAAAAACAATTTCAAATTAATTGCAGAATATATTTTAAGAAAAGAGAGAGCGGAAACGATTTAAAAAAATTTTACATACATTTAATCATAAAAGTAGAGTTTAATTTTGATGAAAACTACGGAATTTTTAGAGTTATAAATTTTTAACGATATTTCTAAAAACATTTTATAGTTACATTATTTTATATGAGAGCATTATTTTAATATTTAACAATTAGAGTTATAATTATAATGAAATAAAATTAAAGTGTTTGGAAATATTACCAATTCAAATCGATTATTAATAGGCTTTTCAAGAGATCCCCGAAGGCTGAGATCTCCATCATCCGATTCACTCATACCATCAATACCTAGAGCTGTTGCAAGATCCTTCTCCCCGTGAAGTTTCTTCAGAACCCTGCTCGACATTGTGCATATAAAAACAAAATTTATTACTTTCCGATCTTCTGGTATAGTGCTTTGCAAGCATTCGTTTCTAATTTTGCACAATAAAATCGCACGTTAGCACACAAATCAAGTCAAAACTTTAGCAGTACGATATACCAAAACCAAACATGTGTCAATGCGATAAGAAAATAAACTGAGCAGAATGAAACAACATAAATAATGATTGGCAGCAGCAAGGCAAAAAGTTTCGCTTTTGACTTTAAAAAAATGATTCATTGATCTTTTATCATCCTTTTATATTTTTAGAAAAATTTCTACAAAGTTATCATAGATATTTAACTTAAAGTAAGATGATGAATATTTTGATAATAAACTATCTGTTTTTTATCCGATTGGTGAGAAATAATTGCCTTAAAGACGAATCTCGAGGAAAAGGCAAATATATTGATTAGTAATTTATCCCGTATTCTGGTTTCACGTTTGAAAAGATAGTATTAGTAAATGCAGAATTAAGATTTCACCCAAAATTGTTACCATTAGTTATTAAGATGCACAATGCAAATTTAAATTTAAAATAAACTAAATTAAATATAAGCTAAATTCAAAGACATGATTGGCTAGGAAAAAATGGTAATTTGATAGAAAAATCAATGGATATTATCCTTAAATTTCAAATAGAAAGAAAGAATATTATTTGAAATTAACTAAACATTACAATTTAAAACAATGCAAAATTCTAGAAAAAACACATTAAAAAATGAAAGCAAGACAAAATTAATTTTATTATTTTTCTTACTATTATTTCAGAAATTGTATTTACTTTATTCAAATATAAATGCATAAAAATAATTATTATAAATGAAATATAAAATATAAATAATTTTTTTCATGATTCTTTAATAGCTATATTAAACTATTTTTAATGAAATTCCGTAATATAACTATAACTGTGAAAACAGTTAATCTGCATCCTGCATTCCGCATTAGTATCGTGCCTGTTGAACGCATATTTGTTAATCGTTGTGGAAGAATTGTCTAAAACATATGTGAAATAATTTAAACAGTAGTATATTTAATTTACCCATTCAGTTGATAATATATTTTTATTACTAATAAAAGTTGACGTACGTTTACGATACATATTTAGATATTTGAAGTCAATATGTCAGCACCTTTAGAAAATTTAGAAGGATATTTGGAGTTGTTCATTGAAAATGTTCGTCAATTAGGTATAATTGTAAGCGATTTTCAACCACAAGGGCAAACTATATTGAATCAAAAATTGTAAGTAATTCTTTTCATACTCCGAATATGTTTTGATCATTGCCTTTATACTCGAAAGAAAATTTGTTTCTATTCGCGAATCGTAATTGTGCTACAAAATTATAGATTTATATTTTATGCTGTAAAAAAGCGTTTAGATGTAAGTTGTAGTATACTTTATCTTTTGTAATTCTAAGTAGTATGTTCTATGTACTGTTACATCTCACATCACATTAAATTAAACCAAGCCTAAATGGTTGTGCCCGCAAAATTTGGCGAGAAATCATATATGGGGATATTGAACTTATACCTATTTCAGTTGAAATTTTGATTTTTAAGAAGTCAATTTTTTTCAGCATTTCTGATTAAATTTTGCATTGTAATTGTTATATTTTTATAATTTAATGGTAGTAATTTATTTCAGTACACTTTTTTTATTCTTGCATTATCTTAATATTTCTTTTGAAAGTATATGAATGGATATAAATACTAAGTGACATAAACATTTTTCTTATTTTAATTTTTATAAATCTTGTGTTGTCTTATTAATTATAGGCTAAACTGAGTATTACGGTCTCACCTTGGCGAATATGGCGAAATTTTTTATTCTATTTGTAAACATGAAATTATTGCATTTTATTATTTACTTAGTTGTAAAAGAAAGTTTTTTCTTTATGTTGAATATTGTATCTGTTTTCTAATTTGGCCAGGATAAGGAATGCTTAAATACAATTTTTATGTAAATGTTTCATTATGTTACTAATGATAAGTATTAAGTAGTAAAAAAGTTATGTGTAAAATGTAACTTCTTATACTCAATCATGTCTAATTATTAGTTTTCTCATTTTTAATTAAAATGGTAAGAAAAATATTAGGTAAAATTCTACGGAATTAGTGCAACTTCAAATTTTCATGCCAAATGCTGCAAGTATCTTGTAACAATCTCTGAATCAACTGCAATTATTACATCGGCTTGCACAATATAAGGTTTTCAAATTCAAGTTTTAATCATTATGTTTCAAATATCAAAATTTTAAACATTTATCGTTATAGATACCTACTACAGAAGTATTACAAAAATAATAACTAGAAACTCACAAATACTACATATTACAAAATAAGTAAAAGCTAAATTTCAAGAACAGAAGACAAGTAGGCTATAAAACTAAATCAATGATAACATACTTTATTATTATAAAAACTTTGATTTTAATTTACTGAGAAGTGGTGTCACTTTGCATTAAAAAAATGGTTAGTATGATTGCAATCTCCTTGAAGACACCAAGCAAAGTTAAATCAATAATATAAATGTATGTTTTTGTGAAGAAGGCTTAGTGGTAGTGTTTCATGCTCCCAAATACAAAATCGAGGTTCTGTTCTCGGACTGGGCAAGGTTGACTTTCCCTTCCTTCCCTTCTATAGCTGTGTCGATAAACTGAATACCAAGCATGCTTGGGAAATTAAGCTTAACGGGAGACCACCAGAGTTTATCTCCTAACCGCGACATATGCTTTGCACACAGGGCCTCTCAGTCAGAAAAATAGTGATGGGCACTATAGGTCTAGCTCATATGCCTTTTCATGCCACAGGGTTTAATTTCATTAGATTTTTTATGAAATATGATTTTAATTGACTACAGTAACACCAGTCTTAAAAAATAGTGGATATGCACACTAATCCCAGGGAGAACCTCTAATAAAGCTTAATAGCATAAATAACATACATTTTTATGAAAAAAACTCAAATTTGTAATTAAATTATTGTTAAGCATACATTTTTATGAAAACTTGGAATTTAAGCATTACAATTCATATTAAAAATACATGTGCTAAATTTTTCTGCAGAATGCTCATTACATTACATAAATTATTACTACAAATTTTAATCAAATAATATATAAAGTAAAAGTACTCTACTGATCATCACTTGCAAAAAAATTAAAAGAATGCAAGTTTATTCATCATCCAACTTTACTTCCTACACACCTATATTAAAATTTAAATTTTTCCATTTGTTGCACTTTCAAATTAAAAAACTACAGCCAATTAAATTTCAGTCATCAATGAAAAAACTTCAAGGGTTAATAAAACTACAAAAAACATAAGATAAAATATAAAAGTGTGAAAATACATTTTATTGTAAGAAACCACACTTTGGTGCATTTATCATTGTGTCGTTTCCTAGGATTTCATGTAATGTAAAACTCTATAAAATTTATTTTAATGTTTTCAAAAAAATATGTTAAATCTGCAAAACAACAATTTTGCGCTGAATGGTGAGCTGGTAGCCAAATGGTTATTGCTTTGGACTTCAGTTCATGGGTTTGAATCCCAACGGATATTTTTTTGAGATTCAAAATCCACTTTAAATTGCAGATTCTACTCTAGTTATTCCTTGTCTGCAAAAATTACTATTGAGTAATAAAGAAATTTGTAAGTTGCCACATTGAATTTTAAAAATATAATAAAATCACTTCAGGAGTTCTTTGATAAGCAAGGAACAAACTGAATCATTACCTTATAAATTTTCTACCACTCTAGCGGCTTGAATTCCTTTTAAAATTTCAGCTCTCAATCCAGTTTAAAATACCTGTGTGTACAAAATAACCATTCAGTCGCTAACTTACCAGGAGTTTATTTCTTTTATTTTTATAATAACTAAAATATTTTTTAATTAGACTTTTCTATAGCTTGTGATTAAATGGGCCTTAAAAAATTGCTACTATTGTTTAGTTATCATTTATATATTCATTATAACTTTTTGTTTAAATATTTAGATCCCAGATGGTCACTTATATGCAAGAAATCGATAAGTGTAAAGGTCAAGTTCAGGATATTCAAGTACCATTAGAAGTTTTTGAGTAAGTTTTTCATAGTTTTTAAGCTTTTCTAGTGCTACCTCTCTATGACAATTGTTATTTTTTCCATAAAAAAAAAAAAAAAAAAAAATCCTGCATTAATAGATGCTAATAATTTTTTTGCTACACCAAAAATTGTCATAGATATTTAATCTTACTAGAATTTAATGTAAATAATTTTAACTGATTGTATATTTTTGCAAAAAACTTAATTTTTTATAAATATTAATAAAGATAAAGCAATTAAAAATTTTAAATCTTGGTTATTTATAGAAATGATTTTGTAAATAGCTTGTATCACATTGGTTACAATATTAACAGTATATAATACTGAACTGTTACTGCACAAACATATTTAAATTTAACAAAAAAAAATTTAAATATGGCAATCATATTCTTCTTTCGTCTTCACAATTGTTATTCAAATAATGTCAATGGCTATTTCTTAGAAGCTTTTTTTATACTATTTTTTTCTGTAAGATATCTTAATTTAAAAAAATTCCTTTATAATATGCAGTATAATTTTGTCGATATAGTAAAACGTTTTAATTATTACTAATATACTCATTAATATCTTCTCTGGTTGCCAATTTAAAGTATTACTGAAATTTAAATTAATGCATGAGTTGCACTTATTAAAAAAAAAATTCTTTTACAGATACATTGATCAAGGCAGAAACCCTCAGCTATACACTAAAGATTGTATGGAAAAAGCTCTAAATAAGAATGAAGTTGTTAAAGGAAAAATAGATTCATATCGAGTATGTTTCTTTTCTAATGCCTGCATATTTTTCACATAGTAAAAAAAAAAAAAAAAAATTCATTTCACATTTAACTATAAAATTGTAATGTTTCTAATAACTATATTTTATCTTATAGCGATTTAAAAGTTTGCTTCTTGTTGAATTGAGCAAAGTGTTTCCAAATGAAATGGCAAAATATCGTGCTATCAGAGGAGATGATCGACCATCATGAAGATTTGGTGTTATATATACTGTAAATAAATTTTACTTATAGACAAGAAAGAATATGTAGTTTAAATAAAATTAATTCTAATTTCAATTGTATCATTAAAATTTTCGTACTATTAAAAAATCTTAATACATTTATAAATCAGTGTTTTATTTTTGTTTATATTTTCAAGTCTTCATCACATCATAATGTATTTTCTATTATTTTTAATAAAATAACATTGTCTAGATTTTCATAAGCAAATGCTTATACTAAAAATGTTTAATAAGCTTAAGTAAATGCTAAAAAAAGTTTACTGTTATATTATGAAAGTTAATCTAAATTACAGTTTTACAATTGTAGCATGTTATAATACTCTCTTTGGGAAAAACATTTTTATAAAGTGCTTCTAGATTACATTAAAAATTGTCATGAAAGAATAATGAAATTTGTTGTTGTATATTTTTTAAATAGTTATATATTACTAAATGTCTAAAATTTCCAGAAATTATTTTATCCTATTCAAATTCTGGATTAAGTTTAATTTTTTTCTGTAACAAAATTAACACATGATTTGATTGAGTACCAAATATTCAATGGTTGAATGATCACTAAATATTAAAGAAATTGCTTCATATTTCGAGAAAAGTGTAATAAAATTTTATTGATAATTTTTTAAATTTATAAACTTAATTTTTTTATGTTTTTTTTCCATGAAGGTTTAGTGTTCACTACAATATACAGGGTTTATAAAAATCTTTGAAACTCCTGGAATTTTGACTCGATTCCTTAAAAATCATGAATTACTTCTGTAATATTTTCTTATCTTGTTGCATTTATTTTCAATGAAATTATCGGAAAACCTAGTTGAATTTTAGCTTTTAATGTCCTCACTATATGGAAGTATGATACATGTTAGATTGTTTTTTTAGTTATTGACTAAAATAATTCAACCTTGCTATTTTCATGATTTAGTTCAGTGGGGACCGTATGTAGTATTTAGATTTATGTGTGTGAAATGAAGATTAATCATCAATAAGATTGTCATGTGGTGCAATCAGGACAGAGTTTAATTCTTTGTGTTTCTTTCTTAGTGTGTAAAATTTACTGAATGTTAAATTTTTTTAATTAAAATATACTTTCCATATCTTCGTTGATGAAAATTGCATATAATTTCAGTGTAAAAGGGATGAATTTGGTTGCTTATCAATGAAATGAATTATTTAATATGCCTGATAGAAAGTGCCTCTTCAATGATCAGTAGACTCTGGAAAAGCCACACAAAGGTAGGCTTTTGAATGGTTCTGGAAAAAAGAATTTTGTAATTTTATAGATGAGTTTAAATCATTATAACCGGTTGTATAAATTCCAGATTATACTGATAAGAAAGTTGATCCTATTAAAGATTGAGTAGATACTTTTTTTATTTTAACTTACTCTAAAATAGTCAACATTGTCTCTGATGAAAAGTTAAATTTATTTTTACTACTCTTTCATAATGTCATTAAAGAGAAAGTCAACTGCTTTGTTATGAAGCTGAACATTTATGGTATGAACTTTAGAAAATTGTACGATGAAAATAGAGAGAACTAAGAATACAATTGAATGGAAGAAAGCACTGAAATCACTATAAGTACAACACTAAGTATGTGTTTTCCAAGTGAAGAAACTGGTCTGCTTTTTCTTACTCAAAAAAGCACTTAGCTTTAAAGCCAATAAATGTAATTGGAGTAAAAATGAACTAAGAATCAGTGTTGCTGGTTACCAACATGAATGGAACAGTAAAAAGCATTTACTTTTCATTAGAAAATGTTTAAATCTTAGCTGTTAAAAAATGTTTAAAAATTACCAACTGTGTATGATAGGATCATTTATAAAAATTGGTTAAAAGGCTAGATCGATATTTTTAACATTTTTTATTGGGGATAATTGCACTTTCACATTGAAGTCCAGGATGTTAGTAGATTTGCGTGGAGGTTCATCAGACTAATCTAATTTCTATCTTACAGGCCATGGATAAAGACATAATTAACAGCTTCAAAAGCAAATATTGTTAGATACTTTTTCAAAGAGTAATGGCATTGGAGCAGCCTTATGAAATTTAGCTTCTATTCATTTATCAATTAATGCTTGGAATGATGTTGTAAAAGCAGTAGCAATAGTAGTTTGAATTAAAGAAACTGCAGCAATAAAGCATGTTGGAAGAAATCCAAGATAATTTATCTGATGACTTGCTTGAAGATGAGTCACTCGTGCATAAACTTCGACAAAATACCATTTGAAATATTGAAATTTCTTTCGGAAGTTTTCTTTAAAAATATAGACTGACTTGTGATATGTATGGAAGAAATATCGGATAATGAAAGAGATCTAACACAAATATCAAACAAGAAGAAATGATGCAATGCAAAGACTACTTGAAAAACAAGCAACTGTATGGCCAACAGGACTAAGGTATTTTTATAAGAGGAAAAAACAATAAATGATTTTAAACATTAATGAAAATAGAAAAATATAATTTTTAAACAGAAAAAGTTAAATGATCATTTTGTTTGATTTTTCATAACTAAAATGAAATTAAGTATTCTTTAAATATAAATGTTATTTTGCATGTATTTCTTATAAAATGCATCTTAAATATATGTATATATTCAAATACAATATATGCTCGGTTTTTCAAAAATGCAGGAAATCAAGTAAAATAGCTTTTATAAAATCAAAAGAAAAATAACTGTTAGATCTTATAACTATTTTTCTACTACACCCCTCTCTTTATAAAGTATAAAAAAATTATTTAGTATACATTATATAAAAACAATTATTATTTTCATTCAACAGTGAAAAAATCAGTTTAAGTTATTTTGTGTTTAAAGACACTTTTTTTTAATATAAAAAAGCATTTCACGGTTTTCTCAAAAAAGTACCTTAATCTTGTTACCTTTCATCTACTTATTTTGCAGATAATCGCTAAGTCGTTTTTTCCATGTTTAACATCTGAAAATTCTTTTTCATTCTGATTTATTATGTTCATTTAATAATTCTTAAATTACATCTAAATCTAGAGTTATAAAATCCTTAAGTAAAATTTTGGGGAATAAATGGGGGGTGAGGTTTCTTTATGGAAGCTCATGGATAGATAACTTTACTCAAGTCATCAGATATATATATTTTTTTTCAGATATTAGTTTACAAACACTTACAAATCAAAATGAATTAAATATCTTTATTAGATTTATATTTTCCTTTAAATTTAACTTTGATGGAAACTACTTTTTATTTATTACACTGATAAATTAATGCTTAATCTTGCAATTAATTATACACAACTCCAAGACTTGAATAATAATGATAATGTAAGTTTCTCAACCATAAAATAAAAAATAAGTAAAACACCAGAATGTAAAATCAAAATTTTTCAAAAGTTTGTAAATGGAAATTAAAATTATCATAAAGTCATGGGACCAGCCAACAGTTGGTAAATATGAACGTCTACTGTATCATGCTTATTTTCTTTCTTTGATAGTGTAGAAAAATGTCCCTCAGTGTAATTATAACTTTTACCAATATTCCTTATAGGAATTTTACAGCATAATACAATAAAATGAATTTTCTGTTCTATTGAAGATCATACCAAAATATTTAACTTGTGGAAGTTCAAATATTGTTCTTTTGTAATGCAAAAATTTATTAATCTATTTGCTATCATTTGGGTGTAAGTTGCCAAGATAAAGTATATTTATAAAATCTTGTCAATCAGGAATTGTAGTTATGAGGGAAGATACGTATTTTCTTTTTTATTCGTTTTAAACATATTTGAAAAGTTACAAAAAAATTAATTTTTCATAAATTCTAAAATTGATATTTCACCGATATAAAAATCTTATAGTTCTTAGATTAAATTATTAAAAATTTATTCTTCTGATAGTCATTCTGTTAGAATTTAAATATACAAATTTCATATGTATTTTTGTTTTGCAAGATGTACATGGTTTATTAATATTCAGTGTTTTGAGATTTTATCTTAAATAAACATTTCTTTATAAGTATTTAATCTGTTTATTTTCCAAATTTTGTTTTAAATGTGAGCCAACCTCCTTCAAAATAAATTGTTTTGATTTGTACTTATGAGTATTTTATGAAAAAGCTGCTAATAGTGTCTGGTTACAGATAGTATATTTTCTGAAGAATGTAAATTGATCAAGCAAAGTTCTACTTACTAAGATGCGATTGTCTTTCACCATTTAAAAAGCTTATAATTCTTTTTAAGAACAAAACTTGTTAATTATCTCCCTGGTATAGGAAAGCCTACACTAGGTCCAAAGGTCCCAGATGCATAAGTTATGTGTAGATTTTATCCTGCTCAACCCACAGCTGCCTCCAAGATACACCTAGACAAGTAAGATGAGCAGGACTGGCAGAAAGGGATAAAAGAGGAAAAATCCTCTTCAAATTAAGGAACTTTAAGCTTTTTAAGTGACCATTTCTAAATCTAAGAACAAAGTTTACAATTCTATATATTGTGAATTTAAAACTGTTATAAAAATCATTAAATGAATTTGAACGTCATTATAAAATAAAGATGAATGAAATTTAACATGAAAAATAGTAAGCAAGTAAATAAGCATTAAAAAATATTTAAAGAACAATTCAAAGGTAATTTGAATGTTTGAAGAATGTATCCTTTTTCTCAAGTGAAACAATTTATTATCAACAAATAGATCTAAATTGATATGCTATTTTTTCACTGTTATAAAATAAATAAATTACAACACAAGTCTGAAAATCTAATTTGTAATTTTTTTTCCATTAAATTCATGCAACATTTCTTAAATCATTTTTAAAAAGCTACTTTTTTTTAGACTTCTGTTTATTTTTATAAATCTGAAAATACAACTTTTTTAAAATATGAATATATATGTATATAAAAAAAGAAAAGCATGAATTTTAAAGTATTAAAATAGTTGTGGTCACATGAACGATTGTACTATTTTTTTAAGCTTTTCTTAATGAAATATTATACAAATGAAAATAAATGCGCAGTAGAAGTATTTATTCCTTTGAATTATTCTGTGATATTTGTTACATGATTAATATATTGTTTAAATATGATATTGAAATCATGAAAATATAAAATTTGTAATAAGCTAATTTAAAATATGATTAGCTTTGTTTCTTCAGTCTCATATTAATAATCTAAAAAATCAGTATAAAAAGAAATAAATGCATTTGAATGTGTTTGATTTCTTTCAAACAGTATTCAAAATTTTATTAGGTAGTTAAATTTAGATTTAAAATCAAGGTCAGTGTTTAATCAGAAGAAATGTCGTTTTCTTTGTAGCCTGAAATCATTGATGCATATAATTCAAAAGGTTTAAACATCATAAATTGGATTATGGCCTTCAAACTATCTAAAATGAACTTCTGAATACAATTAGATCTATTTCTCAATACAATTGAAAAAAAAATATTAGCATTAAATACATGTGATTTTAAATGGATGGAAGAAAAATTGAAGAAATAAAGTATTCCCAAAATTATTTTTTGCATTGAAAAGTTATGACAAACTTTTCTTGTCAAAACTGGCAAGAAAATATGTATAACAAATACTGTAAAACCTGAAAAGATTGTAACAATATTATTAACAGTAAAATTTTAAAGAAAGATAATATTTAAATTTTACAGTTGCTTTGGAGCCTTTATGAATGAATTGGGATTTAAAAATTTTGGCTGTTATCAAAATCTTTAAAAAAAATTGAACATTTAAAACATCTCTTTTGATTTTTGAAGTAAATTAATAACTAATTCTACAATAACATACTTTTATCTAAAATATTTAACATTACTAAAATATTCACAATTCATTAAAATGTTACATTATACATAGTTTGAACTTTTGTGCGTAATAAAAAATTAATGCCATAAGCAAGGCATTAGTCTTAAGATTTAAGAGAGATTGTTTACAAATATTGCTATTATTAAATTAGAATTATATTAATCATAAAATTTTAGAAATTTAAATAGTCTTTGCCAATTTAAACTATCATAAGGTAGATGATTTTTTTCCTATTTTATTGTCAATGTGTTAATGGCTTCAATCAATGGAAAACAGCTTTCAAACCGATAAATTTTCCTTCTGTTAGAAACAGTTTTATAAATAAATAAATAAATAAATATATATATATATATATATATATATATATATATATATATATATATATATATATATAACAAAATGAACTTTGAAAATATTCTTAGATATTCAATGGTGAACTTCACCTTGTTTGCTGCTGCTCAAAGAATTATTTTAAGGCAGCCTGCAAATTCATTGACAAGTCGGATTTACGATGCCATCTCAATACATCATAATCAATTATGTGTGACACAGATGAAATGTTTTATCTGACATCATGAATACTTTAAAACAATGAGAATTGCAATAATTTGATGTAGCCATGATTTCAACTGAAATGAAAGAAACACTTTGCGGTTAATAAATTATCAAGAAAATTTTAGAACAGTGCAATGCATAATTTCATTAGATGATTAGGTTAAACAATTCCTTAATAATTTAAAATCATTAACAAATACAAAATCAACACTTTATTGTAAAATTATGCTGTAGATGAATAATATTTACAATTATATTGACAACTTTGTGATAAATTACAAGTGTGAGATGGGTAATTGAAACACTCCTTTCAATCATAAAATGTGTGACATTTTTACTCAAATATTTTAAATCCTAGTCATGTAGTTGGTCTAGGCTTTAGTATTAATCTTCCATTCTGGAAAGAAAAATATATAATTACTATATAAAGAAAAGAATTTTGTAAACATAAATATAAAGAAAAAATATTTTATGTATAAAAATAATGTAATTTAATACAAGAATTTTAAATTCTGCAGAAATACTTCAATTAATATTTATGAATATTAATTGAATTTATAAGAAAAAGTCTCTAAGTAATTACATTTGTTTTCAGAAACAATCTTATCATAAGCTGAAATAAAATAGTTATTATAATGTAAAAAAAAAAGGTAGAATTAAATAATACTTAATCCTTTTTAGCTTTATTCCTATCATTGTTTAAAGGAAATAATACAGATTTAAAAATATTGAAGACTACATTCTTCAGAAATAAGTTATGAAAATTAATTAAACTGGTTATATGAAAGGGATGATCAAAACAATTAAATAATTATACTTACATCATCACATGACATGTTAAAATCTGCTAATACCTGCCTAACTCGAGAAACAATGCTATAATTGTGTTAAGGATAAATAAAGATTCATAATTTTTAATAAAGGGAATCGAAAAACATGTATCTGATTAATGAAAAATATGTGACTATTTTGAGACATTTATGGTGATTAGGAATGATAAAAATAACTGAGTACGGATTATAGATATTTATAGTCATACCTATGTTAAATTACAAGTTCTCTTTGGTAGTAAAAATATTTGAGAATATTTAAAAAAATTTTTTTTACTAATTTCTATTTTAACACAGATTTGTATACACCTAATATATTATAACAATGAGTGCTAGCTCCTGGTTAATCAAAAAATTAAAGATAGCAATGTGTTTTTTATTTCAATTTTTTTTACAAAATTTGCATTAAAATAGTGGTACATTCATACAACATTTACAACAAACATTTCAACTAAGAAACATTATTAATTATTATTATGTATTAGTTTTTCAATGTTTAATTGTCTTCATAAGAGCAAAATTGAAGAATCATTATTTTTTCTTACTTATTTTCAACAAAATATAAAATAAAACAAATACTTTCAAATCATACTTTAGTTCATATTCACATCACATTGAACTCTCTTTTGTAATTCTTCCCTAGCAAATGGATTACACTGTTTATAGTACATAAGATTCTATTACTATTTAAAGCTAAATTTAGTTTTACACTAAAAACTGGAGTTTATATATATAGCCAAATAAATTTCTTTATAATAAATAATATAAAATTGTCAGTGCTTTTTAAAAATGGTGATTATATACAAACAAAAATTATTAAAATAGTTTCAATAATTAAATTCATTACATTATATTATGTATAAATATCTTGTAGTTATTATAAAAAAAACTATGGAATTGAGCTGCTTTTAAAAGCAATTGCTTGAAAACATTTAGATTCAATTACTCCATTTGTTACAAATTAATGTTATTGCACTTTTTAATAATTTTTTTTATATTTTGATGCAACATAGTGGATAGCTCTTGTAAGTAATATAAAATCTACAGCATAAATTGTCATATTCATGAGTCATAAGGGAAGTAACTGAAAAAACCAAGCACCCATTCTCAAAGATTGTGCATATGGGCAGAAGCGCAGTATCCACCTTTTATTGCTCAACTGTGGCTGGGATTAGGCATAGAATTTTATGTGCTCCAAAAAATATCTTACCACTGTTTGTAATGACTTACATTTAGGTAAGACATTACAAAAAAATATCTTACCACTAGATTATTACTTATTTTGATGAATCTTTAAACCATTGAACTTTAAAATGTTTTCAAAATGCACAAGAACAGGGATATTACATGTAGTTACTATATCAAACAATATCCCTCAAACTTAGAAATTTGTTGTTTGTCGCTGAAGAATCAATTTTTGCACATGTCAGCTAATTAGACCAGGACATATGGTCAAACTAAGAAGAGCAAATAAGAGATGTCTACATCATATTTCAAATAGCACAAAATGCTTGAGGATAACCAACAGGAAAAGGAAGATTAAGAACAATGTCAAGAAAGAAATGTGCAGAAGGCTGAGGCCAATCCTAGGCTTTAAAGTCAACTAAGAAAGGATGAATAAGGAAGCATTTTTCTCATATTATTTATTTTCTGAAAAAAGAAAAATGTCATCAATTTTTTCTTTTACACAGGTAATAATATTCAAGATAATAATGTATTGTGTATATTACAGGATACTTATCTATATACACATATTAGTGAATGAACTAGCTATTTTATATGAAATAAAACATTAGCTCAATTTTTATTTCACATAAAAGTTTTTTTAGATAAATTTATTGAATTTAAGTATTATATAGAATTCTATTTCAACATTATATTGAATTTAAGCAGCTATGATAAAAATAAGACTAATTTATTGTTTGACTATAATAAAATATTTACAGTCTACTGCTCAAAAGAATTTAAAAGAAAAAAAAATAGAAATAATTACTTACTTCTTTTTCTTTTTTTAAATACATATTTATATACCTAAAATTTAACTCAAAAGATAAATATATAAATACATAGTTTCCATTGTAATTAATAATAATATCAAATAAAAAACAGCATGAAGGATACATAGAAGGAGCCACAACTCTTCGATGTATACCCATTAGAAACAAAATAATTAAAACTGCACTGCTAATTGTGAAGAAAAGATGATTTACAAGTGATTGAACAAAGCCAACCTAAATAGAAAAAATATTAAAAAACTTCATATATTGGAAAAAAATACCTAAATAATGAGGGGGGGGGGAAAGAAATTTTTAATTATGTGAAGAAAAAGACAAATAACAAAGTTTAACATTATCTTAAAGATTGAACATAAAATCATAATAAAATGAATATAATATAATAAATGTTACATTAATATCAAATATATAAATATAATAAATACTGAAATGTTATCTAAACTAGCAAAATTAAATTTCTGTAAAAATATATGTAGTTGTTTCTAATCTTGGGATTTTCTAGTAGAGTTAAACAATCCCCATGTATCTTTAGATACATCAAAATATGAGCAGTTGGTACTAATGGCATTTTTGGTATATTTTTTTGACACTGCTTAAAAATGAGGGCCCTTATGTGACCACTTAATAAGCACTACAAAGAAGTTTGATGGGATCTCAGTCTAAGTTACAAAAATTCCCCCAGATATTTTGCAAAATATTAAGAGTGGTTGGAAGGAGTTTTCAAAAGTTTGTTCAAGTTTGTTTTACCCAGGGAAGAAATCTCAGAGAGGGTGAACTTCCCACAATGACTGACATCCCCCTCAGCAGCAGATGAGGCCAAAGAGTCATTCCTTTCAACCCCAAGATGTGAAGAAATCCACTGAAAATTTATGATATGAATAGATGAAAGTGTGTCAAGTAAACTTAAAATATCCAGGCTAGTCTCATCTCCAACAGCAGCCCAGTTAGAAAGGTGCAGAACAGAAGCGTGACTGTCACTCAAGATCCAAATGTCTTGGAAATGATCCTCCTGTTCTGCATACTGTAAGCAGTTTCTGATAGCTATTAGTTCTGTGATCTAAATACTGAACAAATATAAGGATTTTTGATCTTTACTTGTGTGTGTGTGCACAGCACCAATTGGGAGTAGATATATATACTCCACTACCAGAAATTTTACCTTTCACCTTTGTAGACATCATCAGTATAAATCTTTATGGAAGTTTGAGGAACTCTATGGGTGGTCTTCATTGCCAGACTTTTGATGAGATCTGGTAGCTCAGTGTTTTACCCCACTTTAGTTAAGAGCTCGACATGGAAGTGTATTCTAGGAAGTTCCAGGCTAGCTTTGCAGAAATCCAAGGAATGGTGTACTAATTTAGAAGAGGGTTGGCCCAGTGATTTAGCAAAAGAAAATGGGCTATGTATTCATATAATATATAAAAGTTATATGAAAAATAATTAACACTAGAAAAGCGAACAATTAAAAAAACTGTAATATATTAAAAAACCTACTTGAGTAGTTAAAGGATCCATCAACCACTGCCAAGCACCCATTGCTGTACAAAAAGAAACGACAGCAAACATCACTAAAAGAGAATACACAATAAACTAAAAATTACAAATTTTCTTGGAAACAATTAATTTATTAACTTTCTTCTACACACAAATAAAAGAAATCAACAAACTCTGCAAACAAGAAATACAAAATTCTTTGTTGTATTTCATGATAATAATTAAAAAAAAAATTTATTTCAAGTTTTTATAACAAAGAAATAAAGTTTAATTTCTAGAGACTTTTTAATTGTAAGCTCTAAAAACAAAGCAAAATATATAGCATTCAATGTTTTTTTAATATTATCTAGCCTAGTTTAATAACAAAATTCAAAAGTGTGATATTTATTCAATAAATATCACACTTTTAAAGTATTTAGCAAGAACTGATATGTGAGCTTGTTTTAAATATCAAATAGTTTCTAAAGTGAAATAAAAAATATACATTTTTTAAAAATAACACTCTAATAATATGTGAATCAGACAAAATTCCAAACTCACAGTAGATTGTACAACAAAATTTTATGAAAATAATCTTTTCTTTCATTTAATTGGATTAATCTATTTTTTAATGAGGTAAATATAAATATCATCATTCAAATCAAGTTAAAATTCATAACTAGAATCTCTAAAATGATTATTTATATGTTGAATTGTTACTACATTCACATAAATAATAAACTCTATAATTTAAAATTTTAAATATGGCTCAATTTAAAATTTTTTAATGCCTGATACAAAACGGATGGTATATGTATACCACAACCACTATTAAAAAAAAATTGACATTTCTTTGAGTAATGAGATATTGTAAAGAAAAAAATCATTTTAACAAATTTAATACAGAATTTCCAGAAAATTTTAGGAGTTACATTAATTAAAGTTTTGAACTTGGTGATTTGTGGAATTTTTATTGGTGGTTTGGAACTCCATTGTTTCTCTTTTTTTAAATGCAATTTTTCTATGGAATTTTGTTTAATTTCCCTTCAGTGATGTTAACAGTATACCTATCCTACTTCTTTCCATTTGCGATATGCAAGTATAATTTATTTTTTCTCTTTGCTTGAGGGTTTTGAGCAATATCTAATATGATTTCTTTATTTTGGTATTCAGAGTATATTAGGTATTTTCATTGCTCATATCTATTTTTAGAGGTATAATGTTTTCTTTCTATGTTATACTCTTTTATAAAATGGATGAAATTATGGTTGATATGCATTTCTGGACTGTCTATTACATATAACAAAAACTATTTCTTCAAACAAGTCATGAAAATGAACTCTCATTAGCCATCCTCATTTTATTAGCATCTGAATGCAGAGTGAAAATATTTTGATGTTTATATGTTCTGAAATGGGTAATGGAGAAATTACAAAGAGCCCTTTTCCTTTCAAAATTGAGCTAAGCCAGATAATTACTAATCTTAGTAGTATAATCAAAGTCTTATTTATACATCACACGAAAATATTAAAACAAATAATCCAGAAACGGCCAGTGAAATTTGCTGTATTTAACATATTCTCACAGAGTCCTTGTGATTCTTCAAGTTCAATAAGAAAACTATACATCAAAATTCCTGCTATCAAGTATCTCAATAGATCTGGATTTAAAATAAATTGTTGAGGAAATAAACTAAAATGAGCTAATAGTTAGAAACATTTGATGTTACACGAAAAAAGAATTGCCAAAGATTTCTGTAAATATATTTATCATTACAACTAATTTTAACATACAACAAGAAATTACTTTATTCAATTTGTGATTAAAAATAAAGATTTTTTGTTGATAGAGTTCTCCAATATGGCACATGCTTTTATATCTCCCATCCCACAAAAGAATGCAAGTAGCAAACTCCAGTATGATGATAATATGGCTTAGTACATGAAAACGAAACACAATTTTAGTTCTCTAGCAAGATTAGGTGTTAAGTGCAAAGGCAACAATTTGGCTTCTTTTTTTCAAAATGAGAGAGATACAATAAAGAATCATCTTTATTACGACCATCTCATCTTTAAAAAGAATGATTTTTACAATCCAAAGTAGAAAATCATTTTTCATTCATTGAGGTGAGATGATTCAAATTATCTAAAGTTTCTTTCGCCAGAATTAACTGCTCAGTACAGCCTAGAGGGATCGACAAAAGAGAAATCGATGAAAGCATTAACACAGTAGTATTAAGAATAGTCGATTCACTAAATAAAATTTAAAAAAAAATTATTGCACATGGAGTGAACAAACATTTTACTTGTTAAAGATAGTTCAATCGTATTTTGTTAGCGAGTTTGATTAAACTTGCAATGCCTTTGTCACTGTGAGTAAAGCAGATTGTGCCAGCTTTGATACTCCGAATCACACTGCCTCTCCTAATTTTTTCAAAAAGCAGAGGTTATTCTTCTAGCAACCAAACATGATATTTTTAAAATTTTATCAAAGAAATTTTTTAAGGAAAATCTGTCCTTGTATATGTGCTTAAATGAAACAAAATACTAAATAATTGTATTTATAGTGGACATCCATTATATCATTAGAATGAAAGATTGATATTCTTGAATTCGAGAGGAAGACCTAATTCTAAAAGTACCAATATTTAATACTTTAAATCAAACCAAAGAAACCTGAGAGAATGTATCTTTCATATACTTGAGATTGAATCTTCAATCAAAGACTTAACCCAAAAATATTATGTGCAGTACTTTAGTGAGATCTCTTCAATGAGAATTCAATGAATCTACTTATTCTAATCATATTAAGATAATTTGCAATACATCAAAATAGGGATCAAACCTGGGTATCACTCACTGCCTTTAAATTTAAGGCCAATATTTCTAACTCTGGTAAAATTTACTCACTAAACTAAATTTTCACAGCAGGGGTGTTGGCTCCACTGTTATCTGTAAAATCTGAAAGGGTTGGGATGTGCATAATTTTCTCACTCTTCTTCATGCCTCACCTCTCTATCTTCATGCAATAAAGAGTATCCAGTTATAATTCAAAAAATAAAAGTAAAAATTATACTAGCCATGCAAACTTGTTAAGAGTTACAGTTAATTTGGGCCTCTGGACATTCAAAAATTAATGATAATGAAATAGTTGATTCTCTAGCAAAATCTAAAGTCTTAAAACTACTATCTCTAAAGGATCTTTATACCACATAAAGTTTTCCATCTCAACAATCTTAGTGTTTGAAAAAAAAATGCTTTGACATCTATTAGCAAAAAAACACTTACTTTATCCCCATTCTCAAGAAGAGCATGTTTGACTGTAAAGATTTATATGCATTTCTATCAGAAAAACTCTAGTTTTTTTTTTTTATTCCATTTGCCTCCCGCAGACTGCTGACTGCGTGGTGAGAAGGAAACAATTTACCTTAGCATTTTCGATTTGCCTTTTATCTTTGGGAATTGAAGCCTTGTCATTCTCTTGGACTTTTGAGTTTTTCTTAAATATAAAATTAAAAGCTCAAATCATCCATGACTTGTAATTTTAAATTTTTTTAAAGAGCTTTCAGATTTTAGTTCTATGTCAATACATCATGATAATGTCACCTTGTGATTATCTCTTTTTGGAGAATTTTTCCTAATTATTTCTGACTTAACCCATTTGTATTATTTTTTGTCTGTCGAGTACCAAAAATGAGCCCAATGATTTTATTTTAGACAAAACCAGAAACAATTAATAGCAAGAATCAATCCATCATTCCTATATCAATTAAGGATTTGTTTTATGTTTCATATTTTTCTTCAATGTAAACAAACACTATAAGCATATTTAGCATAAAGATAAAAACAGCCTTCCATAACATAATCTAACAAATTTTTCTTTCATTCTTTTTAAAGGTTAACAACATATTTGTATAAATTCTTATTAAAACAGCTCTCATAAAATTTAAGTTTAGCATTCCATACTAAAATTTCAGACATATCTAAAATACAAATAGGCACTCTATCATATTATATAGATTTCAATTAAGTTATAAGTTGTAAATGAGGTTTTAAATGCACTTTTAAATTTTGATACAAAATACTTCTTCTAAAATCAGATAATCATAAAAATACTAAAAAGAAAATTTTTTTAAAACTTTTCTAGCATATATTCATTGAAAAATATTATTTTTAAGTTAACTTGTGTAATAACATTTGTAAATAACAAAAAATCTTGTAGATAGCATAAAAAGTTCATTACATTAAAATTATATTAAGTATTAAACTGATATTCCTTTTTATTTATAACTAAAAAATATATCAATGTATTACCTCGCCATCGTTTTGTTTGTGGTTGATAATATGCTATAACTTCTACAAGTCTTCTCTCAAATGCTTTCAAATCTATAAAAAGAAATGTGTTACAGTATATAATCACAAATAAAACTATAACAACTGAGAAAATTTTCTAACTAAAGCAAAAAAAGCTTGAATGAAATTAAAAATAACTTGTGGTAATTTGGAATAGAAGATGCATTTGAAATTTTCAACAGTTGATTTAAAATTTTTATAATACAATTTTACTAAATGAATAAGTAGAAATACATAAAATTCTTAATAGATATATCTAGTGATCAATAGATTAATCTAGTGGTCATTATACAATTCGAAAACAATTCTAAAGATTAAAAATGTTAATTAGCTCTTTTTATTTTTCAATTTTTTCTATACCATACAAGATATAAATGAATAATAAAATTAAACAATTGTAATTACAAAATTTGGAAAGAAGAAATAATATTCTTGAATATGATCAAAATTTTATGTAAAATCATCAATATTATGCCTCATATATATATATATATATATAGATATATTTAAGTTACAGAGTATATAGAAAAAACATTTATAAATATTTCAAAGGTAATTCTAAAAGTAATTTTTTAAATTCTACAAAAAAAAAAAAAAAAAAAAAACCCTTTGATAATAAGGAATTTAATTTTATCAATCTTCAGTGTTTCAGATTTTTATGTTGAAAATAGTATTTTTAAAAGAAATTTTATAACGTAAGTGGAATTTTCAGAGAAGGGGGAATTTACTGGATTAGATTACAGAAATGTTTAAATTTTTATCTGTTATCAAAACAACACAAAAAATTTACCACAGTTTTAAATTTTTGCTTGACAAAATTTTAAAAATAAATGCAAAATTTTAATTATTATATACAGCAAATATATGCTAAAATTTACATATTGTACCCTTTCTTCTTGTAAATGTAATTTTGCTAATCTTTACTATAAATATTTTCATAATATATTTGGGTTCGTTTTAATAATAAACTGACACTGAATCAATACTTTCAATTTGAATTAGAAATTTTTTACTCATCATTCACATATAATATCAAAGCTACCTTTGCAAAAAAAAAAAAAAAAAAAAAAAAAACTATCTAATCCTATAAAAAAAAAATATCATCTCAATAAGGATATGTAGAAAGTATGTGTTAAAGTTTCACAATGATTATGAGCTGTTCAAAATGATAATCACAAACTATCAACTAACAGATAAATTGTTTAGATTACTAGCAATAATTTACACAAAATCTAAAGTACCCTAATTAAATATATTTTTTGTTTCCATTATGGATGAAATTTTCTTTTTTTGAAAAAATTTACTAAGTCATTTTTCCATTATTTTGAATTTACACAAAATCTAAATCTTTTTTAATGTGATGAATTTTAATATTTCCATATCATATAATAAAAAACTTACTAATACAATCAAATTTGTATTAAAAAAATTGTTTTTTTTTTGTTTTTTTCAGCAAAGCTTGTTTACTTATCACTGAACTTCTTCTGAATATGATGTATTTTAGTTTGCATATGAAATTGTATTAATCAAAACATTTTAACAATAATAAAATAAATGTGACTATATTAATTATTAAAACCTGTAATGATGGCTGTATTTCGATTTCCCTATAAAATTGTCTGATTGTAAATATTAGTTGTATTAATTTATAAACGTAAGCATTGGAGTAAGCAAATGATTCTCAACATTTGAATATATTTTAAAATAAAAAGATTAGAATAAATTTATGTTGTAAAGAGAAATATAAAATCCATTTTTTTATCAAAGTTTAAAATACAAAATTATAGCTAAATTATGTACCTTTATAAATACAGGGAAGTCTAATAGATATAATTTTAAAAAATTTCGTTCTATATTAATGATACAAAATACTCGTGTGTATTCCTATCAAATACTTCATAACTGTAAATTAAATTGTACTTAACTTTATATTAGAGAAAATATTTCATACCTTCACAAGTTGTTTGTTCTAAAGTCATATTTAAATAAAATTCCAATAATTAAATGATCGTATATTTGGTTTCAGCCGTATATCTTTCTTTCTAAGCTTCGTACTTTGTTTTTACTTTTGCAACATTCAATACCCTAGTTACCATGCACAGATTTACATTTCAAATTAAAGCACTTAAATGATAAACTTTTCATATAAACAAGATAAATTAAAAATATTTTACGATTTTAAATAGAAAGCAATAAAATAAATTCAATCGTTTATTTTTTTCTTGCATGCTTAGTAAAAAAAATCCTACATCTAACTAGAATGTAATAGTTGGCATTAGCATGATTATAAAATCCGATACTATTTACTTTACTGATTCAAAAAATCCTTAGCGAATCAGTTCAGCCATGAAATTTAATATAAGTAACATGCAGAAATGTATTGTTTCTGCTACGTTTCGACTTGTAAACTTGAAAACGAAATGCGTTCAACTTGTAAACGAAATGCGTAATTAAATGTACAAAGTTCATAAATAAGTTAGGTTTATATTGAGAAAACTAAAAAATAAGCCTAGTGCTTTTAGCAAATTTAATGTAAATAAAAATATTACATGTTCAGCAAATAATATATTTAAACATCTTTTACAAATATGTTAAAACTTGATATAAATAAAGGAGGTGTGTACAAGATCCTTAATTTTTATGAGATTTATTTTTTACTGTATAATATTCATTTAAATATATATATATATATATAATTGTTTCATTCGTTTTGCCAATAGTTTTGGCAAGGCATAAAAAATATACAGGGCTTTTATATTCATATTCGTCCCTGTAATAGATTTTCCATTACCTAATTGTACAAAATATCATCTGTTTGATATTTTATTCGTGATAATTTTTCCAAAATAGAAGTTGTTGTATTCTATTTTGTTAGTTTAAAAAATCTGGAAGATTTTAAAGCTTAATTTTTCCTCAATTCAAAGACAGGCTCTCAGCTAAGTGATTAATGCTCTTGTCTTAATGTTAACAATTTGTGAGTTCAATTCTCATCTCAACTATAATTGTGTGCAGTCCTTTCAAACAGTAGGTTTTAGTGGCTGTAGAAAAAATAACTAGATCCACTAAACAGCTTCTCCTTCTAGTCTTTAACATACACACATATATTTAATACTATATCATCTTTTATTAATAAAAAATTGAAAGTATAAAAATAATCACCAAAACCTTTGCAGCATAATTTCTCCTCTGTAGAATATAGATGTAAAGCATCATTTGTTTTTATTTTCTTACAATGATGTAAAAGAATCTAGTTTGGTAATATCACAGAATACTGTGGTCAGATGTTGTTTTTCATGTTTCAACTATCAAGTACTACTTTTTGACAAAAAGGTGTATTTCACGTGATTATATTGGCAAAACCATTCATATGATTATATTGGCACAACCAGTTCTTCAAATTTAAATCTAATTAAAAATTCAACAATGACAAGCATATTTCCTAATTTTTTTTTTTTTTTTTTTTTTTTTTTTTTTGAAAAGTTTAATGAACCTCTAAAATAGGCATTCTTCATATTTGGATAATGTAAAAGAATCAGAGTTATTGTACACTCACCCTTGTCATGTTTTTATTTTTATTATATATATATATATATATATATATATATATATATATATATATATATATATAAATTTGACAAATATTTTTACTGGAAATCTGGCAAACTAGTATTTTGGCAACCCTATTTATCATTAATTTTTCAGGAATATTTACAGATTTAAATTCATTAATATAAAATTTAATTAAAAAATTTTATGGATAAGTTAATATACATTTTTTTCCAATGGCAGATTGTAGACAGTTACAACTGCAACATAGTCTATTAATCTATTGTTCCCTAATACCAAGGAACCGGCCAGACCCAGCGAATTCTTAGCCGCCGAGGCGTTGCCCCTGGGGGGCCACCATCGCACTCTCACACATGCTATAGGGACCCGTTTATAAGGTAGGCATCATTTATACTTCATTCACACACACAAGGAAAGGACAAAGACAGGATACAGAAAGAGAAAGTACATCCATGCCTGAACCAAGATTCGAACCAAGGACCTCCCTATCAGTAGTCAGGCACGCTGACCACTAGACAAGTTGGCCAGCCTAATTTAATATATCAACTTTGTTATTTTCCATTGATGTTTGAAATATATAAATCTCAATTTTGGTTAATTTTGTAAAGTTAGCTAAGCATATTGTTAGATATCAACAATGTATGAAATATTTGTCACTATTTCAGCCATTTTTTCTCCAGATCGAGAATTTGTCTTATGGTCACCCTTGACGACTTTTTGAAAATTTACCAAGGATGACTTTATTTATCGGTAAAACTTTACCAATATAAAAACCTATTGCACTGAGAAATATTTAGATTATAATAAAAATATGCCATCATATCATATGAATATATTGTTTTTAAACAAGTTTATATATTTTTATTATTGTATATTTCATTGTTTAAATTATATCAGGATCATTCTAAGTCATCGTAATTTTGACTATTTCATCTAACTAAAAATATTTTATTTTAAGAGAAAATTTTTAATTAATATTTTTCAATTTTTAACATAATTGATGCCCTATGTCTTCAATTCTAATTTATTGTAATAATTATGTAATTTCGATTTGTATTTTTTTTATTTTATGTAATACAAAATGAAACAACCAACTACAATTTTTCAAAGCTATTATTAACATTGTTAACAATATTTTTTGAAATCTTAACTTTCTGGGGGGAAAATGAATAGTTTTCAATTTTCTAATCAAAATTAAATTGTATAAGCATCTGCAATTTCTATTCCTTTGTTTTACTGAAATTGAGAAGATATGCTTAATTTAAATCCTCATGAGATTTGTTGCTGTCAACATAGTAAATCCAAATTTTTTGTTTTAATTTTAAAGTATGTCTGAAGCAAATTCTGATAGCAGTATCAAAATGAACAGCTTAATTGTTGAAAAACTATATAATTCAGAAGTCTTTATGTGTAAAAAGTTTCATACTTTTAGAAATTAAAAATTGATGCAGTTTATATTCTATGTTAAAGTTTTACTGTGAAAGTTTTGTTGACAGAATAATTTTGTATTTGTGGACTCTTACCGTGTTACTTATAGATAATTACATTGGAATCATTGCTGCAAACCTTTTGATAATTTTCATCAGATAAAGGTTACTTATTGCAGGATTATTTTAAAAGTTATGTTTATTTCAGTTCAAATTTAATGTTGAATTCAGATATAAAAAGAAAGAAAAACCCATCCAAGAAGTTTTAGTTATATTTTATTTTATAAAGTTAGAGAATATATAATTATTATCTAACATTTGGTTTATTTTATAAAGACAGAACAAACTTAAAAGTTCTTACGTTAATGATTTTTTAAAAAATTAAAGTGAAAACTATTGGGGGAAAATTTTATGTGAAAATAGTTAATTATTTAAAGTTTTTGCAGAGAGATGATTGACATATATTTATAATTTCTTTAAAAAAATTTATTAACTGCCTTTTTAAACATTATATACATTGGTTTCAGCTGAGACCTGATAAGATCAAACCAAATCATAAAATTTTCCATCTCATTTCTCAAGGAATCAGTTTTTAGGCTGTCAATAATAACTTGTTTCCCAGAAACTGACATTGCACAGTACCCCTAAACAGAATTTTTTTATTAAAAAGAAATTGAATGTTTAATAAAAACAAACCTGATTACAGCCTTGATTTTTCATAATAATTGCAGTATTACGTTTTTAAATGTATTCTTCATTAATTAGTTTTTATTGAAGATATATTTTTGATTTTCCCTCATATATTTAATAACAGTTCAGCATACTTAAATTTTTTTATTTATATTTATTTTAAGAAAAGTGCTCGTATTTTCTGAACAATGTGTAAAATGCTGTAATCAATAGATTAAAAGAATGTGTTCTTAAAGTAAATTATATACATGTTATTTTTAAATTATTTATAAAAACATTAATGAGAAATAATTCACCATGTTTTATTTGTGCTTACTCTGCATATTTCTGGGTCTTTGTTAATTTATGCATAAATTTTTTTTTAACTTACAATCACTTCTGTTGAAAGCAAAATAAGTAAAAAAATTATTTTAGTTATTCATTTAATTATAATGTTTGTCTGTTATTATAACTATTGAAATTTATAAATTTTTGGTGTATAATGTATTTTGATAAACTTAACTGTTTTCTATTAGACATGAGCTCCACTTTTCTAGAAACAGATTTTTATTTTTGAAAATTTTTAAAGTAAAGTTTTTAATTAAAAAATCATTCTTTAAGGTAAAATTTTATTCATAAATGAACCATGATATAAAAATAATTCACTGAAAGGAACGGTTTGTGACAAATATTTAATGTAATTTAACTGTTCTATGGTGGGAGGTTTATCATACTTTTAACATACCAATAAACTTTTTTTTTACATTGCTGTTAGAAATAAATGATGAGATACTTGAAAAAATATGCATGGGCATTTACATAATAAGTAGTCTAAGAAATTTATAAAGAGCATTGGTTTTTTGTTTTTATACTTGAGAAATATAAATTACAGCCAACATATTAAAATATAAAAAATCATTTATCATAACAGCATATCTTTGTTATCTTTTTTCTTAAATAGTTTATATATGAAAAAAGATAACTTAGCTGAATACATCTCTCAGATTTCTCCCAGCAAAGGTAATTAATCACCAAACATTTTTTTTTATATGTGATTGAACTATACATCACAAAGCAATTATCGCTACATTTTTTAGTGATTACATTCTTAATTTTACTTTAGTTCCAATAATTTCTGAGTTCACTTAGAAATCAACTAAGGATAAATTAATTTGTTTTGACAAAAGCAAGATAAAAGCTTGTATTACATATATAAAAAATCATAATATTGCAAAAAACATGAAAGAATACTAAGAGAATAAATAAAATCATTTTTCCATTAAATATTAAAGATTTTAATGATGAACTGTATAAATTGATTACACACATTTATGTTTTAAAAGAGAAAATTAATAGACTGCAAAAAATATGTATGTTAAAAGAACATTTAAAGGAAAATAGAATTATTATCTGTAAAGTGATGAGTTGTTTATTCAGTATTTACTCAACTGTACTGGGATCAAAATGTGGTTTAGAAAAGCTTCTCTGTAAAGAAAATAAATTTTTATAATGGATGGACATATTGTTCATAAATTGAATACTTCTGCTAGATTTTCTTTTGTATTTTAAATGAAATATTTTACCAATGATGTCTTAAGATATCAATGAATTTCTTGATACAAAACACTTGTTTGTTGAGTTGCACATATTAGTTGATCTTCATTTAGGCAACTTTTGAATTTTGCAGTAAGCTTAATTTACATAGAGCCATTGAAAATAAATTTTTACTGTTGCTTCTGTGTGAAACATATTTTATAAATGATGTATTGATTGTTAATTGTATCAGTTTATATTAAGAAATAACACAACGAACATTTTTATCAGAATTCCAGAGAATTTCCAGCTCACTTGGCAGTCCAAGTAATAGAGCCCTTACAGCCAGACCCCCTGTCTTCCCAAGTATGCCGAAATATGCCACCCCTGTCTTCGACCTTGTCCTTCCTGTCCAGAAGGGAGTCTCCCCTCAGACAGAACTCAGAGCTGCTGCTCTTGCTACTATTAATGAGAGATACCCACTCAACAACTGGATGCATATTTATACTGATGGATCAGCTGAGAGAAGTACTGGGAGAGCTGGAGCTGGTGTCTTCTCCAAATTTTTCCAACTCAAAGAACCTTTGGGAAAAAACTCTGACAATTTTGATGGAGAAATGTATGCAATTTACATGGCTCTCCAAAAAATTTTAGATTTCTCGGAAATGAAATTTGTCCTTGTTGACTGTCGAGGCTGCCATTCATACAGTGGCAAATTATACTCTCCTACCTACATCTATAGAATTTAACTGTAAGACCATTATTAACACTCTACTGTCTGTGGGAAAGGAAATTACCTTACAATGCATCTCTAACCATTGTGGCTTGCCTGGTAATGAAAAAGCAGACAATCTTGCAAAAAAGGCTTCTTTTTTAAACCCTCCAGATACTCCTACTGGCCTGAGAAATGTCAAACTCCTTCTAAAACGGGTTATGCATCACCAGCGATAAATTTATTTCAAAGAGAATGCAGTTGATGCCTCTTGGAGGACCCTGCTGACCTCATGTATCTTCAGAGATCTATCTAGATCTATAGGGGTCTCCTACTTCAGGTTACTTACTGGGCATGATTTTCTCCAAAAACTTCTAAATCACATAGGGCTTGTGGATTCACCCAACTGCATTTTATGTAGAGAACATGTTGACATGGATGGCGAGTATCTTTGGAAATGTTCTGCTCTCCAGGAAGCCCCCTCTTCTTCACATTTCAAGATGCTCTCCACTCCTGGTGATACTTCTTTTTTTTATTGGACTGCAAGACTTATTATGCTCGAAAGAGTCAACATAAGGACGTAATTTAAAAAAATATTAAGAAATAATTCACAGAATGAGATGTAGTTAAAATATAGATGAGATATATGAAATAATTCAGTGTCAATAGAAAAAGTAATCTCTTTAATTAGACTAAGAAAAACGTTATTTAGAAATTATTTTTTGGTCAACCAGAAAAGAACAAAGTTCTTTCAAATTTGTACAGAGGTATTTTATCACATTTTAATGGATTAGTGAAATTGTAAGGATTTTGTAAAGCAGTATATTGACAAGATTATTTATGTTGGTACTTCTGTTCTTTATAAATACTGTACTTAATTGAAAAAGAAAAAAGTTGTGCAGTTTATGAAATGGATAACATTTAATTACATGAAGATGAAACAACTAAAGTGTTTCATCAAATATGGGTTCACAAATTTACAGTGTTTGTAAATTTGTGTGATCTCATGTTCTTAAAATAACTCAATATGGCATTCCAAAATATAAATTATAACTGTTATAATGAAAACTTATAATTGCATTTTTAGAACCTTTAAATAAAGATTCTTTTAATTAATTAAGTATTTAATAATAATAGGGATGACAATAAATATGGAAAATTATGAGAGAGTTTTAAGATAACCAAGCATTATTCTGTAAAAATAAAACTTTTAAAGTACTGATATAGTTATTTAAAAAATTACTAAATTTCTATTAAAAAAAGTAACTAATCAGAATCTAATTGTGTTAAAGGATGATAAATTGTTTTTCTATCAGGCACATTTTTAATATCACAATCTATCATGTTTTAAACATAAATGTAAACTATGGACATGAGGAATAAAACATCGAATTTTGAGTTACATATTACAGAATATATGAAAAATTAATGTTTTTAATGAAAAATTATGATATTTAAAAAAACATTAATTTATAAAGCAATTTAATTATAAAACTTTATAAAAACAATCAATAAATATTTTCACTTTGATAATATGTAGTGGACAGTCTAATGGTGCTCTAATGCATTTTAATTTCACCACATTCTGGAACAAATTTTGGTAGGATATGTTCAATAGTTGCATTTTATGTGTAAGGGTGATAACTGGGAAAACTCCAAGCATCCACCTCAATAAACATGCTTGCAAAATACAATAGCATTGATTTTTTTTTTTTTTTAATTTGCACCCTTTAAAGAATCTTCAGATTTTTCTGTTAGTGCCAAAACCACACCTGTAGGTAGAACTTAACCTTTATTTTAAGAGCTCCTATCTTTTTCAAACACCAATGATTAATGTCTAAATCTGATTGTAAAAATCAAGCACATTTCAAATGAATTTTTATAACCTGTCAATTTTGTTTCCTTATCATATTTCATATTTGTAACTAAATTTTTTAGATGAAAGGCTTAATTTTCATATTTTGTACATAGTAGTCCTATCTGATAAGTGGATTTTTTTTTAATGATGTTTTGTTTATATTTATGAACATTTTTAGAAAGACTTAGTTAAAAAAAATTTTTTTTTTTTTATCTAACTCTCTATAATAAAGGTAAAAAAAAATTTTTTTTAATTTTCTAAACATAAAATAATTAAAATTATAATATTCTGTATTAATCTTACACTTTTTACTGATTGAAATGTTTTGGATAAATGCAATTAGTAACTTAATTATCATTCAGTTAACTCTTTTTCATTAATAATTTACTAGTCACTCAGTATGATAGATTCATTGAGTATAATAGGGATTGAAAAATATATCTTTATTGTTTATAATGACAAACCATGCTTTGTAAACTTACATATTTATTCATTTGCAGTATTTTCCTTTTTATATAATAGGATAGAATGGATATTACACTCAAACTCAAAAAAGGCAAACAACTATGTTATGAACAAAAGTATAAAGAAGCTGAGTTAGTTTATACCGACATTATTGATATATTAGAAACTGAATATGAAACTACTAAGAGGTTTGTATCAAGTAGAGATGTGGCAAACTAAAATCTGGTTTTTAAATTAACCATTGCATTCTTAATCATTTGTAAGTGTGGATGTATTTAATATTTAGCCTTTTTTATTATTATTATAATTGTTTAAAAATTAAATATATAATCTTAATTTAAATAATCCATCACAGCTTATACTTGAGCATCTTTCACATGGTGTTTCTTAACAAAAATTTATTAGAATTTTAACAAATTATATATATATATAGTTGAAACAACATCATTAATTACATCGCGTCACTTTCTATAATAAATATCATCACTAGAACTGTATTTTTTAATCTTGATTGATGAATTTTTATTCTAAAAGTAGCTTTAAAAATGGAAACAGTACATTGAGATTTTTTTTTTTTAATTTACTACAAACAATTGAAATTATTAGCAACAGTGCAATGGCTTGTCTGAAGACAGCTAATTGTGAAATTTCTTTTTATATCATATACAAAATATATTCTAAGTAATAAAAAGCTTTCGTTAAAATAATGATTGTAATAAGGAGAATAAATACTCAGGAAAAGAAGACTGTGTTTACTGCTTATGAAGCTGTTAATAAATTAGTATAGGAATAGTTTAAAAAAACAAGTCGTAAGCCTTTACCTAGTAGGCTAAGCATTTATGTAAAAACTAATTGAATATGCATAATTTTTTAAACATTTTTTGTTTTATTGCTATCAATGAATGATTTGAAAGATTTCAGAGTAAGTCACTAATATTTGTGAAAAATATAGGGTTAAAGGACTTAACATTCCTAAGAATATTGAAGATAAAATGTACAAAAATAATTTAAAACTTTAGAAAATGTATATAATTTTGATTAAGCTGAATAATTTTTTGAAGCAGTACCTGATAAAAAATAATTTGAAAAAATAATAACAATTTTTTTGAACTATAATACTCTTGGTGATTAAAAAAAAGAAACTTATTCTAAGATAACTGAATCTAAATGATCCACATTTGTTTAAGATAGATTTGAAGCAGTTGAGCATTATTTATAAAGTTATTTATTAGTATGAATGTTCTTTGTTTCAAAAATTGCTTTGGAATTTGAATTGTAATATTCAATCTAATAATAGGAATATTATGAATATTTCTTATCATTTAAAATATTTAAACTTATCAAACTTCAATTTTTGTTTTGATAAAAGTTGTAGTTATAAACATTTGAACAGGAGTTTACATTAAAAATTTGCTACAGAAAAGAATTTTTTCACATGTTTATTCCTATAATGGAAACATCAAATATTGTGTCAAATATAACAAAAACATATTACTGTGTTTGATACAACTTGTCTTTAAAAAAGTACACAGAATGATGTAAAAATTGAAACCATATAGAAATGATTTTTTTGTTTTTAATATAAGTAATTTGAAATATGAACAGGATATAATTATGAGAAAGTCTGATGAGAAATTGGAAGAATTCAAGAAGTTACAGGGCTATACAAATCACAGATTATGCTTGTGATAAAAACATAATTCTATAATTACGTATGACATTAAAAATTAAAAGGAAATATTTTATGAAGGACAAATAATGTGAAGAATATCATTTAATTGAGAAAAAAATAGTTGTTTATTTAGACTTACATTTTTTAACAAACATTTGTGAATTCATTCAGTTAAACAATCTGCATTTGCGAATGGTGTAAAACTTATTAAATCATTTGATAATTATTTATTTATTATTACTATTTTTTAAAGCGTATATATAAGTGAAGGGATACATGTGTAGTAATGAAACATGTTAAATAATTTCTTGACATTTTAATTATTTGTTGGCATGAAAATTATCTCAAAAAAAAAAGAAAAGAAAAGAAACAATTTTTTTAAATATTTTTTTAACCCTCAGGTTACATTTCATGTTACAACATTCATGCACTATCTATATTCATGTAGTGTATGCATGAGATTCATACATTGTATTATCGAGTTTTTGCTCCTGATATTCATATAATTTATTGAAAAAAAATTATTTTTAAATTTTTAATCCAAATAGTTAATTCTGAATTATAATGAGATTTTTCTTCTGATTTGAAACTAATGAAATGAAATTTAAAATCTTAAATACAATTAACTTTTTTAATCATTAAGCTATTGAGAAAAGTATTGATGAATTTTCTTCATTTATAATTAAAAATCTAATTTTTTTTCCAGTGTATCAGATTTGTCTGAAGCATATAACAACCTTGGATTTGTCCAATACAAAACAGTGGAATTTGACAAAGCTTTAGTATCATATGATAAATCTATCCATTTAGATAATTCTTTTGCGACACCATATTACAACCAAGGAACTATTTACTATCGCCTTGGTAGGTATTAATATGAAATGTTTATTAATTTAAAAAAATGTCAGTATTTTATTTATTTTTCCATTATAATTAATTAAAGATGTATGAACTTCATCCTTTTTTGTCAACTTCTGATGTATGTCATCATTATTATAAATTGTCTTCAAATATTTTACTCTGACAGTATTTATAAATGAATGATTATTCTTAAGTATGTTCGAGATTTAAGCCATTTTATCTGCTAATTTGAAGAGGAATTTATAACATGCTTATCTTTATAGTGTATCATTCTCTAACAACAAAAACTATTGTTTTATAAGTCACATTTATTTAAATATTTTTGTTAGTATTTATTGTTTTTTAGTTAGCTAAAAGATCATTAGGGAAGACTTCCTTCTATAAATGAAAGTACTTTTTTAACTTAGGTTTTTTTTTTTTTTTTTTTTTTTTTTTGCCCTTTTTTACACTTGAGGTGATTTCTGTGCAAAGTAAATTTCTTGATTCTAAAAACATTTCTTTTGGTCATTGTGAAGCAATTGAAAATAGTATGTATTTTACTTGTAAATATGATTTATTGCAAAAATAAAATTTGCATCACTATCATATGCTGTATGAGTTCAAATACAAATTAATCTAAATTCAATTTTCCTTATGCATTATTGCTATTGCATCAATAATACAAATTTTCTTTTTTATCCAAGTCAGTCATTAAATCTATGCATATTGATGAATAAATAAATTATAAATTTAATTTAATTATGAGACTAACTTTTATTATAAGGAATATCTTTCTATCTGATATTTAGAATGAAATGTATTGATAACGTTATTTAAAAATTAAAACATATTATAAGTATTAAAATATATTAAAATTAATGAATGTTTAAAATTTGTGTGTGTGTGTCTTCCAAAATTTTATTTCTTAAAATCTTTGTATCAACTTACTTCTTGATCAATGTCAAAACAAAAATAATATTGTGGCTTATCAATAAACTGGATTCACAAAATGTTTCATGGATTTCATTTATGCTTCTTATATTATCATACTGAAAACAAAGTTATTATAAAGTCTAAAATTTATATTTTTAAAAAACAAGTTGCTTAAAATCTCAATATTTTTTTAAACAAACATTTTATCCACACTTTTAAAATATGATAGAAATGTTTAAAATGATTAATTTAATTAAAAATAATTTCAATAAAAATAAAGTAAGTGATCTGTTATTTCAAATAGCTGAACTATTCTTATAAAACTTTCGTCTTTGTGTAGTAATAAAAAGAATCATAAAAGCCTTAGCTCCTCTTCTAGAATTTCATAATTTTTATAGTACTGAAACAAGTATTACAAACTGATTGATAAGCAATTTTTTTACATTAATAGTACACTACTTGCTGAAAAGATTTTGCTTGTTTTTCTTGCACATGTCATTTTATAATGACAAATACAAAATGTGTTTTTGAAAAATTCATTAAACTTTGAAATAAATAAATAAATTACTTTATTGTGTATAATTGAGTATTGATAAATTGGAATTAAAAAGCTCTAGTCTGTCAAATAAAGATTTGGAAATATAAAATGTTCTACTGAATTTAAATTTTTCAAATGTCTTTTTTAATCTATTTCTCTTTTAGAAATGCTTTTCTAAAGTAGCATGTGACTAAAGTTTTCAAAAAAAAAAAAAAAAAATGTTCTAATCGTCTTCTGATATCTAATTCTTTTGTCCTTGTTTTAATTCATACATCATGCATTTTTCCCTTCAAAAAAATCTCTGAGTAATTTAAACTATTTCATGAGAAAATTAATCCATTATAAATGTATTCTATTTTACTATTTTACCATGTTGTCAATGCTTTTCTAATGTCTAGGCTTGTTCGATCAAGCTGTGGAAAAAATGACAAAAGCAGTAAAGCTTCAACCCAAGAATGCAGAATTTCAAGAGGGATTGCATGCAAGTAAAATGGCCCTAAAACAGCAACCTTTAAAAAGACAAATGTAAAATACATTAATAGTCCAAATTTATATATTGAAATTAATATTTTTGCTTTTAAATGAATAAAAAATTTATATATTTGTTTTCGTAACTTTTTTTTCAAAGTAATACAAGTAAGCAATTCTTTCAGTTTCAAAATAAATCAGTACAACTCAGTCTCTAGCGGTTATAATTTATAACCAAACTTCTGTATACTACACAGAAATTTTATGTTGAGAAAATATTAGAGAACATCTGTATATACTAGAAAAATAATTTTTATACTATTTTATTTTTAATTAAGGAAATTTTCTCTCATTCTGTCAGTGTGATGATTAAATATATGGTAAACAGGATAATTCTTACTATTTTCCCAATACCATTTCATGAAGTGAAAATAAATATGCATATTAGTGTATGACGTGGTTAAGACACTGATCAGTCAAAAGTAGGAATATTAGTCGTTATAAAAGCAAGTCCTCCGCACACATTCATCAATCGTTACTCGTACAGTAACAAAGAGAAATGAACGTGTCGTAGGAGTTTTTTCGGTGTTTGCTTTATGACTTCAAAGTGGATTTATCAACTGCCGTATCAAGTCGCCAAATATGTCAAGCTTTTAAGGATAGTGCTGTGAATGAATGTACGGCAAGACATTAATTTCACAAATTTAAGTGCCTCTGTGATGAAGAGGACAGTAGTTAAACGTGTGGTAAACATTCCATACAATTTAACGTTTTCGGTGAAACATTTAAATTTTATTTGCATCACTTAGATAAGACGTACATGTTGAGTAATTGGGTTCCTCACACCCTGTTGAAAGTCCATAAGCAATAATGAATGACAACCTATTTATCTTTGCTTTCTCACCACTATAGTACATTTGTATTCAATCGAGTACTGACCAATGACGGGAAGTGGGTTCTATCGGATATTTTTATGGGTTTCAAACATTGTCAACCCTGGGATACTGTTTCGCACTGCACACGACCAAATATGTACCCACGCAAGATTATGCTTTATATTTGGTGGATTAGTTTTCAAATGGTTCACTGTGAGCTGCTACCAACGGACCAAACGATAACTGCGGGCATGTTCTCGTAACATTTGGAGCATGTGCAACAATAGGAGACTGGTTAATTACAAGAGAACACTATTTTTGGACGACAACCCTAGGCAGCCTGTCGCATGAGTGACTAGGAATACCATACAGCTATTTGGTTGGGAGATTTTGTGCCATCTTCCTTTCACACCTAGTGTCAGAGAACTAACTCTGATATCGGCTTTATATCAAGGAGTTTTTGCGAAGATAATTGTTCAGGGAATAGAAATTCCCTGAACAATCATCTTCGTGAAAACTCCTTCCCCAATGAAGCAGACTAGCGCCAAGCACTCGGAGACTTATTTGCGTCCAAAACCTGTAAGATTTACCGCAAGGGAATAAAGCAATAGGAGACACGCTGGCAGAAGGTGCTGATAGTGATTACTTCGAGAACTAACAATAGGTTGCACTTTCTGTAGGTAATATTCTTTTGCGTCTTTGAAAACAGCAAAAACTTTCTTGTTTACCTTGTATTTTTTTCAAGTTTTAACTCTGTCTTACTTTTTATTTGAATTATTCTGTTTGGCTATTGTAGTATGTTACCGGCTCCCTATTTCTTCCGAAGATATTCGTAAAACAAATATCTGCTACTTAATTGTGAACTACGTCCAAGTGACTCTATCGACGCCTGATCATCACACTAACGGAAGGACATTGCTTTCTTAGGCTGGGCACAAATTTGGAAGAATTCGCCGGAGAACTGACGCCGACAAAACTCCGGAGAACAACTGGCGTTAGAAAACGTCGCAAAATGAGCGTTTTCCAGTGAGTTAGAAATATCTGGCAGGGCACCGCGAATTTCATTTGTGTTTTTACCTCGTTTTTGTGCGTACCTTGTGTAAATGGCTTCAAATAAATTTATTACATTTTCATTTGGTGAAGAGGAATTTTTAATAGATAAATACAGGAGTAAGTATATTTAATATATTTTAAAGAATCTATAATCTTTTTCTAAATTAATTAATTTATTAATTTTATAAATCATGCAAAAATGTCTGTGGGACACAAAAGATAAGTTATTTTGATAAGCATAAAAAGCACCATCATGAAAGATATTCAACATTTATTTTATGCAACACTTGGAAAATCTGTAACAAGTAATTATATTGATTATTAAAAATTGAATTTTTATGAAATAAATTACAATCGCGCTTATTTTCTTATATCTAATATGCCTTTATAATGATTTATATATAATGCTGAGCAAAATTAATTCCAAAATTGAATATACTTTATCTAATGTAATTAAAATAATTTATTCTTTTATTTAAATTAAATAGAACTTAATTTTTATATAATCAAGAAACGTTTATATTTTTGTTACAAATTTATATTGATGTTGTTTAGGTGTTATGATTTTTTTATAATAAGTTTTAATTCTATTTTATTAAAGAAACATTATTGTGAAATATTCTATTAAAAATTATGTTACTAAATAATATATTTTACGTATATAATAAAATATAAATGTCGATATTTACTGAAAATTTTTAATTTGATTCTTAGAAATCTGCATGAAGCCTGTTTAATTGCTTATAATTGATTAATCATTCTCTTCTGTAAAACATGAGTATTTTCAATTTAATTTATGGAATACACTGAAATGAATCAATTAAAAAAATTGTATAATTATTTGTGTAGGTAAAACAAATTTTATATAATTACATTTTTAAATATTCTGGAATGCATTACAATGTTCAGTTATTCCAAGAAATAAATTATACTACTACACGTGGAATCATGCTGAAGTATTATTTAAAATACATTATATTAAAAGTAATGCTATAATTCAATGGGTTTGACAAATTTGATACATGAATTTTGAATGAAATATAAGCTCTTGTTTAGTTAGATAATTATAAGTTAATTAAGTTAAAAATTTTTAAAAATTATCAAAGCAAAGAAAATCACATGCAATTACGTATTTTAAAATTTTATACACATAAATTAAGAAATATATACATACATAAGTAGTTATAATTTCACAAAACTCTAATTGAGCTTTAAAAAAATGTATTTAATCTTTCAATACTAATGTAATTACAGAAAAATGTCAAATAGAAAAATAACGTCTCAAATTCAATAAAAAAAATAACGTCACATGACATGACGTCATTACTCCGTCCCCATGAGTTCACGAGGAATTCTCGGAATTTCTTCGGAGAATTGCGCTGTAGTTAGCTTCGGGCCTTAGCACAACCGTATGAGGAATCGAACCTGCTATTTCACGAACACATGAACGATGCCCTTCCTCACCATATTACCGTGAGCTTAATTTTTTGCTTGCAGTACATTTTTATCTGTATGTTCCAGCGGACCGCCTCGTGATTTTAAAACATCTGAGCTGGCACCCTGAATCCTATTCTGTTCTAATGGAGGGACAATGGGTCCTAGAGAACTTCTAATTTAGACAAATGAACCCGACAGTGACGCTTTTTCCCTCCAGGTTTATTGCTAATTAGTTTTTTTTAATTTTTTTCTATGTACTGGGAATGTTCGTTTGTAACACTTTTCCAACTGCCTATGTCTGATTGAAAAACTACCATGAACATTTAACCACCTCATAATTTTGAAATCGGTCAAATGGTGTGGCGGTTACCTTAGCTGGCATCATACTGTCCATGCTTGACCAACGGAAGGACAATGAACCCTCTGGAACTTTTAACGGGAAATGGTCTTCTCAGCACAACAGTTCTTCGACTGCCAGGTATCTAATCATCTATTCTAGTCCGAGAACGACACTTTATAACTACAAACCAATATTGAGAGATTTGTGCTTCTAGCATTAGATTCGAAGAATTTTATTTTTAACACTCATTAAAATAACACTTTTTTTAAGCAAAAGCTAGTTTCCCAAGGTGGTTTGGGCTTTCGTGATACACAAGGTATTAAATTGTTGTCCCAGCATGATCTCCAGACTTCGCAATTGCTAAAAACATCTGGTCATGTGTTGTTGTAAGACTGAATCATTACTTCTCTTCTGCTACTGCAGTTGATGATGTGAGGTATCGTTTTTAAGGAGAAAGGAATTAGTTTCGGTTATCGAAGCAGGTTAGTTCGTATTAAACTTTAGTGAACTCGACGTATCTTTGATTAAATCGCGATTCAAACTCTCAGCTTTGCACTAATAAAAACGACGTCGTAACCAACTAAGCTCCTGCGATCTTTTTAAGGGAACGATAAATTGTTCTTTAATATTCAATCCAATTTTCTCTCCTAGTTAATTTTCCTTTCTATTGTTTTTTTAAAGTCCGAAACGAAAATTATTTTTAAAAGTCGTTAAAATTACACGATTTTCGATGGAATTAGCCGAACCGAAATGTAAAAGAAAGGTGAATGAATTCCTTTCCCTCCACAAATCCGTATATCCGATTTAATTCCGTTCGATCTTTTTTCAAGTGATCAGTAATATTATGTATATATATATATTAGCAGTAGGAGAAAATTTTCTCTCTCGTCACTCGTCTACTTAAATATCGCAGATGAAAAAAAAATTTCGTGCACTCTATTAATAAACCGTATTATATAAATCTTTTAAATAATACTTTAATTAGTATGTAAATGTATTTAGAGATCCTCAAATGTGTTAAAAGTTTCAATATATTAAGGCTTAATATAATACAATAGATTCAGAATTCAATTGCAATGGACAAATCTATTTAAACAAAAATAATTATAAGCATTCATAAATATATATATATATATATATATATATATATATATATATATATATATATATATATATATATATATATATTATTTTAATCAGATGTATAATTTTCTACTTAAAGTTCTTTACAATTTTAGTTTATTTGAAAAGATGTTACATATTTTTAAAAAATTAAAGTCTTATAGCATTTATCAGAAGCATATATATATATATGTATGTATGTTTGTATGTATATATATCACCATTCTTCACTTTTAACCTAAAAGTCAAACTCTGACTGACACAAAAATTTTATTTGTTTTATTATATGTTAAAAAATTTTAATCATTTTAACTGTAGTTTTAATTTTATTGTATGAAATTTTTTAGTATATTTTTTAAATAGACTTATAATACTATAAATGCATTTTTTTTACACTGGTAAATAACATGATTATGAACTCAAATGAATGATTCTATTAAGTAGATATTTTTTCTTCTATTTTATCCCAAATAGTATTTAATATAATGTTTTAAAATTTAAAGTACGCCTTTTAGGGCTTAGAATTTGCTAAAATCTTAACATTTCTCGATTATTATTTTTATTTTATTCTCAGGAATGAGAAACAGTGATTACGGACATAAAGTTTGATACTTTTCTTCACAATTTTTACTGTTTACCACTATTGTATAGTATTTGAAACTAACTATATAAACTTAGACCTGGTGGTACGAGAGCCCATATAGGGACCAAGGCTTACGGTGCCCATTTCTGCTTTCATGACCTAGGGCTCTGGGGTGAGGAGCATTTGTCTCGGTTAGGGGGTTAGCCTAACGTTAAACCACCAGAATTCAGTTCCGAAGCATGCATGGTACTCAATTTTATCGACCCATTGAAGCCATGAATTGACCTTCCCTAGTCTAACCTTTGCCGCGAGAGTACGAAACGCTTCAACTACGCAAACGGGCTTCATTATTTCAATGTCATTTTATTAAAATCAAATTATTGGTCTTATTTAATGTTTTCCCAAGTAATATTTCCTGAGCTTAAATGCAAATTCGTATTTAAATGCTTTTTTAGAGTTTTAAAATCTAATTAAACTGACAGCACTTTTTCATTTTTAGTTTGAATCCAACAGGCAAACTAATTATTTCAGGGATCTAAATCTTGATACACCTTTTTAAAAATTTACGACAAATGTCTGAAAGTTTTCAGCTGTTAATAGAACTAAAATATTTTAAGAATATAGTTAGTAATACATAACAACTAAATAATAATAAAAAATTGTAAATAAAGTTAAAGATGCCTGTGCACCAACCTTTAGATTCTTTGTTAAAATGAATACCGTATTTACGCGAATCTAATGCGCATCGTTTTCGGCCAAATGTAGTATTCAAAATAGGAGTGCATTAGATTTGAATTCAAGGTCAACAGTTCACCAATGACGTCAACCAAATTTAAATCGTAACAATGGATTACTGTATTTCTCGACTACATTTATCGTTGACCATTATTGCATAGAGGATACAAACTGCAGAATACGTGGTCATGAAATGGTTGGCAAACAAAGAAGAATGTCATATGACGCTACTTTCAAACGTAAAGTAATTCTTTAAGCTAAAAAAAATGGCAACAGAAAGGCAGGGAGAGAGTTCAACGTAGCTGAGAGCAATGTTCGCTTGTGGCGACAACAGAAATTCGCACTGTTTGCAACTAAAGCTAGTAGAAAGAAAATCGCTGGCCTTCGTAATGGAAGATACCCTAAAATAGAAGAAAAAGTTTTGGAATTTGTACGTGAAAGAAGGAAGAATGGACAATCTGTGCCTAGTGACACCATAAGAAATAAAGCATAAGAGGAGGCTGATGTTTTTTGGAATATCGAAACAAGAGTTGAAGGCTAGAAATAAATGGGTACATTGGTTTATGAAGCGGTTGGGCTTACCTCTATGACGCCGTACAAGAAAACGCCAAAAGCTTCCTGCAGATTTTGAGGGAAAACTACTAACATTTCAGCAGTATGTCATCACACTTTGGAAGGAAAAGAATTTTTTAATAGGGCAAATTGGCAACGCTGACGAGACACCAATTTGATTTGATATGCTTCATAACTACACTATTACGGAGAAGGATACTAAGAAAGTTATATTTAAAAATTCGGGATGTGAAAAACAATACGTAACAGTGATGCTGGCAATAACAGCAGACATTCCCTAAAACCCCTAAGAATGAAAAGCTGTTCCCAGATGATGTCTTGATTCGAAACCAAGAGAAGAAGTGCATGACGGAATCATTAATGCTTGAGTGGCTTCGAAATGTATGGAAACGCCGTCCCGGTGGGCTCTCCAATCCACCATCAATGCTTTGTTTAGACGCATATCGTGGTCATCTCACTGACGACATAAAAAAGAAGATGCACAACCTGGACAGTGATCTTGTTATTTCTGGAGGCAAGACTTCTTGTTAGTATAAATAAGCCTGGACGTTAGTATAATACCCCTGGACGTTAGTATAAATAAGCTTTTTAAGGGGTACGTTCAGGCGAAGTACGAAAAATGGTTTTGTGAGCCAAACCGTGAATTGAACCGACAGGAAAAATTAAGCGTACCTCACCGCACATTGTTGCACACTGGGTCTCTACTGCCTGGAAAAGCATTGAAGCAACATTAGATTGTGAAATCTTTCAAGAAATGCTGCATTTCAAATTCATTGAATGACAGTAAAGATGACGTGCTCTGGAACGGTGAGGACGACGACGCGGAAGAAAGAAATGAATCTGCTTCTGATGAAGAGAGATGCGAGGATTCCAGTGATGAAAACATTAGTGAATAAAGACGTTTACTATTAATCACTGATTGTACAAACTGTTAACTAGATAGAAATATTACGATTTATTTCATGTTCATATTTTACGATAGGTACCGTATATACGGTATATGGTGGTAAATAACAATGATTGTTTTACATAACAATAACCTACTAATAAGTTAATTCTATGTTCTGGTACTTTATGTATAAAACCATTGTTACATAAAATATGGTATCTAAATTTAAATAAAATTATCATACCATTAATAGATAGTTTATATACAAATTCATTGTTGTATAAAATAAAATTCAATAAATTCCTCATACCATTGATGCGCATTACATTCGCTGACAAACAATTTTTTTATCATTTATTGTTTTAAAATGGGGATACGCAATAGATTCGATGGCGCATTAGATTCGCATAAATACGGTAATTGTTTTTTCAAGCCAAAATAAGTAAATAATTTTTATGTATAAATTTACACAAGGAATTCTAACAAAACAACCAGGAAAATTTGATTGAGAATAACAATATTGTAATATGTACTCATAGATAAGCACTGAAGACAGTGGATTAATGTTATTCATGTCTTATATTTAAAATGAGCAACAACATTTTGAAAAAGAAAGCGTAAACTAAAATATATGCTTGACTGAAAAAAATAGTAATAAAACATTCATATCATTCATTAAAATGTTCTTAAATAATATTTTTAATATGTAGAACAAATCAGGTGGATTTTATTTGTTTACACGTAGATAACTGATGAGTTTTGTGGTTAATTTTTTTATGTGGAACTTTTAATCTTAAATATTGTACAATAGCTATTCTACTAAAAAAAATTATATTAAGCATTTTTTACGTCACCCTTAAATGCCATTATTTGACACTTATTGAAAATTAGTCTAAAAAGAAGGTATTTTCAACCAAAAGTCACACCCTTATAGGATGTGCATTCAATGAGGAGATGATTGGGCTTTCGGGCATATATGATGATGAAAACTGGATCCGATGAAAACTCAGCGGTTCCAGAGCGGCAATAATGCATGGAAAATTGCGCTTAGTTATACTTTGGACAAAAAACAGTTATGGTGTTTCGAAATCGAAAATAAATTTTTTTGACAAATAGTTTCCAAATTCATAGTCACGGAGTTTGTATCTACCCGATGCTGGTGGTATTTTGATATGATAATAGAAGTATTTTCTCCATATGGTTCATTAAGAAAAACAAAGAATTTTAGCGACTAACACAAAATCGCAGCATTTTTATTCTTCTAATACGCTAAAAAAAAAAAAAAATGAATAAAGTGACAAGCAGCGCCGTTTAACGGTCAGGCACAGTTCCTTTCATTTTCTAATATCCTCCCCTTTCTTGAGACTCGGAAGAGATCAAATATCTGGTGTTTTCACACATCTAGCAGACAAAGTAAATTTTTTCAAAACAATATTTTCATATCTCATTTGACTTCCAGAAGAAGTAACCTCAACAGGAGCAGGTTCCTTATCAATTTGTTTCCTTTATCAACATTAGTATTATTTTCATTTGCCTATATCTACAATGGAAAGATACGTTGTATCGGTCACAAAACTGTTCCATGTTGGGTCTTAAGCCTTACGGTACAAATCTTATTATTGCGAAAGGGAATTAATTCTATAATTTTTGCTAATGGCCAAAATAAACGTTTTTTGTTATCATCTCCTATTAATGCAATTCTCCTACTTTAGGAACGCAAGAGATCGCTTTTCATTCTGTTTTTGAACCAGTTGAGGAAAATATTCTTTTCTAAAACGTTGCCTCAAATCACTTGAAAGCTTATTTCTATATTTTATTACTTTTACAAGACTCTGTCTGTATACTTGGTCAATATTCTGAACATCGAAGTTCCGATTCTCGATAAGAATTGCAAGAATCAAAGAAACCAATTCCTGGGGATTTTCAGATACATAAGTCAGTGGTCTACAATTATAGATTCACAATGACAAATAATGGAATACAATTCTTCATAGGTTAACACAAATTTACCTAAAGTGTGTTTTAACAGCTCTTTTACAATCCGAACTAACTTTTTCCCCAACCTCCCCACGAAATTGTGGTGGGAGGAATAAATTTCCAAAGTATTTTATAAGAATTTGTTTCCTACATTATTTTACTCTAATTTAATTTTGAAAGATCATTGAAAGTGCAAAGAAAATTTGTTCCATTGTCATAGTAAATTATTCGTGGCCGGCCGCGTCTAGCTATAAACCGTCTTGCATTAGAAGAGAAGGAACCAAAAAGCTCCACTTAGCGGCCAGGCACACTTCCTTTAACTTTATAACATCATTCTAACATAACATTAATAATGTTATGGTATCATTGACCGTTGAACTTAAATATATTGTCCAAAGAGAAAAAAAAGTGTATTTTTGATTTATAAATACTTTATATTCATCAAAAATGATTTAAATTTTTATTGTGATAAGAATCATGTGATATATATATATATATATGTATGTATATATGTAATTTTTTCCTTTAGGAGTAAGGAAGTATTAGTTATGTAGAGTTCTCAATAAATGCTCATGCTCTGTCATCGATGATCACAGATGGGTTTGTTTAAACTTTCCGTATTTGTGAATGATTTATAAGTGAGAAATTTATACTATACACTTTTCTTACATTTAGTGTCAAGTTATTGCCTTGGAACAAAGTCGGCATCACTATAACATAGCATACAAACTACGTAATGAGTATGCTACAGAACAGAGCTGCAGAGAAGCATTTCAGGATACCTCTAACTGAGAAAATGAAAAAAAAATTAGGCAGAATCAGGAATCAGTGATATGCTGTCAATAAAACTAAATGAAACTGAAAAAGTGGGGTATTAGTAATTCATTAAATGGCATAGAAGACAGTTTGCTGTATTAGGATTCGGATGCTGAATTAAAAATGGTTTCAAGCCTATAGTCATTTAGGTCTGGAGATGAGTGTATGGATATTTACAAAGAAGTTTATTTTGAGATATAGAATAATAAGCATTAGTTTGCTTTTGTATTACTTAAGAGTTTTACCAAAGGCGTGCTGTCAAGGTAAACTGTAACTGTACTTGCTACATTTTGGCGAAGTTTGGCGAGGGCTGGGCGCAAATTCGGAAGTATTCGCCGGAGAGCTGACGCCAGAAAAACTCCAGGGAACAAGTGACGTCAGAAAACGTCACAAAATGGTACTTTTAAGTTTTTCAGCGAGTTAGTAATATCTGGCAGGGCACCGGCGGCACCGCGAATTTCATTTGTGTTTTTACCTCGTTTTTATACGTACCTCCTGTAAATGGCTTTAAATAAATTTATTAAAATTTTCATTCGATGAAGAGGAATTTTTAATAAATCAATACAGGAGTAAGTATATTTAATAAATTTTAAAGAATCTATAATCTTTTTCTAAATTAATTAATTTTAATTTATTAATTAATTTTATAAATCATGCAAAGATGTCTATGGGACACAAAAGATAAAAGTTATTTTTAAAAGTATAAAAAAAGCACCATCATGAAAGATATTCAACATTTGTCTTATGAAACATTTTGAAAATCTGTAACAGGTAATTATATTGATTATTAAAAATTGAATTTTTATGCAAATGAAATAAATTAAAATCGTGCTTATTTTCTTATACTTAATATGCCTTTATATTGATTTAGATATAATGCTAAGCAAAATTAATTCCAAAATTGAATATATTTTATATAAGGTAATTAAAATAATTTACTCTTCTATTTAAATTAAATAGAACTTGATTTTTATATAATCAAGAAACGTTTATATTTTTGTTACAAATTTATATTGTTGATGTTGTTTAGGTATTATGATTTTTTTATAATAAGTTTTAATTCTATTTTATTAAAGAAACATTATTGAAATATTTTATTAAAAATTATATTACTAAATAATATATTTTACATGTATAATAAAATATGAATGTCAATATTTCCTGGAAATTATTTGTTTGATTCATGGAATTTGATTTTTAAAAATCTGCATGAATCCTGTTTAATTGCTTATAGTCATTCTCTTCTGTAAAATATGAATATTTTAAATTTAATTTATGGAATACACTGAAATGAATTAATGAAGAGAAATTGTATAATTATTTGTGTATGCAAAACGAATTTTAAATAATTAAATTTTTAAACATTTTGGTATGCATTACAATTTTTAGTTATTCCAAGAAATAAATAATATAACTACTTGTGGAATTATGCTGAAGTATTATTTAAAATATGTTACATTAAAAGTAATGTTATAATTCAATGAGTTTGACCAAATTTGATTCAAGAATTTTTTATGATATATAAGCTCCAGTTTAGTTAGATAATTATAAGTTAATTAAGTTAAAAATTATTAAAAAAAATATCAAAGCAGAGAAAATTACATACAATTATTTATTTTAAAATTTTTTACAAATAAATTAAGAAATATATACATAAATACGCAGTTATAATTTCACAAAACTCATATTCTGTTTCAAAAAAATTTATTTAATCTTTCAATGCAAATGTAATCTCGTCGTGTTGCCAAGGTAAACTGTATACTTGGTATATTTTGGCAAGGGTTCTTATTTAATACAAACCTAAAGGGGTTATCTAAAAGGGATGCAGCTAATGACGTTAACTAGTAGGGCGGGTGTAATAATGTAAGTAAATGTGGAAAACGATAATAGAAATTTTATGAATGGAAAAGCAAATTAATGCAATAATATTTAAAATCGCTTATTATAATGTGATACATGCATTCATTTTTTTCTCTTTAATTAAGAAAATTAAATATTTTTGATTCATAAATTATTAATATCATAATGATTGTAAAATTTATCTTCCGTTTTAATTGCCTAAAATTTGTATGGAATACATACTGTAATCAAAATAGATAATTTATCTAACTACTTCTAAAATAAAATTTCTTATCTTCCATCAATTTACTTTATCTAAATTCATACTAATAATTTATTTTTATTTTATCAAGTTAATTTGCCATTTATTTGTAGCTTCATATATTTCAATAGCTAATAAAATTTCAATTGATAAAAGAAACTTAAATTCAGTACTTAATTTCAAATCTTTGAAAAGTGTGGAATTTACTATGTAATAAAATAAAACTTATAACTGGAAAAATTTTTTAAAGATTTGTACTCATGCAAAACATGGAAAATTATTTTTTATTTTTTTGATAATCACCCTTTATTGATTAGAAATAAGCACAATTTTTTTTACTTTATTACTCCATCCATTACAAAAATGATAATATATTATTCACACACACAATGCTCATTCTAGACAACGGTAGTTTCATGTATCTGTTTTTAATATCGTATCTTTTACGCATAAGTTTTCGCAAGAGCAAAGGCAGATTGTGAAGACTAAATTTGATCCAATATTTAAAAACTGTTGATGTTGTTAGTCTGATATTAAAAAATATGTTATTTTGAATGAATTTAATTAGATCTGATAGTCACAGTAAATACTTTAATTTTTCTTGTTTATAGTATTTATATCTTTATAGAGTATTATAAGATTGATTGTAATTTTCTTAAATCTGAAAATTAAAATTTACAATTGAATAAGCAATATTTTTGTCTTATTTTAAATTTTTCTTTCAAAAGAAAAAGATTTATTTTTGGAAATATACATTCAAAAAGAAATTCTCAGTGATATATATTATTAAAAAGCTGCTTGCTATAAATGTTTGATTTATTTACCTTCAGCTGTTAACAGAAAGCAATTTTTCACTTATTTTCAAAGACTGTATAAAATATGAACCAAATCTGAATCACAAGTACTGAATACATTAATTTTTTTTAGTAGATATATCGTTTAAAATTTAACAGACATTCTATTTTTCCTAAAATTATATCTGATTTTCATATTATTTTACAATAATGAATTTTCTCTGATGTTCGGGGCTAAGCATCTTAACTAATCATTCGATGGTTTGAAAAAGATTTTATTATTCAATAGTTCACATACATATACATCAAATCTCTATAATATTTCTTTATTTATATCACTTTAAAAATTACTTAAGTAGATTATTTAACTTAAAAATCACTTTTCAAGACTCATTAATGTTGTAATTTTCATTATTTATCCTAGAACAGAATTTCAATATTAATGCAATTAAATGAATTTCAACAACCTAAATGAATTGCGATTTATTAAGACGCTGTAATTCTTTTTCAAAATTTTAATTATAAATAAAAGAGTATATCGCGTTTGCCGTTTTTCTGATAAAGAAGCATGACTCCTTTATCGGAAAAACTGTAAATGCGATATATTTTTTTACCTGTAATTAAATTTTAAAAAAAAGTTTTATTTAAAAATATTGTCCTTGACATGTACTGGGCAAACCGATTTTTCTTAATAAGAAACTAAGCATCCTTAGTTAAAAATATTATCTCATATTATTTTTTAAATTGTTTATCAAAAATTAATTTCATTAACTAATAAAAAACATTTTTTACTATTAAACCTCTTTTATTACAATTTTTATGGTAAAACTATCTGCTTCCATAGATTCATAACTCTTTTAATTTATTATCCTTTTATTTAAAAATTATTCATTTAGGAGATTTATCCACTTAAATCAGTCATTAGTAATTTTTACAAAATACCTCCAAAAATAACAAAAACTGTACTAAAAATATATTAATAATTATGGAAAAGGAGGAAAGTTGATGAAAAGGAACTTTATTTTTTACACTTTGCAATTATAAATTTAAACATCTTTATACATTTGAAATGTCTTCTATTTTAGTTTAAAGTTATATAGCAAATTATTCTTTGCTGATGCTGTATATCTTGATTTATGGATCAATAATCCCGGGAAATTCCCAAAAAGTAAGCTCATGAGATATTACTTTTTGCCTTCCCATGAGATATCCAGCAAGATTCATTGTTCTTTTTACGCGAGTCCTAATTTTTTTACAAGTTGTTTAAGTCAAGTTACATGTCTATGAAAAATAATAATATCGATTAATCTTAATATCAATAATCTAGTTTAGACCAATAAATCTTTGCTATTCAAGAAAAAGAATATAACATCTAATTAATATTGCTTCCGCTTATAAATATATCACCAACACTTCTCTCTGGATGTCATTATTAACTATTAAAAAAATCAAAATGAAAAATTTTTTAGATATTTTAATTTTCTGAAGTATTATTTAACATTCTATTAATTTTTTATAAGAGATTAAATAATTTTATTTATAACAATCCTTTTTTTTTAACAAACAATATTTTGTTAATATTTTCTTTTTTAAATAAAAAAATGTTAACTTTTAATTGTATTTTGACACCAATAACATAATGAAATATAGCTACCAAAAGAGGAAACTTCATAAAATTGAAATATCATTTATGAAAACTTCTTAGAATAAAATTAAATTATAAATAAAAAATTTCTTTAGATGTCCTTAAAATTTGAATCGTTAATAATCAATAAGAAACTCATATAAACTAAGAAAATTTTCTTTTCGAATAAAATTAATGAATATGTAAGTTATGTACAATTTTACTCACTGCAATTTTGATTATACTGCATAAAAATATAAGAATGGAATTACACAGAATCCCCCTTATTTTATTAGTTAAATAAACTATATTTTAGGATTTACCCTTTTAAGAAACACCTAGATTATTAACTTCCTAAACTACCATATAGGATGTCTAGTAACATCCTAAGAAATGAATGAAATACGAATATTTATTTAAATATTATTACGTTCAATAGTTAGGGAGGGCTTCATCAAATCTAAAGCTAGATGATAGTAAGTCAAAATTTTAGGAAATTTCATTTAAAAGAAAAATTAATATTGCATAAAAAATAAAATGACTTATACCTCAGATTTTTTTCACTTGATGATTAAATTAATTTTACATACTTAGATCTTTTCCGGACAAAGAAGGAACCCGACAAGTACGAGGAAAGGAAAATTTAGAAACAAATCAGTTTCTTAAAATTATCAATTTTCATGTAAATTATATTTCATAAAAATCATTTAAATGTGTTGATAGTATCAGAGAAGTCATAGATTCATCTTTAGTATCAAGAACCATAATAAAAACATTTGTTATTTAGTCTTAAGAAATTTACAACATCTCAGAAATTCTGTACATCGCCTCAAAATAAAAGCTCTTCAATTTTTTCTTTTTAATCTCAAGTTTTAATTTAGTCATTTAGTCTAACGTCATGTTATACTCTTGAGAAAATTCCTATTGAAAAATGTCTCATTAACCAAGTTCTATCTCAAATCATCGATTATAACCAGTGACCCCTAATGAAAGAAAAGGGGAATTTCTATTAAAAAACTCCAGGGAAACAGTTCTTTTCCGTTCAGGATATTGTAAATGAAAAAATTTAATTTTAATGTATAAAGCGTAATTTTTATTTTCTAATAACGAAATTATGTATTTTTTTTTAAACATAAGTTTTATAATTTTTACCATGGTATTTTTTAAAATTGCTTTTAAAAAAGTAATTATATTTTTATGTTTAATTAGTAAAAACACTTCTCTATGACGTATAGTCCTTCTACAATATATAGTATGTACTATAATTAGCATCAAATTTTACTAAAATATGATGAGAAAATTTTAACATTTAGCACAATTACGTACATCAAACGAAGAGTGCATAATTTTTTCCATGTCTTAACAACTGGAAAAAAAAATCATATATATATTCTACATTTTGTTGCGGTTTTTCCAGAAATATTTCAATTTTCGCAAAGAATATATTGTGGAAAATGCAAAGTATGTGATTTCACTAAAACAAATTGAGAAAAAAATTAATACTTCGAAATAAAAAATTATGAGTTGAAGAAAATAATTATAGGTTGACAAAATTATTAAAAAATTGAAACAAAAAATAAAATTAAATTAAAAAAAAGACATTTTTTATTTTTTTTGAAAAAAATATTTTAGTTAAGTAATTTTATAAATTAATCTTTGTGTTCCATATTTTTAAGCTAGTAAATTACTATCTGAAGCATATTAAAACAATATGAATCAATCATGTGAATTCAGCTAATTGATATATCAATGTTTTTTACCAATTTCAACGTCCTGTGTCCCCCAAGTAACATTGTTAAGTTAAAAACGATGAACTTAGTTCGAAAATTTTGATTTTCAGAGATCTTGACTTATGGAGCAAAAATATTATAGAATTTTATTTTCTGTCTAGCATGTATTCATTACATTTACTTATTTAACACATATTTTTAATTATTACAATGTATAACAAAAACCTGTTCTAACTTGAGAAAAATCATTCCACAGAAATATAATGAAATCGGGCTTAGTTATTATTATACACTGTAAAAAATTAAAAAGATCTTTGAATGTATTAATTATTGAATTAAAAAGAAATATACCATTGGGTAAAACAATATCAAAATAATTCAAAATAAAAAAAGCTCTTTTGAATAAAAAAAAACGTAAGAATGTTCTATTAAAAATTAAAAGTAAGTACAGATTCCTCATTAGTAAAGTAAACGACTGAGAAAATTTCGCAAAGAGTAAAATCATGAGCTGTGAATGTTAAAATTTCTTTTCTAATATGAATACTTAAATTCCTAGTTTGATATGTTTGTCGCATTCCTAGTTTGTTTTTTTGTACACGAGGTGTAATTAGATCGGGACCAACAATTCAAAGTTTAATACCCACAGTGAGAATTTGAATCAATAGAAAACTTAAATATTAAGTGTATCAGTTTTGTAAAAAGTAAAAAATATTACAAATTTACATTTTTTGGCTGAAAATATTCATAATTTTAATATAAAAAAATATATAAGTAGATACTTCAATGCTTCAAAGAAATTAAATCTTAAACTCCATTGAAGCTTCATAATCTAGTATAGTGAAGATGTTATTATAAAATTATAAGTAAACAAACAATCTTTACTATTTCAACGTCAATTGTTAGCTGTGAACATTTGTTCAGTAAATTAAAATTAATTCTGACATTTACGATCAAACATGGAACAAAATTGTTTGAGAGACTTAACATTTTTAAGCGTGGAATTTGAAAAAATTGAAGTGATCGACACTGATGAAATAATTAATCATTTTCATCATTAACGGTAAATAAAATCTATGCATGACTAACTAATATATCATAATTCACTGTTATTTATTAATACATTTAATCTCTCTAAATAATATATGTTAACATCATTCATTGCTAAAATTATAGGTTTTGAGAATAATTATATTAATATGTAAAATAAATATTTTTTAAAATTATTTATAAATTATAACAAGTCTTATTATTCTTCTTTCACATTTCCAAATCCAATTTTAGAGTTCTGGTTGTTTTTTATTCGAATTTTATTGTTTCAAATTTAAAAGCATAAACTAATTCTTCAAAATAATCTATAGCTTGAACATATAGTAATACTTTATGTTTGAAATACTGTAAATTCTTTACAGTAATAAAGTTTTATTCCTCAAAATGTTTTATAAAAGTTAAGTTTCTTAATTACCGACAAATACGGTATGTGTGTTATACAAAATTTTGTGCAAGTGTCAACTGAAATATTTCAATCAACTGATAAATATAATGAAGAAACTAAGTACTTTAGTTGCCTCAGAATTTCATAACATTATTATTTATAAACTATGAGTAGTTTACTGCTGAGAATGATGAATAGTTATGATAATGACGAATAATAATAAAAATAAAATGACGAATAGTTCAAAGTTTCATCTCTGGTCGGGGTGTGAAGTTTGCAGAAGTTTCCAATACAATTATACTGTGAGAACAAAGCATTTATATAGTACTGTGAAAGACAACTGTTTTTTATTATTCATTTGTAAATTTTTTACATGTTTATTTTTCTAGTTCAACGCACTGAATTGTTATTAAGCAAGTAAGTAGATATGTTTTTTTAGCAGTGGAGTAACGACATAATTGTTTTCTTTAATTTTTATGTGTGTCACAAATTTCCGGTCGGCAATAAACTATTAAACATCAGTACAGCAAAGCGTTACTAAACATCACGTTACGTATGTCAACTCTGGTTTTGTTATTGCTAAGAATTGTTTCTTAGTAAATATAGGGAAATATCTCCATAACTTGAACTTAAAATTTTTTATTAATTTTCTTATAATTCTTGACGAGAGACAAAATATTGGGTTAAGATATTTCATTCAAATTATGTCTGGAGATTCAGTTGATCAAAGTAATTTTAAGCCGCGTAAAGTAGCTTTGATTACCGGCATTACTGGACAGGTATTTATTGTTTGTATTTAAATATTTTTGAGCATTTCAAGTATATTTTCTTAAGAAATTGTGGGGGAAATTTTGATATCTATAATAATTATATAGTATGGTGTATTCTAAGTTGAATTGCAGTTTTCTTTGCCTTATCTCTTAACGCCCTCTCCTTAGTATTTAAACCCATGAAATTAATTTTGTTTTCCTATTTTATTTATGCATATTAACAAGAAGTGTAAAAAATATTTCTGAAAGATAACTTTATTTTCTTCATTTTAATTCTAGAATTACATCCTTTATCTTTCAATACAATTTAAATATATAATTAGACACAAGATAGTGGACCTCCTAAAAACCTAAGAATTAATTTAATTATCATTGTTTCTTAGTAAATATCGGGAATTAATACATATTTGAAGCATAAATATTCACATTTTATCATAGGATTTCTGATGAATTACATACTTTTACAAATTTTTCAACTTTAATGTTAAGCAGTTAAAACAGAACTAATTTTCATTTGTTGTAATTATTTTCAATTTATTATTGTGTTACAAATATTATATGATTTATTTTCAAACTTTTTTTTAATTATACAAAATTCATTATTTCTTTGTCAATACTCAGTTTTTTTTTTAATTCAAATTATTATAACTATTCAATAATATCTCTTTAACATTTATTTTTTAACTTATGTTCATAGTAATTAATTGGTTTGAAATTGACAGAGTAATAACAAATCTCATATTTATAATTGTTCTGCAATTATCTCATTAGGATGGTTCATATTTAGCTGAATTTTTAATAGATAAAGGTTATGAAGTACATGGAATTATTCGAAGATCAAGTTCATTTAACACTGGTCGAATACAACATTTATATGGAAATCCCTTAACGCACAGAGAAGGCTGTGAGTACATAAAATTTTTTTTTTTTAATTAAATTTTTCAATAATTTTTTTTAAATTTCCATTAAAATTCTCTAGTTTTAAAGTGTGTAATGTATATTTATACATGACATTTTATTTTCAAACTGCTAAAAAGGTGAAAGATTTTTTATATTTCATTATATTTAAAAACAGTATATCCTGCAGTTGAGATCATTTCTTATTTAAATTACCTTCAAAAATAAATTTTTTTTCTTGATATTTGGATAAAAGATAATTCAATTTAAAACTTCAAAATATGTTAAAGTAAAAGCCATTTGTAACATTGTGTAAAAACTAAATTTGAAAGTAAAATATCATTGAATTATGAACTTTTAGCTTTTGAAAAAGAAAGCTAATATTTTAGAAACTTTAATCATAATTCTAGTATTCAAATAAGGCTTTCTTATGAAGTGCCCTTTAATCAAATTTGTTGAATAATTATTCTTAGGAAGCTGCAAATTTCTCTTTTAAGTTTGAAAAATGCCTGTAATTCTGAATTTATACACATTATATGGTTCTTTTTTTAAAAAAAATTTCAAATTCTCTATAACCACCTTAATTTTTTTATAACATTTTAAAATCTCAACTTCGTTTGCATCATTTTAGCTTAGAAAAATATTTAAAATAGAAAAAAATGAATGTTTTCAATAAATCTTGAAATTTAGATTTTTAACTATAGTTTTTATCTAAGTTGTCCTTTGTAAATAAAATATCACCATGGGCGGAACCTCCCCGTCACACACACAGAAATATAAAAAGAAAAAAATGTTTTATTAAGATGAATGCATTTTCTTAATATATGTATATTTAAATATATCATTTCAGTATTTATTTGGCATTACAATATAAAAATCACGAATATATAAACTGGTTGATTGGTTGTCTGTACTTTACAATATGTATGTACTACATTTTAGTATTTCAATATGTAGTCAAGTGATGAATTTCACTCTTGAAGTTTAAGTTTTCTTTCAGCACATTTACACATTCTTCTCATCACAATTAAAGGACGTGAAGACCTACTGATGTTTAACATATATTCATTCAATTGGGTTTAGCTATATCTGAGATAAATCCTGCTATCAGTTGTGCTTTCTAAGATCCTACAATCATGTATGATACAAAAATGGGACTGTGCTATACATAAATTTAGAGCCTGATAGGCAATTGAAAATTATAATTAGGAGAGTAATGGTTGACTTCTAGATTTAAGAGATCAACATGGGCTGTTGCATCCGCATGTTTCCCTGTATCTAGCAGAGTTGGGCTCTACTAGTTAGATAAAAGCAGCCAGGTGAAGTCCTTATAATTTTGAAGCAAGGACCAAGTAGAAGATCCCCAATACTTGGCCTGCCACCTAGTGGTATCATTTCACTTGTTGGACATTGTGACCACTCCCAGCTGAAACATGCCCTAATCGCCTTTAGTGAACACAGCAGATTTTTCGGTTAAGCCATTATTCAAACTTGCTACTTTCCAATAAAGAATGACACTCTAACCAACCAGCCCACCGTGACCTCAAAATGGGCTGTAGTAATCTAGTGGTTTGGGCATTGGCCTTCCTTTCTGAAGGGCTGGGTTTGATTCCCTATACTGCTTCATACCCACAGAGTACATGTGATATACTTGCTCATTAAGTTTGTGGAATCCAAAGTACTGTGTTGTACATCAGTAACCATGGGTGTAATGGTCTGGAGAAAATTTCCTTTCCCTCCAGATCAATGTCACAGTTGATGGAGGGGATCCTCTGGTGGTGCCATCTATTAGAGGAGTCATAGGGCAAAGACATACTTTTACCTTTGTGGTGCTCTGTTTAAGTGAAAGATGTACCCTTCTGATATAATTTTTTATAGCCCTTGGCTAGCAAGTTTGGCTTGATCAAGTGTCATAAATAACATCAACAGATTAATATTAAGTTCCTGTTCTACACGGGGCTTTATTCATCAGTGATAATTTCTTAGTTAAGAAGTAAATTATTTTTTTATAAATTAATGTTTGTAATACTAATATTTTAACAGAACATCAACATTTTATTTTGACAAAATTTTCTACAATAATCAACTGCAGGTTAGATTTTTTAAACTGTTGAAATATTATAGAATATTCAGTAGCTGAAGAATGATTAAAGTTTAAATTATAAACTGAGATAATTTTACTAAACTTGTATTTATTATTGCAGTGCATGTGAAATAATTTATTCTCTTACAATATATATATTTTAGGTAATTAATTATTGACTTTGTTTATAATCAAAATATAAATATTAATCTGATATCTGCTGTCAAAATAATTTTAATTAAACTTTGAGAATATAACTATTTTCATATGATGAACCATCATTTGAATCGGTAGTACTGTGGACTTTATTTCAACAGCTCATGGGTTTGATTTTTAGTTCTAACTAGTTCTTATGTGCACAAAATGGCCTTTAAGCTAGTGACAAAGTTTTCCTGCATTGATTGATTTTTATTAAATTACTAAGATTTGTTTGTAATCTGAATTAATAAATTAAAGTTCTTAATACTGAATAGAGATTAATGTAAGGATAATGAATTTGTATGAAAAGTGTGAATTATGTAAGATTTGATTTTAAATTCTACTGTTTATTAATATAATTCAACTATCAATCAGTTTTAATAAATAAATTTATTAATGAGAAAAATGATAAATTTTATTTTATTATTAGTGTTGTCTTTTATTAACAACGTTATTTTTAAATGAAATGATATGGTATAATATTTTTATAAAAAAATAATTTTGTGCAGTGTTTTCAAACACTCATTTAATGTTAAAACATAACATTTGAAAATAATTGTTCATTTTAATAATAAATTGTAAGTATATTTCAATTAAGTACATAGTTTTATATTTTTATATTAAGTATGTAATTTTGTATAAGTTAATATTAAGTATATAATTTCTGAATAAAAATTGCATAAATACTTTATCTTGAGATGCGTAGTCATCTTCAAAACATTTAGACTATACCTTTGACGCCCACATATTCGTGTTTGTGCATTTATCTGACAGAGTGGAAATCCTAATATATATATATATATATATATATATATATATATATATATATATATATATATATATATATATATATATATATATATATATACACACACACACACACACACATTCCAACTGCTCTATAATAATTCTTCAAACAAATACTGTTGAATTCTGTTATAAACAAAAATTCTGTGAATCCCATTTTGTATATGTGCCTGTATAAATTACATTTTATTAATATATATGTATTTAGACATTTTATATATGATTTATATTTTAGCCATGCATTTGCACTATGGAGACTTAACTGATAGTTCCTGTTTAGTTAAGCTAATCAATCAAATTAAACCTACTGAAATTTATAATTTAGGAGCACAAAGCCATGTAAAGGTAATCTTTCTTTTAAATTTTCTTATTTGTTAATTTTTGAAAGCAATTATATGCTAAATGGCATAAATTACTTATTTATAATTGCTTATCATTTTCTTCTTTATTAAGCATATGTCAAGAGTATGCAATATTATTGAAAAAAAATATGTAAAACTTTTTTTATAAGATTATAAATTTTTGTTAGACTTAAAATTTCTGAATTGAGGCCATATTTTTGTTACATCTTAATTTTGAAGAAAATTGAAGTGATTTGAGTTAAAATCTTATTTGTTTTGTGAAAACTTTAAATGTATCATCATGATGTTAACATTAAATGTATCATCATGATGTTAACATATTACTGATTATAATTATATTATGCAACAGTTTTGTTTTAAGATCACAAATGAATTAATAATCAGTAAAAAATAGAATATAAGATGTAGGTTATTCTTGTGCATTTATTTCCTTAACAAAATTTAACTTGTGCAAGTTAAATATTTTGTATTTTAGTGTCATATTATGAATTTTATTTCATTAAATAAATATTGTTTAGTGTTTTTATTCTTTAATTAAACTGTATTAGTATATTATCTTTACTAAATATATTAATAATATAATCGAGTATTAGCGAGTATAATCAAATATAAGCGAGTACAAAATCAGTATATATTTCTATTATTTTACATTTTTTTTACACTTTTATAAAAATAAAAGGAATAAATTACTAATTTTATATTTGATTAAATAATTTATGAGAAATATTATTAGGAAATATTTCCTCACTTTTATAGTGAATGAAAAGAAAAGGGTTTGTTTTCTTAGTAGCAATTATAATGTTAATGTTTCATAGTTCATCCTTGAGTTTTCCAGACACTGGAATTCAAAAGTCATTCCAAAATTTGTTGCTTTCTTTGATTATAGGCATATTTTGTAACATATTAGTTTTAAAACAAATTTTATTTTCAAAATATATTTTTAATCCTAAGGAATTGATCACTAAATTCATTGCAGTAAGTGAATATCAAAATGTTCTAAAGAGAAATTTTCTTAATTTTTATATGGTTGTGTGTTATTTACAAAAGAAATATTATAAATATTATCATTTTGTAGTGTCACATCCTATAAATATACAAATTAATATATTAATGCACAAGCCTGTTAATTTTTTTCTTGAACAGGCTTGTGCATTAATATATGAAGAAGTAGTAATTGTAATTGTTTCGTACTTAATTTATTTTAACTTTGATAATTTTTTCATGTATTTATGTTATTCATGCATCTAACTCAATAGTAATTTTTCTTCACTAATGCTCTTTTAAGTATTTCTTTAATATTGTTTCAATTATGTATAACTTTCTAACTGTTGTTGAACATTATGATAATTATGTATATTGAGCACTATATATTTAGGTATAATTTAAGAATATTTTCATTTTTCATAAATTTAAAATCATCAGGTCTCAATAAATCCACTTTCTGATTAAATAATCAGTGAGTCTAATGGTTTTGAAAAAAATAAAAGTTTTTTTTTAGTATTACAGTAACTATGAATGATAAATATTTTTGATTGTAAGTTTGGAATAAAGGATTCAAACAAAATAATCATTAGAACAATTTTTAATAAATATTATTAATGTTTTACAGTAGAATAATTTTCAGGAATAGAAATTGTTCATAATAGGCTTTGATTTAAATTTAATTTTTCCTTAATTTTTTCATGGCCTATGATTTAAGATTAATATAGAAATATTTTCCAGATTTCTTTTGATTTAAGTGAATACACTGCAAATGTTGATGCATTAGGAACACTAAGGATGCTTGATGCCATTCGTACATGTAAACTGGACAAAGAAGTTAAATTTTATCAAGCATCCACAAGTGAAATGTTTGGTAAAGTACAAGAAGTTCCTCAGTCAGAAAAAACTCCATTTTATCCTCGTTCTCCATATGGTAAGAATCAAATAGCATTTATTACATTCTATTTTCTGATTAATAATCAGCAAACGAAAAGTGATTAATTTATTGTGACATACATAATACAGTTAGTTTTTTTTTTTATGCATTTACAAATTGTAAAAGTGGGATTAAAATTTAATCCTGACTACAAATACCAAAATGTAAGTTTCTGATGATATGCAATTTGTAATTGGTTCTAGCATGTATATTTGAACAATATAGTTGGGTTGGATTATATTGATACACATATATCTCCTGTAATTTACTTTTTACATTAAGTAAAAGGCACAAAGCAGCTCATTCTGCAATTTTATCAAATAATGCAATATATGAATTAAACTTGATATTTTTTATTTTTGAAACAAAAAATTTAAATAAAAAAGAAAAAAAAAGGAAAAGCTATTATAACATGAATTTTCAATCGATTAGAAGTTATAATTACATGAAGGGAGTTTAAATATATATTACTCATTCTTTTTGATATGTTATTCATTAACTATTCACATTCAATGTAGGATAAACTAGATGACCCTTTGGTAATAACTAGTAAACAATCGTAAGAAACATTAAATATAATTTTCTTTTGAAACAGAAATTGCAACCATCAATGGATGTTCATAAACATAGATTCCTTACTATGATAGCGATTAACTGCTTTTTCATTAATAATATTAGAATATTGTTCAATTTATTGCATTGCATTTTTCAATTATTGGCAATGTTTTTTAGTTAATCAAATGTTATGTCAATGTTAATACTGCTATGTGTATATTGAGGAGCATAACTGTTTTCAGATTTATTGAATAATTAAAAAGTTTTCCAAAGAATATTTTTGACGTGGCTAAAATTGTTAAATAATTATATTTTTGTCAAAAGTATGCATAACTGATCTAATATTGTTAAATGCAAGTATTATATATTAAACATTATTTTATCAGGAGTTTTTAATTTGAGTGATGGAAAAAACAATCTTAAAAATATTTAAAATTAACTGTGTTTGCACATGCATATTTCAGTTTATTTCTCTATATTTTAATAGGTATTTTAATTTGATAGCATTTTTTTAATATTAGAATCAGTTTCAATCAGTTCTTTGCTGAATGAGTTGTTTAAAACTGAAGAATGCTTAGAAGATTTATTTTGCTTTTTCATATAACTCATATTGTTAATTTAATGATATGAATTTAAATTATAAAAACAAAGAATTATAAAAACAATGAAATGAAATTATAAAAACAAAGCAATTGGAACTGAAATTGCATTATTTGTTAATTTGCAATATTATTATTATTTGTAATATAATTATTTGTTAATGTAATATTATAATTTTTGCTCAATATATGTTATTATCTTTTTAAATTTTTAGGTGTTGCTAAGCTCTATGCTTATTGGATTGTTGTAAATTATAGAGAAGCATATGATATGTTTGCTGTTAATGGTATTTTATTTAACCATGAAAGTCCTAGAAGAGGTAATCATTCTAAATATTAAGAATCTTTTATAAAGTCACATGTTAAATTAATGATTAGTGAATCATAAATATAGTTGTTAAGATTATTAAAATGTAAGCAAAAAGAAAAAAAATCAAGATGAAATAAGTAATTTTTCAATTTACAAAAGTTAAAATACACTTCAGTTTACTTCAAAATTAAATCTCTATTTTTGTGTTGCATGAACATAAAATAAATGTTAATTTTGAAAAACTAAAAGTAGTAATACCATTGCAAAATTTATTATTTCTAAAATCCAATATTTTTTATTGTGATTTGTTTTATGTAAAATCAATTTCCTGATTGTTCTAAAAGTTTTTGGTGATTATATATATTTTTTTAATTAAAAACGATTTGTTGAGTTTACATGCAAAATTTTTTGCGAGAGATTTTTTATATTTATTTATGTAAATAAACAATGATTTTTACCTCATTTTAAATTAATAGTCAAAATACCTTTACATGAAGTAGTTCTGTGTACCATGGACTTACATGAAATATATTAATTTTGAAATTAACACAAATCTCTTGTGTGGAGATCATATGTATTTTAATGACTAAAATTGATATGCAATATCAACTGCAACTTAAATTGTTTGCTGCTGCTTCTTAATATTTTTATGTAAATAATTATTGAATTCAATTGACACACTTTTTCCTTGTTTTATTATTGATTGTATAAATTTGCTTATTCTCTTTAATTATTTGCAATTAATAAAAGTTTTAAATTAGAAGTTTATTTTATGGATGAATTTTTTTAATGCTTAACAGCAAAATTCTTATCAGTGTATCTTTTTCTAATATATGCCTGATAATTAATCAAATAAGTTAAGTATTGAAGAACATTACTTGTGTATTATTATTATACTTGTGTATTAGTTTTAAAGTTAGACAAATTATTTCATGTGGATTTTATATTAAACCTTTAAACAGTTTAATGCATAATATGTAAAAAGATGATTGTTATTTCATAAAATTTTTCTTAATGTAAATATTTTTCAAATTAGGAGAAACATTTGTGACTAGAAAAATTACTCGAAGTGTTGCCAAAATATTTTTGCAGCAGCAAGATTATTTTGAATTGGGAAATTTAGATTCTATGAGAGATTGGGGTCACGCAAAAGATTATATTGAAGTGAGTTCTCTTATAATTTTTATAAAAAGAAAGTTTTCTGGCTTTAAAATTATTTATTATTTTGAATTAAATATAATAAATTTGCATTGTTTAATCTTTTGATAGTCATTTCCAATATAATAAAACTTTAATATACTTCAAACATGTTTTAAATAAAATAATATAGTATATAATAAAAAAATAACAATTTTATGATCAATTTCAGGCTATGTGGCTGATGTTGCAACAAGAGAAACCTGAGGATTTTGTCATTGCTACTGGTGAATCGCATAGTGTACGAGAATTTGTAGAGATAGCTTTTAAACATGTGGGAAAAGAAATTATGTTAGTTTGTTACTATTTTCAAGTTCTTTTATGTGTGTGTGTGTATATATATATAACTATGTTTATCAGTAAATTTTACATTATTTAATGGTTATATTTTGTTTGTGTCACTATTCGTAATGAAATGAAGACTCAATTTAGGCCATTGACTTATAATACGTTATTTTGTTTTATAATTACTGTATTAGAAAAATCTTATAACTTAAAATATCATTTTTAACTGAAAAATAATTTAGTAATTTTAGCAAATGAGTCTTAACCAAACTTGTTCTAAATAATTATTTAAACATGATTTTTTTACAAGTTATTCCCTGCATTTTAAATATCAATGTTCTGCAGGTTGTTTATTGTATTGTTTCTCAAAAATGAATTCATTATGGTATATTTGAGACTGATTTAAAAAAATTTATTTATCAAATGAGCATTAAAAGATTGAAATTAGTTTGTTGGCTTAAATATTTATAAAAATTAATATTCATAATTTTTTATTGCATGTTTAAAATATTTCAATTATTTTTAAGCAGAATTTATGATATTTAGAATATATAGTATTTTTGATAAATGAATTGAAAAAATAATTCTTATGTTTCTTTTCACTTCTAATCTTTTCTTCCAGGAAAACAAATCTTGATAAATAAAAGACTAAATGATTTTCCTTGTAAAATGTTTTGAGTAATATGGTTCACATACTTTTTCTATCTTACGCAGGGCATGACAGCCTAATTTGGCTTGGGGCCAAAACTTGTTTTAAGGTTCTCCTCTGCTTCACAAAAACAAAATTTGTATTCAATTAAGCTAAGAATTCTATACAATTGATAACTTAAAATATACTTTTTGATTTGGGGGATCTTCTGATGAATTGGGCCTGGGGCAACTGCCCCTATATCCCTGCCTTAGTCAAATCTTACAATAATCGTTGAGGAATCTAATGTGCCATGTAATTACATTAATGAAAGAAAAATTAAACATAAAGGCAAAAATTTGTGATCAAAAATTTAATAGTTAAATAAAAAATATTATTTTTTTTTTATTTTGACTAAGTAAACTTAATTAAAATTAAAAACTGAAGCAGCGTAGATTACATCTGTTTTTTTTATATATTAATAATGTTAATCAGCTTATTTAAACCAATTATTAAATTTATTTAGACTTGTAGTTTTTACAGTTAAATGAAATTTTTTGTGTAAATCTTTAGAGTTGTAATAAACATTAACTGTTATTTCAAAGTATAGAAATACTTTCTTTTGGTTTTTTTAAATGAATTTTGAAATTATTTTGTTATTAAATTTTACAGTGAATGCTGAATAATTTAACTTTTTCTAATGGCTTTTATTGTTCAGGTAGTAGGTTTTTAAACATTAATCTTTGGAATTTATTGCTAAACTAGTATCTATTATTTTATTAATATTTGTAATTTTATATTAATTTATCCTTATTTGAATACATATAAATGTAGAGTACATGTCTATTATTTTGTTATTTAAAATGCAATGTAATTTTATTTTAATTCAAACTTTGACATTTCATTCTATATTAATGGTTATTTTATTTAAAATTTTTATCATCCATTCTATAGTGTGCTATATGACTTTTAAAATCATGAATTTAAAATTCTTTGTTGTGTTTTTATAATGCCAATTCTCATAAAAACAACAAAGAATTTTTTTTAAAAAAAATTGAGAATTATAAAGAATTTACATTTGGTTGAAAATTTATTTCTTATTTGTGCTTTTTAAACTTTGTGAATTTCTTCTGATTTTTTTTATTTATTTAAGTAATATACTCATCAGCTATGCATGTACATTAATCTCAATCTAACGATTCTTTTCTAGTTTTTAGAAATTTAAAATTATGAAAGGGGCACCAACTTATCTGTATTCTATATAAATCGTTGGAATTAAAATAGAAAATGATTTTCGCCTAAAAGTTGAGAACTGTACAGTGGGTAAAATGGGCCAATCTGATTTAATGGTTTGGAATGAGTTTGCATGACTTGATTTTCATTTTATGACGAATGACATGCATGACTTGATTTTCATTTTATGACGAATGACATGCATGACTTGATTTTCATTTTATGACGAATGACATGCATGACTTGATTTTTGTTTTATGACGAATGACATGCATGAAATTCGTTTTTGTGTGCAACCCTTAAATCATTTATTATGTAATTGTATTTGTTTACAATTTAAGAATTTGTTATGTTTATGTTCCGATTATTGGACTTCAAAATTTTTTAGAGTTATATTATTCCAAATTTTGGCAGGTATATTTTTTATGATTTTTAAAATATTGCTTAGAATTTTTGAAAGCTATATTGTTTGTAATTTTTTTAAAGTTATATTATTTCAAATTTTTATTTGGTCAGCCAATGTACAATGTTTACGGGGTACTAATCATGTGCCTGGTCAGTTTGATTCATAGATCACAGAGTATGTAATGTAGAGAAACCATAAATAAAATACAGTGGGAGGTTTCTTCAAAGCCTTTAAAGCCATTCATTCTCGGTTGGGTGCTATGATTGCGAAAGAAATGAAGATTAGATGATTTATTTTATTTTTCATTAAATTTTATTCAGAGTGGTAATTTCTAGTTTTTATAAAAATGTGTGTTTACATAAGTAAATACATTCTTAAGTATGCTTTATTACGTGTTTCATGTTAGTGTTAGATTGTGCAGTACTGAAATTTTTTGAAGGTGGGCGTCGTACAAAAAATGGAATTTGTTAACGTTAGAAATTAAGCTTTAATGCTCAGTTGTCACTGTAGTAGGTAGTGCTACAATGAAGTTTTTTTAAGGTGGATGCCACTGCCAGTTTTATTAAAATTCGAGTTTTAATAAATTGTTTCTAGTTATTAGAATTTTAATCCTTCTATAATACGTAATTATAATATTCGAAATAGCTGGCGATTCCAAATTTGAAGTTTGAACAAGATTGATATTTAGTAAGCCGATATTGTGCATAGTGACGTAATTTAGGTTGGCAAGATAGCTGTGGAGTGCTTGGTGTGAAAATTGGAAATCACTCCAAACCTCTACAGTTCCATCATTTTTTATCATTATTTTTAACAGTCCCTAAAGGATTAATGCATCTCAAATGGGATAATTAATACATAAAACATTATTTGTAACAAAACATTATTTTGTATTAGCTAAGTGTGTTAAGCTTTGTGTTATTTGTTATAAAAATGATCTAGTTGTTTACTTTATCAAACTATCAAAATATATATTTTCTTGGAAATTTATTTTGCATATAGAGCATTTAAGTATTTTTTCTTTTTCAGATGGGTAGGTTCTGGACTAGAAGAAGTGGGAAAAGAAAAATCAACTGGGATTGTGCGAGTTAAAGTGAATTCTCGTTATTTTAGACCTACAGAAGTGGTATGAAAAAATAAAAAAAATTCAAAATTCATGATTTGTTTTCCTTATTTGAATAGCATTATAGAATGTTTTTGCATTTAGGATTGCTTATTGGGTAACGCGAGAAAAGCTAAGCAGAAATTTGGATGGCAGCCTAAGATTAGTTTTGAGGTATGCTGTTTTATTATTAAGGAGCATCTATCTAAATGCCATAGTCTTGTATAAATAAGTATTACCATCCAAGATATTTGTCCTTTTTGTAATTACTGGGATATACAATAGAGAACAAGGTTAATATCTAGGTTGCTTCATTTATGCATTATGATCTACTAGGAAGATTATATATTTCTTTTCAATCCAATGATTGTATCCCTTTCCATATGTAACTGGATTTTTGTCTGACATGAAACTCCTATAAACAACCAACAAGAATTGCAGCCATATATTAGTTTTATACCATTTAGTCCTTATTTATATTCCATTTACATTTGAAACAAAGTGCTTGGAAGTTTTGATTATTTGTAAATTTTCACAACTCCAAAAATTTGCTTAATTTCATAATTTTTTGTTTTATTTATTTTGATTATTTTTTATCTTTTCTTCTTTGCAATTTCAATGTTGATCTGTGTGTTTATTATTATAAATCTCAAACCAATCTTACCATAGCAAATTAATTTTCAAGTGAGTAAGTTTGAATATTGAGCAATAAAATATTTTTAAAGCAATAATTTCACTTATTATTTATATTCTTGTTATTTACAGTGAGGCAAAAGAATAGTGATTAAAATATGCTTTTTGTTAAGTATGCTATTTTAACCGATATTATGTCTCTCAAAATTAGACTGTAATATGGATATGTTTAGTTTACTTTTTATTATTATATATAATTTTGAAATTTTCTTGATTGAATTCCTATTATGCTCATGAAATGAGGTAGAATTTGTTTAGTAGTTTGACACTATTTCCCATTTAAACATCTAAGTAAGAATTAATGTTTACAAATAATATTACTAACTCCCAAATTATAAGCAACATGGATTTATTTATGTTTCTCTCTTTACTGTGGTATATATATTTTTTATTAATTTCTTCGATTTATAATTATGTTTCTAGATATAGTCAGAGGGCATTATAAATAAAAAGAATATTCACATTATAGACTTAAAGAGCACTATGTACTCTATGAATATTTATAATTCATACAGTAATAAATAATTCATACAGTACAGAGGAATGCCAGTTAGAATATAACTTTGCCATTTGACTAATTCAAAATTACAATACTTTTTCATGTGACTTTTAAGTGATAGAATCTCAGCGCCTTATTGCATTCATTTGTTATAAGTTACATATAAAATGTTAATGCTCATAAATTTTTACAAATTTTTATGTATCAATAAAATCTGAATTGAAAAATTTTCTTTTATTGTTCATTCATTAATGTGAATTTTCACTGAAGTGTATTAAATCGAAAATTGTTTTTTAAATTATTTTCCAGTTTAATTGCGAATTAAGACAAGTATTAATTAATCATTACTGATGAAACAAACTTTTAAGTTCTTTGTATGAAAATAATAATGTTGAAAACATTGTTAATAATATTTATGTTAATAGCATGATTTTCAGCATAATGATTTATCAATTCGATTTGAATTTCATTAATCATTTTGAATTCTATTAAAATTTCAATCAGTGAAAACTTCCATGTTTTATTAATTTTTTTAAACCCTATTTAAAATTTAAAAATTCGCAAACCAAAAATTTTGTTACCATAAAATTATTTTAAATAGAATCTAGGTTTCTTAGATTCCATGATATTTAAATTATTTTGTTCAAAATTTTAAAGAATTCCAATTAAATAGTATACAAGTATTGAAAATCATGGGATACTTAATATCAGGTGAGACATCTTCTTTTACCAATTAAAGAATAGCAATTAGAATTGATTTTACATCTGTTGATCACCAAATGTCACTGCAAATATTCAACCATGTTTCATCTGTTGGCATTCATAAGTGTAAAAATATTACCAACTTGGGATTTTGGAAGGAAATTCATCTTTTAGTCTTCTCACATTTATTCAAAAAGTTTCACATTCGTAAATCATTCGGGTTTTCATTCTATGTATCTCTTCAAGACCAAGATCTGTATTTGCCTGAAAATAGTTTATGGGCATCTGTACATAATTTCTTATCACTGATTGTTTCAGCTTTGACCATAAGACTCAATTTATGCTATACTATTATGGAGTTATATTATCTTAAACTCATTGTCAAAAAAAAAAAAATGTATAGTTTCTGATAAATTTCTAAACTTAGCTGTCACAAGATAGCTGATGTCACGTTATTAATTTAAATTCTGGTATTTATCTTCTGCTACAATATCACATCAACAACCAAATTTTTATGCTTTTATTTAATAATATATGGTACATCTATAGCTGTCAACTTGTATGCTTTTTGTTTGAATTAAAAGGCCTAGCGATAAAATTATGCAAATTGTTAAATTAGTTTAAAATTGTAAATCTTTGCCTCCAGTTTTTGAGCATGATTAGTTAGTGATCATAAAATGTATACAGCATACATATATTGAAAAAGAGACAAATTATTTATATTGTATTGTATATTTCTTTTCTTTTTCATTCATTCTTTCTTTCTTTTTTTTCTTTTTTTCTTTTTGTTTTCTTTTTTTTTTTTTTTAAAGCCTTTTATGATTGAGTTGATTACCTTAATTTTAAAACCCATTTTCATTTACTTTAGTTTAATTCTATCCATGACAGTCATTGAATAATAGATTTAGGTTACTAAAGATTACTTAAAGTAAGTATATTCTTTTTAAAAATGTGGAAGTTTCATGGAGTGTTAAAAGCACAATCATCATCATCTGTTGCTGTAAATTCTTGAAATTTTATATTCTTGAAAATATTTCATAATTTAACATATTAAACAATTAAATATATTTTTTCAAATGTTCAAATTTACTATAGAATTTGCTTATGAATATCAAAATGTAACAGAGTTGTTTCATTTCTAATTAAAAATATTATGTAAGTGAATGTCTTGTGCCTATTGTTATAGGGAAGTAAAAGTATTGTACGGTTATAAAATTTTAAATATTGTCAGGTATGTACACATCACACATTGGTTTTTGCTATTATTTAACATTTTATTTGTCTGCCAACTCTAACAGATAATTAGTCAAACTAGTAGCTGAATGGTTAATGCTCTGTTCTTTGGTTCAACTGTTTGTGAATTTGATTCCCACCTTGGATTAGGATATTTATAGTGGCTCAGAATCTTGTTTAAACTGTAGGTCATAATAAATTTATCCATGTACAAAAATTACCTTTGAGTAACAAATCAAAACACAATACCCCCCCCCCCCGAAAAAAAAAAATTACTTTACAAAAATCAATCTTGTAAAAGTAACTGTGACCACATGTTCATAATAAGAGATAATGTCTCAAATGTGTTTTCTTGGAAATATTAAAGAATGTGGAATTCTCTAACAATTTCTGAATAGAATACCATATGTGTATAGCTACAATTAATATTTCCCTTTGAAATTCTAATCATATTGGTAAAATCTTATAAAGCTTTCTACAAGAATTTCTAGCACACAAGTGTAAGCACTAACGAAGGTTTTTCTCATTAGTCGTTGCCATTTAGATTTTTAAATATTGGCTTCACATTACTTTTAACAGTTAAGTATATTTTAGTTCTTAACTATTATAAAAATAAAAATTTTGTCAATATACAGTTGAGCTTAATAAGTTCGTTGAACTTCGAGTTTGATCAACAAAATTATTTGTAATATAGGTGTTTAAAATATTGCACCAAAATATCCAAATATTCTTTTTGATAAGTGATATTTGCAACTAAACAACTTATTTACTTATATTTTTGAATATAGAATCTGTTATTCTAATTTTTGCTTTAAATTTTTATTTAGACTTGTTGATGTTTCTTCATATTTTGATCTGATATTTCATTCTGCAAAATTTTAATAAAGCATTTGTAAGTTGTGTCTAGCTACAATTAGTAGCTACAAGTTTTGCTAGTTATTTATAAAAATTTTATTTAAATCCGTTTTGTTAAAAAAATTATGCTTATTTAAATTACTTAATTATTTTTTTGTAAAATTTTTTAAATTTGAATTCTTTTAGCAATTGGTTCATGAAATGGTTGATTCTGATATAGAACTAATGAAGAAAAATCCTGCTGCATGATGTTTTAAATTTTATTTGCACTTATGATATTCATGGTAGCATAAATTCAAGAATATGACACATTCCGTGCCTTTATCCACACAATTTAAATGACATCAATTAATGTCATTTACCACTGGTGATTTTTCTTATATACTGGTGTTATTTATCATTGTTATTTTTGTTACTCTTGTACTACTTACTTTTTTAAAGTAATGTTTTTTCTTGTAGAATATTTGTGTTATATTATTTCATAATTTTAAAATTGAATAATTTCCTACATTGGAAGAAAACTGTAAAAAAAAAAATTAAGTATATATTTCACTTTAAAAATAAATTTCCATTTTGTGAATTAATGAAAAAAATTTTTTTTAATTATATAACAAAAAATTTATGAATGTGAAAAATGCTATTCTATTTGTACATTTCATTGTCAAATGTATTTTGGAGAAGTATGAGAATGTAAATATTTGTTAAAGAATATTTACACATTTTAACTTTCCCTTTAACGTTAAACTCATAAAGTTCTTTTCTATATAAATATATGAACAGGAAATTAAAATTTCCATTTACATAGTAAATTATGCAAATTTTTATATTATGTTATTACAGTGAATTTATGTGTTATTGCATGTAAAATTTTGCAGATTTTTGTAAAGAAACATTGTTTAATTTATGAAACAAATGATTAATATCTAATTCTATATTTATATTAGTTGTTTAACTGAAATTTGGATTTAAATATATAGTGTCTTTATGAAGTTAATTTCTTTGAATAATGCTAAAAGAAATATATTAATATATAAACAAGAATTACATTTTTAATGTGCATTGTAAATACACATTTTTATATTTTGTTACTATTGTCAACTTAGTTTTTAGATTTATAGGCTTGGAAATAAATTTTTGTTAAGGAAAATGGTATAATGTATGAAATTAGTAATTAGTACTTAATTATATATATTCTATTTATGTAATTGAGATTTGGATATAAATATATAGTGCCTTTGTGTAATAAATTTTTTCAAACTATATTATGGAAAAATATTTTATATTCATTATTTATACAAAATGAATTTTTTCAATTATATAAGCCTAAAATGGAATAATTTTTTTTCAATATATTGTGTATCAAAATTCTTAGTATTTCTCAAATATTGTTGAATAGAGAATTTTTATTTTAGTGCTATATATGTACTTGTATTAAAGCTAAAGATAACTTAGTTCATATTACTAAGTTGTACATTTATTTATTTTATTTATTAATTTATATTTTTTGTATTAAAAATATAAATATGATTCTTTATGTAAAATAGTGCATATATTTATGTATACAAATATATTATTGAGGAAGATGATTTGAAGTTTTAAATAAAATAGTATATAATATTTTATGTGATTAAAAATATTTAAGAATTGAAAATTTGCAATACATGAGAGGCTACATTAACAATTCAAGTATTTAAAAAAACTTAGTATTGAAGTTAAATTTAAAATGCTTAAATATTTCATTAAATTATTATTGATATTTTGGATTTTATGATATTTTATTTTAAATATACACTTTATATTTGTAAATATATTAAATATTAAAGTTTGAAAGATTTTGTGTCTAATTTATTTTATTTATTAGGATAATTTTTGTTATATATGCGATCATTTTTTAAATCTTTCCATTCAATCATACCTATTTAAAATTTTTAAGTTTGCATTAAGATGATTAAATTGAAGGAATTAGTTTTTTTAAGACTTCATTTTACTTTTTGTGAATGTTTTTTCCTCCAAAAATCAAACTTTAAAATTAGAGTTAAATGTTTTTAAAATTATGCATTACATTTGCTGGTGCTACAATACATCTAATATTATTAAGTTTATTGTTATGAAAATAAATTTTGTAAATACCGTGACTTTCATTGTTGTATTGATTTAATTTTTGCAAAAATCAGAAATATATTTATATTTTATAAAACTTCTTATATTGAAATATAATATGTTAAATTACTTGCACACATTTCATTTTATATGGCATTGTTTATTTTAATAAAGTGAAAATTCTCATAACTACATTAATTTATTTTTGTTACTTATGCAGAAATAAGTCAAGCAATACTTATTCCTTGTTTCATTCATTTTTTCAGTATACCTTATATTTTTTACTACCTGCTCTTCCTATATTTTAGATGTTGGAATAATTTAAGATAAAATCGTCTGAAAGATAAAGATTTTTACTTTAAAATATATCAGTGCAATTTTGCACTCCTTGTATTAACAAGTTTGAGTGCTGCAAATTGCTCTCTCCTTCTGATTCACTTCTAGACTATTTCATGCATGAAAACGGTGACAAACTGAATCCAACCAATCAATCTAAAATTCTATATGCTTGCTGTGCCCTGAAAATGAATATTTTGTGTATTTTGTAAGTACTGTTTTTATTATTTTTATAATGAAGGCATTGTTTCTCATCTTGACATTTTCTTTTGTATAAATGACAAGTTGAAAAATAATTTTATTTCATCAAATACTTTTTCATTTTTACAAAAGTTTTTGAAATTTTAATTGCTAGATTTTTTTATCTTAAATTGTTAAAATATACTTTATGAAAGATTACTTATCGCTAAACTCTACAAACTGCTTTGTGGAAAATTTAAAATTAGTGAATAGTTTATATTTTGAATTATTGATGGTAAATATATTTTTCTCGTTGAAAAGACTGTTTTAAATTAAGTAAATTTTTATATGATACAAAATGTGTGTCTATAATGTGTGTATATATATACATAATTTTTTAATATATGCTCCAGATTTTTATATTACCTTCCACAGAACTTTTTAGCTTGTAAAAACACAGAACACCTCACTTGTAAAAAGTGACTGTAATGTGACAAACATTGTCATTTATTGAGACTTGGCTGTCTTAATTCTAGCTAATATCGAAATTTTCTTCAGCTATTGTAGATTAGTCTTGGAAATATATAAAGATTGATTTTTTTAATTACTTAGAACTGATAAAAAATTATGTAATAGAGATAAGCTTTAGAAATTGTGTGTTCTCATACTTTAATCCACAAGTTTAGTTTGAAGCTTATGCATCAAAATTTAGAACTGACGATTAATTTAATTATTAAATGTGTATAGAAACAAAAAGTTACAGACATAATATTTTAAGTGTTAAAATTGACATTACCCCTTTAAATTGCAGGATATTCATAAAGTTTTAATGAATTTATTACTGCATTATAAAACACTTTACAGAAAACATTGTTACTATTCGTTACCTATTAAATAATACATAAGTAACCTATTAAATAATTTAGAATTTTCAAAATAAGTTGATAACTTAATAAAATTATTATTTACTATATCTGCTTAAAGAGAAACTTAAAGTAGCATTTCATATTTAATAGTTTGCTTGTAATTAAGTTTATGGTCAAAAAATAAAAAAAATCAAGGTGATTATGAATTTATAGGAATCCCCTAGCAGATAATATATCAAATAAAATATAGCAAAATTTGAGAGTAGGCTGTAGAATATGCGATTTCAATTGGAAAAAGTTGCAAATGTTATTTTCAATGACACTTTTGAGTTGCATAGTGCAGTAAAATGAATGAAAATAAATACAGTAGAATTCCAGTTATTCGGTTAGTTAAATTTTTGATTATCCAAAATTTAGTTAATCGAATTTTTTCAAAAAAAGGGGTCTATTTTATTAATGTATGTTGAAAATTTGAGGAAAAAAATTAAGAAAATAATTTAATGAAAATGCAATACTTTTGCATGCCAAGGTACAAGTGCTATACATTAATATAGTATGTACGTACTGTGCTGTAAATGAATATCATTGCTTGCTGAATATCTTGGTCAGAGTAAGCTGTTTCACTGCCTTCAACCGTTTTCGGTCAGCCAAGACGTGCATCCTCTTGGCAGTGAAAATTTGCATCTGATCACACTCGAGCTGACGCTTTATACACTTCAAAGCCGTCATATGATTTAATGGCTGATTATCCCGTGTCTGCTTCAACTTTCACATTAAGGTCATCTTCTTTCTAGATACTTTCAATAAGTTGACCATCATTTGCAATTTGAGATCCAATATATGTGTCTCATAATTCATTCTCGTATATCTTCGGCTCTTTTGAGCATCCAGGAATTTTCAAGTAAAACGTCTAATTCTCATTCTCATTTTTCTCTAGCTTTTTCCTTTCTCTCATTTTCGTCTCTTTTTCAATTAAATTTTTTTTTTCTGAAATTCTGAAAGCAATTCGGATGGACGGAGCTCGGATGATTGGAGTTCTACTATAAATATCAAATAAAGTGCTCATCCATTTTCTTTACACTCTTGGAGGACCCTGCTGAGCTCATGTATCCCCAGAGATCTACCTAGATCTATAGGGGTCTCCTACTTCAGGTTACTTACTGGGCATGATTTTCTCCAGAAACATCTATACCACATAAGGCTTGTGGATTCACCCGAGTGCATTTTATGTAGGGAACATGTTGACATGGATGGCGAGCATCTTTGGAAATGTTCTGCCCTCCAGGAAGCCCGCTCTTCACATTTCAAGACGCTCTCCACTCCCGGAGATACTTCTTTTCTTTATTGGACTGCAAGACTTATTATGCTTGAAAGAGTCAACATAAGGACGTAATTTAAAAAAAAATTCTTTACACTGCATTGTAACATTAATTACATGTAATGTTGAGTGATAACTAATGAAGGAATGTATGTGATGAATATTTCCCATACTGGTTGTCAACATATCAGAATTGATTGTTTCATGTGCAAAATGTTTTATCTTTCAATACTGTGAATTTGGTCCTTGGTATACCACGCTTAGGAAATTCCCTTAGCTGAAAGCCAGCTCTAAAATCGGAAGGAATCAATATTCAAAGTTGTTGGTTAAACAACAACTATGAATTAATAATGAATTTAAAATATGATAAAAACCTGTTTTTATTAAGACTTGAAAAATGTGCACACAAATAAAAGGAAAGTTTACTGCTATATTCTTTCTTAAATTACTGTTTAAATGGAATAAAAAATAAACGTTATATTATACCTGAGAAAATGATATGAACACTTGTTTAAAATAATAAATAAATGGTTAATTTACAAAATGTAATGATAAGGTATTATATTTTACAGTTAAAATAGAAAAGTAATTACAAGATATTTCATTTTGTATTAAACTTTTTCATTTATGCTTATTATACAAATACAGGGTTTTATCCCATTGTACCTACTAATGCACCGCAAAAATGTTTATTAAATATCACTAATGCATAAAAAGTTAGTTTTTGCGCTTATTTAAAATGTTTTATTTGACTTATGAATTTTCATGTAAAAATTGGCATAAAAAGTTTCCAATTGGAAACTGTGTGATGAGTGGTACCAAAAATAAAGGTAGCTCAAGACTTTCTTAGGGCTCAATGTTTAATATTGCCTTTAGAAGCCTTCATTATATTTTAAAACAATAGATAAAAAAAATAAGCGTTCAAAGCAAGAAATAATTTTAAAATAATTATTTTTGAAATCTTATTATTTGTGAGATATTGTATTTCGAAGTTTTGCTAGTTAACTGTATGGAATATCAATAAATTTATATTCTATATTCATCTATATTTCCAATACGTTTTGTTTTAGGCATTTTATATGTTTTTCCAACGATACCATTGAGGATTTTCAGATTTATTTTTTACTTCAAGCGCTCATACGATTGCTTATGATTCCTCAAGAGACAGATTTTGGTGTCATCTTTTACAATGGGACAAATCCGAAAGTGGTTGAGTTCTCTTAATTTAGAAGCATGATCCTAGAAAGCGGACCCCAAACTTTGCTTGATATCACTAGAGATGATTTTCAAATAATATTCTTGCATATATTTTCATAAATGCAATTTTCTTAACTTTTCTGAATCTAATTCATATTTTTTCACTGAGAATAAACAAAACACTTATTATATATCCTTCATTAGAAACAAATGTATGAAATGTCTTAAAATTTTTGTTATTAAATACTATTTCATAAATTTACTAGAATTCATAAATCCATATGGACTCATATTGCAAATATATATATATATATATATATATATATATATATATATATATATATATATATATATATATATATATATATATATATATATATATATATATATATATATATATTAAAGTTAAGCTTGCGGTACTAATTAAATATTTTTGCAATTATGAAATATAAAATTCAAGTATTATGTAAATACCATGTGTATACATTCCATCAATATTAAGTGTGTTAATCAACAATGTAATATTTCATTAGAAATGTATCGATTACAGATGGGCAAACTGGAATGAAAAATATTATCGTATTAAATAACGTCGTGTGATGGAATGAAATGCTTTTGTCGCCTCATTATATTCTTATCTTGTTGGGAAAAAAATATTTGAGTAAATTGCTTTTTATTGATTTTTCATGGAATAGAGAATTGTAGAAACTTTGGCAAAGATTTTTAGACAAGATAAATAAAAACTAGGTTAAATGATTTCCTAGAAAGTACATTTCCGATTGATGAAACCAAACACCGGATAATTATATACGCATTACAGCAAATATTCCAAGAACTTTCTGAGGGAGTATCTGGAAAAAAAGTTCCTTTCAATCAAGAAAAAGTTTTTACCATTTACATAGATTTATCTATACCTACCTCTTTTTGCTTTTAATTTGGTGAACTTGCTTAGAAGATTCCCAAACTCTTCAAGATTTTTTATTTATTTATTTAGATCTAATTTAGAGCCGTTTTATTTGTCTGTGATAGAATGATTGAGTAATTTTATAATGAAAGAAATATTTCATATTTAGTAGTACAGATGCAAATATTTTTTTGTTAACATTAATAGGTTTGTAAAAATTAAAAGGATGCACATTTTATTTACTTGTTATATTTCTAACATGTAATAATGAATCAGATTTTAAAAATATAACGTTTAATCTTATTTGATAAATTTAGTTGAGGTTACATACAACATATTAAAAAAATATATTTTATATAACTACAATTTTTTAAAATAATTTTATGAAAGGAATTAAATATAAATAATAAAATATTTTAGAATTCTGTGAAACCAACATTTTTCACCAATCTAATTAAGAGAATTTGAAAAATTATAATTCAAAATGTTTTAAGTTCTTACTGAGATAAGAGCTTAAGATAGAGTTCAATAGGCAAAACAAATTTTAGAATGCACGACTGAAATATTCTATATAAAATGACATTATATGCTAATAAATAATTTGTTTATATATACACTCTTTTGATTGAAATGACGGTTAATATAACATACAAAGAATGCAAACAGATTAATATTTATTGAAATTTGACTTATTTGATCTTCTGTGATTTCATCTTGCGAAGATGCTTCAGGTTCTCGGACCAACAGGAGCTGCTGAGCCAAATCAAACATCTACCTTTAAGTGCTCATATCCCCGGATTAACAAAGGCTGCATCTCACCTCCTCCTCATGGCATGCTGTACTGTTTGGGACTTTCAGAGAAAACATAATTTTATATCCCCTTTTGTCTTTGACTTCTTTGAGGTCACCGGTGAGATGGATCTTGTCTGACGAAGTTAAACAAATGGAGGATAAACCACCACAACAACAACGAAATTGGA